>ML778174.1:545466-652678 GCA_009831015.1 Picea engelmannii | reverse complement strand
GTGGTGTAGGCATTCATAAAATCAACTATCAAGTGAATTTATGCCCATTGATTCCATATAGCAGGAAACATATTGGTACTAATAGAATTCTTTGAGTCTATAAGATTATTGAAGGTATCGACCTTCTCTAACAACATCTGATTGTCTTCAAACATGTCTCTAACAAAATGATATTGCACATCAATATTCTTTGTCTTAGAATGATAGTCATGGTTCTTTGATATGAAGATTGCACTTAACCTATCACAATCTCTATCCTTACACTTTCTATACAAACCCAATATTTGAACACAATCTTTGTAACCATACATCATCCTTACTCCCATGAGTGGCTACCATGTACTCAATTTCTATAATTGAGAGAACAACTACAACCTACCTCTTGCTCATCTAGTTGACTGCTCCATAAAATAGTCTAAGCACATAAACACTTGTAGATATTTTATGATCAAGATCCCCAACCCCATGTGCATCAAAAAATACCTATAGATCTATCACTATGTTTGGTATAGGTCTTTCTTGGTAGAAAAATTCATAATCTAAAGTGCCACACAAATATCTGAAGACCCCGTTTACAACTATCTATTGCTTCTTCCATAGTTTTGACATATATTCACTCTAAATTCTCATTTCATGGGTAATGTATGGTTTGGTACACACCATAACATACATCAAACTTCTGACATCACTTACATAGGGAACATGACACATGAATGTAAGAGATTTACATCTACAAGAACAAGAGTCTTGATCGGTTTACATTCCTACATATAAACCTCTGCAATATTGTCTCAACATATTTCCTTTGATTGAACTAGAGTTTCCTATTTACATGATCTCTTTTAATTTTTATGCCTAAAATAAATTTGTAACACCAAGATCCTTCATATCAAACTTAGATGACAACTGAGATTTAACATCCTTGATGCTTTCCTTATTATTTCTAATTAGCAACATATAATCCAACATAAAAAAAAATGATCACCAACTTGCTTGGAATACACACAATGATCAACTTTGCTTGTTTAAAATCCAAGTCATAATATATATGTATCAAACTTTTGAAAGCACATTCTTGGAGATTTCTTTAATCCATAGAGGGATTTTTTCACCTTGCAAGCCATCTCCTTCTTTGACTTCATTATAAAACCTTCTATGCATTTCATGTATATTTCTTCTTCAAGATCCCCATGTAGGAATGTTGTCTTAACATCCATTTGATATACTTCAAGCTCAAATGAAACAACAACAAACAAAATAAATCTTATGGAAGTTAACATAGTAATAGGAGAGAAAATTTCACCAACATCTATTCCCTCCATTTGGGAATATCCCTTTGCCACCAAGTGAAATTTGTTCTTCTCCACTTTACCTTCTACCTTGAACTTCTTCTTGAACACCCATTTTATGTTAATAGGTTTTCTTCCAATAGTTAACTTGACTAAATCCCATGCCTCATTTTGTCCAAGGCTTCAATTTATTCAACCATGGTATTCTTCTAGAGTTTACTTTCCTTTGAATCAATTGCCTCCCTAAGATTTCTAGGATCATCATTAGTAGCAGATAAAACAAAAGTAGAATGAAAATCAGGTGGACTATACCTTTCCATTTTGCTTCTTCCTCAAACCCATCTCCACGAGGCCCAGCTTTGAGGTTCTTAATCGTCTAGTCCATCTTCTTCTATTTAGTCAAGTTCTCTATTATCCAACTCAAAATGTTTTTTCTTTGGTTCTTCTTCTCTTGTTTTTTCTTTCTATTTGGGAGAATTTTAAATATTTCTAAACATTACATCCCAATATAGACATACTTCTTTTTTATCGAGTTCCAATGCTTGTAGTCTTTCTCTATTGTATACCATACTCCTTTTATCCTTTAGAACATGCACTTAAGCTTCACAACCTAAAACTCTAATATGTTCAAGAGAGGTTTTCCCACTCGTCCATGCATTATGTGGAGTTTATCAACAAGGGTTAATTTAGGTGATTGATTGATCAAGTAACATGATGCCATTGGATAGAATTCATACTCTAAAATTGCACCACTAAGCATACTTCTTGCATTTTCCATCAACATTACATTCATTCTTTTTTTAACTCCATTCTATTGAGTTGTTTATGGAATCATATTTTTCCTTTCCATTCTACACTACTTAGAAAAATGTTTGAAATCATTTTTGCAATTATACTCTCCACCATTCTTTGTTATCATCACTTTTATCATCTTCTCTATTTAGTTTTATACAAGAGACTTAAACTCTTTGAATTACCAAAAACCTCATATTTCTTCTAGAGGAAATATAACCATGTATTATTTGATAAATCATCTATAATTGAAACACAATATGGATATTTTCCTAGTGATGAAAAAAACATAGGTTCAAACACATCACTATGTATAAGCTCTAGGATCCCTTTTGCTCTCGTAGCACCAGATGAAAATCTTAAGTGATTTTGTTGAAAATATACACAATGTTCACATCAATCTAAATCTAAGGAGAAATCATAAATTCCTACAACCATACCCTTGGTGTGCAAATCTTGAAGCTCTTTCTCTCCAGTAAGTCACAATATTTGATGCCAAAACATTGTCTTGTTTTCAGAAAACATAGGGATTCTTCCCATTTAATTTTTCACTCCAGGAACAAAAAAACTATTGGATTCATTCATAATGATCATCTCAAGCTTATACATCGTTCCAATCCAAACTCCTCTTTCCAACACCATTGCTCCTCAAGCCATTTTTGCAGCTATCCTTTTAAATATCATTTGCACGCCTACATCACTAATATTGCTAATAGATATTAGATTTCTAGCCAAACTTGGAATATGCAAAACTCTAGAGAGGGTTTTATCCCTTCCATATTTATGAATCAAACTAACCATTCCACATCCTATTATATTAGTTGTCGAGTCATCTTCTAGGAAGACATCACATCCATCAAAATTTCCGTATTCACAAAACCAATTCTTGTGCAAAGTCATATGAGAATAAGCACCCAAGTCCACTAACCATGCATCATGATTTGAGTGTGTGCTTGAGGATTCCAAGTACACATCTCCTCTTTCTTCTACATAAGGGAAATCCTCAATTTCCTTACCTTTTTCAACACTCTTATTTTCAATATTTCTTCAAATACCTAACTTTACCACATTTCCAACATTTCCTTATAAATATTCATGAAGATTTATATCCGCCTCTAGACTTTGATCTATCCCCTAACTTATTTTTATTTCTATCTTGGGGATGAACCCTCATAAACAAGACATCGTTGGTGATTCCATCCATGTATTTTCACCTAATTTCTTATGATAACAAGGATGCAACTATATCTTCACACTCTAGTGAAGATGCAATAGTACTCTCAATGGCCACAATAATATTATCCAATGAATCTAGCAAAGAACATAACATATTAATGCATTTATATTATTCATAAATTTTGATATCAACCGAGGCTAACTAACTTACAATGGTGTTTTTAATCGCACAATTTTTAGGTTGGGAAAATCCTGACCCAACCACCAAATGGCGACAAATTTAGGACACTACACCCAATGTCACCTCGATGTAGGTCCCTCACTTCAAGGGTGGCTAGGTCAATCTAGGGAGGTGATCCCGGTGAACCTAGGGGGAAAAGGGATGTGAAAAAGGGAAAGGAAAGAAATAGGTCCCTAAGGTCAAAGATATAGATGGAAAATGGAAAGGAAAGACAAGTCTCAAGTGGTTTAAAGGTTGCCAAAGACTTGGGTGAATTGCCCAGATGTTGGTACCTGCCCGAGACACAAGTAAAACCACTTTGCAATGATGTAGATTAGTTTGATAAACAAGTTAATATTGTTTTAACTAATTTGCATAAATATATGACAATATATATCAACAAGGAATAAGTATTATAGCTACTTAAAAGATTGCTTAAAGTAAGTGAGATCATATGCTTGAAACAAGTAGATAATGACTAGAGAAACTTCACAATTCATAGCATGAGACTTTAGCAATTAGATGTGGCTATAATAAAGATTGTATGTAGAAGTATTTTTTCATACTTATGTCTGTAGTAATATTTTTATGACATCAGTTAAATCAGCCACAAAAATCCTCAAAGAAGACACCCAAAAAATGCCTTAAACCTAGTAGAACAAGTTAGCAAAATTTTAGCAAATTTTGGTGGTGAAAGCACAAGTTAAGAGTGACTTCATATTAGGGTTTCTGTAGTGAAGTTATCAGCCTTATGGATGTAGCAAACCAAGCCCTATTTCAGAAATTTTGTCCAACAAAAATCACTCGTAATTAGCTCAAAAGGTGTGCCTAGGTTAGTAGTGGGAGAGGGCAGATTTTTAGGCCTAGTCTAGGGTTAGTTTAAGAGAAAAAGGGGTTAGTAGGCTAGGTTTAGAGAAGCCCTAATGGCTGTAGGTTAGTTTTACTATAGAAGGAAGAAATTTTGGTTGAAAGGGGATGCTCTAAGGGAGGAATAATCCCCAAGGCATGAAGATCACTATCCAAAAGAGAAATCTTTAACACTTGAAATTTGTACGTTTACCAAGGCATCAATTTATTTCTCCCATGCAATAAGTAAATGACTAGTGCCTTAAAAATGGGTTAATGGAGTCAATCAAAGAAATATCTAGATGTACTACCTGCTTGGGGGTGTAAATCCTCTTACTCCCCAAGGCAAATATCTCTAGCTAGGGTTTAGGCTAAGAGGGTGTATGTCCTTATACTTCTCTTAGCAAACCCTTGTTAAACCAATAGAATGTAAGCATGAAATGATGGAGACTAAGGTGGGGGTGTATTCCATTATACTTCCCACCTAACTCTATAATATAACCTTGACTTGAAAAATAAATGATAGCAACAATGTAGAAATCTTACCAATTCATGGCAAAAGCTAAGACAAACCACCATAAGAGCTATAGAAAAGCCTTCCAAGGCTAGCACATCAATTCCATCAACCAATAATCCAATACATAGCCATAAAAAAAATCACAAGAGAGAGAACTAGCCAAAGAGGGAGAAAATTTCAGTCCAAGAGCCTCTCACAATGGAGATTTATGATAAAATGAGATCTTATGATCTCTATTTATACAAAAATGTCACTAAGATAGTTTGTCCACATAATTAAGGGTAAAACACAAGACTAGGGGTCAACAACCCTAATATTTCCCCTTTTACAAAGTAATATTAAACAACTCACTTTAATTTCACTTTTTCACAAATAAAACCCTATTTTATAAAGACGCCACCCCTTTAGGGGATATTTTGGCACTAGGAGAAGGTCTTTGGTGAGGGATGATTGTAGAAATGCTTCCCAAAGACACATGTCAAGAATCCAAATATCTTCCTTCATGGTCAAATCCTCAAACCCATCAAAACGTCCTTTTGCTAATGCAGATCAACCACACCACCAAACCCTAACCCCCTTAGGTGACATCATGCCTCTAAAGGTGACATTTTACCTCTCCTAGGAAAAACATTTGGCATGTGGGGGCTAGGTTATGTCATCCAAATCATCTTATAGGCCTTCAATATTTGATCTCTCTCATCCAACATGCAGTCCCTTGGCATCCACATGTGAGCTTCAATCCCCATGGAAGCCCAAGCTAGGCTTGTTCTTCCAAAATAGTCCACCGACTAGGTCCTTCAAAGAAAAATATGCACACCCTCCAAGGATCTCAAGTCACAACATCATGATAAGTGAATCCAATCAATAAATTATCCACCTAAGCATGTGCATCAAATATTACTATGTAAAACAATTAAGTGGTCAAAGAAATTGTGCGACTTGTCAAGCTTGAATATGGGAGGGTTGACGAGGTGTCTTATTGGGTAGATCTTGCCCTAGGTCAAGGAGAGTTTCCAAGAGATCCCTCTCTAAGCCATGTAAAGTGAATGAAGTGGTTAAGGGTCAAGACTCAATGGGAATGGGGTTCATGAAATACAAGGGGTTGTAGTGTCTCATTCATGGGTGCCTTTGTAGAGGGTGTGTGGTACCTTCATTTGCAATGCACTTTTTCCAAGCCCATTATTTTTCCATTCTTCATAATTTTAAGGAAAAGTTGAAGGCCACTGCCCTAGCGTGGAGTCCATATAATGAAAGTGTCACAAAAAAATACTTAATGGAAATGAGAAGGTTGGCTCGTGATGAGACCCCCTTTCTGTCAGCCATGCAACTGAGAGCCATTACCCTGGCTTGGTGACCAGATGATGGTAATATCATACCACTAGATATTCATGGACATGGTAGGACGACTCGTGATGAGACCTCCTATCCTCCAACTAACCTTTTAAGCATTTATTAATAATATTTCTTGTGGGTCCCCCTTTTCTCAAAGATAAGCGTTTCATTGCTTTCTTGGGTGATCCCTGAGCGAAGCACATAGAAGGTTCATACATAGGATTTTATCTTTTACCCAACATCAATCCCTCTGGGCCTTCAACTCCTTCTTCCCATAGAATGAGGGACAACCCCTTCTTGGGTCAATACACCCTAAAATCCCAAGAGATAAGGATATGGGGGGAAACAGTGATGGAAAGTGGTAAGTATGGTCGGGAATGGTACGCCGGTTCTTCAAGGGAGTTCCTAGTAGAAAACCCATCCCCAAGGAAGACCACTTACTAGGGCACAATGTCAACCACCAAGGTGAAGCAAGGAAAAAGGCATAACGTCTAAGCATATATCATGAAATCTAAAGCAATCTAAGATAGAACATACTTAAATTCCTTAAATATTTAAATGATGTTCACTATAATATTGACTTGTACCTCATGGAGCAAGGCCCGCTGCCTTCCGAAAGCCAGCTGATGTGGTGGATGCCATATTAAAATATGCGACCTCTGTGGCGGTGAGAGGGGTATCCATCTATGCAAAAGGATGTTGTTGTTCATGTAGTTTCTCAACACTCCATATCTGCAACCTGCGGACCTTGAGGCATAATCTCCTTAGTTATCCACAAAATGGGGACAAAATCTGGCTCCTACTTGGGGACATGTTCTCGTCGTATAGTGCATGAGAACTGCAACATCTCATGGTAGACCTGTGCCTTCCAGAACTTAGAAAAAGGGATCAGATCATATAGGGTGGTGATATCACCCTTTATCCTTAAAAATCCAAACTAAAAGCTACTATATAAAAGAAAATTTTTGACATTTTTTCAAAAATTTCTAAAATAAACATGAAATCAATATGAAAGTAGAGGAAAATGAAAATTAATTGCATCTAAACTAATATGAGCAATCAATATGCAAATGCAAGAAATCAAAATGATTTACCTACTTACCTAGGGGCCCTGGGGCCCTGAAGATTAGGTGATGGGTGATTTCAGGTGAAGTCATACAACCAATGCAACTAGCTGATCATCTCATCAAAGTATCTCCCCATGTGCTTAGTCATGTAATTTAACAAGGATAAGTCAAGCACATAATAATCATCAGTGTACATACACATATAATCGATAGTAAATTAAAACTCTTGGAGATGGGTGGGAGGGAGGAAATCCTGTTGGAAACAATATCCGCCACTTTGGTCATGCAAGGAATCCTGCTTGAATTTATAGCCACAAGCTTGACCAATCCATCTCTGAAGGGAGCTACTATATGTAGACAAAGGCTCATCTTCATCTACACACAAAGACTCACTGCTTGTTGAGGATTGAGAGGAAATGAGAGATCGAAAGAATATTGGATGGTCTCTTGGAGAAGAGGGTAAGAGGCAAGGAATAGGCTCATGTGTATAAAAACACCACCTCTTCCCCTGTGAATCTTTATGAAAATCTCCAAGATGAAAATACTTCCACTTTGAAGAATGAACCTTTGATTGCTCTAAGGTAGCCACGTCCTAGTATTCCTTCAAATTTGAGGATGAAAGTGGCTAAGTGTCCTCGAATAAATCCGTAATTATGTCATCATCAGGCTCCGAAACATATGGACCATATACGTATGAAAAATAGTCTTTTGAAGATGACAACTCAAACCCCTTTCTTTAGGGGTACCCTCAATGTCATAAATGGGGTCTCTATCAAAAATGAGATGATCAAAGTCCCAACCGCATCTGCTAGTCTGTATGAAAGTGTCTATATGCTCGTCAACCATGTGTAAAGGTTCTTTCACAAGACCATAAAAAAACGACCATCTCTTTGTTTTCATGTGCAGAAGGAATAGTAGCATGGGCATCATCATCATGTGGAAGGGTAGATGCAAGAGCTTAATGTTCATCAAATGCATCTTTTGGATCTTCATCATGAGAAAATTCATCGATCACTTCTTCATTGTCAAGGGAATGAAACAACTCTTTTATTCAATTCATCATTTCCTTAGCAACTTTATTAGCGGCCTTTTCCTTTTCCATCTGTAAAAATTCCATCATCGAGTCACAATAAGTTCTGGATGAGGGTTCGTCCCATGGTGCCATAATTCCATTAACTGAAAAGACACCTCAAAGGAGTCGCCAGGTGAGATTAATTCTCACCAAGGAGAAAAGGGGAAAGAGGGAAAGGTGGGTTCGTGGAAGGTGGAGTCTCTAGATTAACTTCAAGGAGAGTTCATTGAGGGTGGAAAGGGAACATTCCTTGGGTGGAGTCACCAACCAAGCTAAGAAATAAAGGTTTTGAAATAGATTTCCAAAGTTTTGTTAGGGTTTCGAAGAGGATTCAAAATCCTCCCCAAGAACGATGCCAAAGTGTTATCGCACAATTTGCAGGTTGGGAAAAGCTTGACCCAACCACCAAATGACGACAACTTTAGGACACTGCACCCATTGTCACCTTGATGTAGGTCCCACACTTCAAGGGTGACTAGGTCACTCTAGGGAGGTGATCTCGATGACCCTAGGGGGAAAATGGATGTGAAAAATGGAAACAAAAGAAATAGGTCCCTAAGGTCAAATATCTAGATGGAAAATGGAAAGAAAAGATGAGTCTCAAGTGGTTTAAAGGTTGCCAAAGACTTCGGTCAATTGCCCAGATGTTGGTACCTGCCCGAGACATAAGAGAAACCACTTTGCAATTATGTATGTTAGTTGGATAAGAAAGTTAAGCTTGTTGTCCCTAATTTGCAGCAATATATGAAAATATATATCAACAACGAGCAAGTATTATAGTTTCTTAAAGTCAAGTGAGATATGATTGAAACAAGTAGATAATGACTAGAGAAACTTCATAATTCATAGCATGAGACTTTAGCAATTAGATGTGGCTGTCATAAATATTGTATGCATAAGTACTTTTTAATCCTTATGGCTGTATCAATCTTGTTATGACAACAGTTAAATAAGCCACAAAAATCCTTAAAGAAGACACCCAAAAAATGCCTTAAACCTAGTAGAACAAGTTAACAAACTTTTAGCAAATTTTGGTGGTGAAAGGACAAGTTAAGAGTGACTTCATATTAGGGTTTCTGTAGTGAAGTTATCAGCCTTATGGCTGTAGCAAACCAAGCCCTATATCAGAAAGTTTATCCAACAAAAACTACTCGTAATTATCTCAAAAGGTGAACCTTGGTTAGTAGTGGGTGAGGGCATATTTTTAGGCCTAGTCTAGGGTTAGTTTAGGAGAAAAAGGGGTTAGTAGGCAAGGGTTAGAGCATCCCTAATGGTTGTATGTTAGTTTTAATACAGAAGCAAGAAATTTTAGTTGAAAGGGGACGCTCTAAGGGAGGAAAAATCCCCAAGGAATCAAGATCACTGTCCAAAAGAGAAATCTTTAAAACTTGAAATTTGTACATTTACCAAGGAATCAATTTATTTCTCCCATGCAATAAGTAAATTACTAGTGTTTTAAAAGATGTTTAATGGAGTCAAGAAAATAAATATCTAGAGGTACTACCTCCTTGGGGGTGTAAATCCTCTTACTCCCCAAGGCAAGTATCTCTAGCTAGGGTTTAGGCTAAGAGGGTGTATGCCCTTATACTTCTCTTGGTAAACCCTTGTTAAACCAATATCATGTAAGCATGAAATGATGGAGACTAAGGTGGGGGTGTATTCCCTTATACTTCCCACCTAGATCTAGCAAATAACCTTGACTTGAAAAATAAATGATAGCAACAATGTACAAACCTTACCAATTCAAGGCAAAAGCTAAGACAAACCACCATAAGAGCTAGATAAAATCCTTCCAAGGCTAGTGCATCACTTCCATCAACCAATAATCCAAGACATAGCCATAAACAAAAGCAAAAGAGAGAGAACTAGCCAAAGAGGGCGAAAATTTCAGTCCAAGAGCCTCTCACAATGGAGAGTTATGATAAAATGAGATCTTAGGATCTCTTATTTATACAAAAATGCCACTAAGATAGTTTGTCCACATAATTAAGGGAGGGTAAAACACAAGACTAGGGGTCAACAACCCTAATATTTCCCCTTTTACAAAGTAATATTAAACAACTCACTTTAATTTCACTTTTACACAAATAAAACCCTAGTTTATAACGATGTCACCCCTTTAGTGGATGTTTTGGCACTAGGAGAAGGTCGTTGGTTAAGGATGAGTGTAGAAAGGCTTCCCAAAGCCTCATGTCAAGCAGCCAAATATCTTCCTTCATGGTCAAAGCCTCAAACCCATCAAAATGTCCTTGTGATAATGCATATCAACCACACAACCAAGCCCTAACCCCCCTAGGTGACATCATGCCTCTAAAGGTGACGTTTTGCCTCTCCTAGGAAAAATGTTTGGCATGTGGGGGCTAGGTTATGTCATCCAAGTCATATTCTAGGCCTTCAATGTTTGATCTCTCTCATTTGGCATGCGGTCCCTTGGCATCCACCTGTGGGATTCAAGCCCCATGAAATCCCAAGCTAGGTTTGTTCTTCCAAAACCATCCACCGACTAGGTCTTGTAAAGACAAATAAGCACGCCCTCCAAGGATCTCAAGTCATAACATCATGATAAGTGAATCCAATCAATAAATGAGCCACCTAATCATGTGCATCGAATATTACTACGTCAAACAATTACGTTCTCAAAGACATTATGCGACTTGTCCAGCTTGAATATGGGAGGGTTGATGAGGTGTCCTATTGCGTATATCTTTCCCTAGGTCAAGGAGAGTTTCCAAGAGATCCCTCTTTAATCCATGTAAAGTGAATGAAGTGGTTAAGGGTCAAGACTCAATGGACATATGGTTCATGACATATAAGAGGTTGTAGTGTCTCATTCATGGTTTCCTTTGTAGAGGGTGTGTGGTACCTTCGTTTTCTATGCACTTTTTAAAGCCCATTATTTTTCCATTCTTCATAATTTTAAGAAACAGTTGAAGGACACTTCCCTAGTGTGGTGTCTAGATAATGACAATGTCACCCACAAATATCTAATGGAAATGAGAAGGCTGGCTCGTGATGAGACCCCCTTTCTCTCAACCATGCAACTGATATCCATTACCCTGGCTTGGTGACCAGATGATGGTAATGTCATACCACTAGATATTCATGGACATGGTAGGCCAACTCATGATGAGACCTCCTATCCTCCAACTAACCTTTTAATCATTTCTTAATCATATTTCTTGTGGGTCCCCCTTTTCTCAAAGATAAGCGTTTCATTGCTTTCTTGGGTGATCCCTGGGTGAAGCATCTAGAAGGTTCATACATAGGCTTTTATCTTTTACCCAACATAAATCCCTTTGGGCCTTCAACCCCTTCTTCCTATAGAATGAGGGACAACCCTTTCTTGGGTCAATACACACTAAAATCCCAAGAGATAAGGAGATGGGGGGAAATAGTGATGAAAAGTGGTAAGTATTGTCGAGAATGGTACGATGGTTCTTCAAGGGAGTTCCTAGTAGCAAACCCATCCCCAAGGAATACCACTTACTAGGGCACAATGTCAAGAACCAAGTTGAAGTAGGGGAAAAGGCATAACGTCCAAGCATATATCATGAAATCTAAAGCATCTAAGATACAATATACTTAATTAATGAATTAAATATTGAAATGATGCTCACCAGAATATTGAGTTGTACCTCATTGAGCAAGGCCCACTGCCTTCTGAAGCCAATTGATGTGGTGGATTCCAATTGAAAATCTGCGACCTCTGTGGTGGTGAGAAGGGTCTCCATCTGTGCAAAAGGATACTGTTGTTCATGTAGTCTCTCGACACTCCATATCTGCAACCTGAGGGCCTCGAGACATAATCTCCTTAGTTATCCAAAAAATGGGATAACAATATTAAAGGCATTGAGATTCTCTTTCACGAAATTTCCATCATTCATCCTAAGAAGGTATATCTTCTTTCAAATAA
Organism: Picea engelmannii; assembly: GCA_009831015.1. Classification (NCBI taxonomy): domain Eukaryota; kingdom Viridiplantae; phylum Streptophyta; class Pinopsida; order Pinales; family Pinaceae; genus Picea; species Picea engelmannii. The sequence goes on along the minus strand of ML778174.1, from coordinate 640,454 downwards.
ATGTATTTTTTTACCAGGGCTTCAAATGATATACTTCATAACTTATCCCACAACTACTTATCATTGGATTCTCTTGAGACATCAAAACTATATTAGAACATTGCCCATTTAACAACATTGAATCTAAGGAGGCAGGATTGGATCACGCTCTTTTCCTTCCTATCCATCTTCTCATTGTTATTTTCCCATACATGCGAGTTATTTGATCTCTATCCATAAGAAGACCTTCTATCTTCAACTTCTATAACTCAATGTTTTGTCCATTAAGTTTGTGTATCCATATTCTTGAAGTGATCCCCATTTCCTTTTATACATAAGAATCATCAACGTAGATCTTATACTTAGAAAGGTTTATCATATAGCCAATATGCTCTTGCTCTACAAAGAATGAGCTAAATCCTAGCAACAAAGGTATCCCCTTGAAGTCAATAACCTCACTCTAATACCAAATGTAGAAAATAATGATTGATATACCTATGCAAGAGAATCAATGCTTACATTTTACCAAGCAAAATTTAAAGTAAACAAAATGACACACATACACAACACACAACATATTTACCCTAGAAACCCTTAATTGGGAAAACCAACAAACTTAGAGCCCCACCACTTTCTTCTTATATTAACAAAAGAGTTCACACTACAATATTTAGGTACTCTACAACATCACTCAAACCTATTCTACCAAGTGGTATTAGTATTACTATGGGTTAAAACCAAGGGATGGAAATAACCCTTACTTGTTGTGCCAAGATGCACATTGTACTTGCAAAGAATATAACACATATCCAACACAACAAATTTCAAAACCATGAACAAGTGGCCAACTCCTAATATCATTATAGAGGTACACAACCTTATGACAATGACACAATATTTACGAACATTCATAGCTTCATTTTTAGCAATTGGATATAACACTTCACGTAGTAACAACCAAAGGGAAGAGTTTACATTGAGAAAACAACAACATAGGTATATGGATGTTTTAAAGAGAATAATAAAACAAGCATGAGTTAGGTTATGACTTATTTGCAATAGCCTTCCAAGATCAATGATTATATAGTGGGTATGCCATTGGAGTAGTCCTTATGCTAGGAAGAAGGCACGTGTGTCATCAATCCAAGTTAATGCATGTAGCAATACTAAACTATCTTACGTATGGCCAAGAACTCTACACACTTGTACAAGTGGTAAAGAAATGGAAGCATTATATCTTGGGCAAGGAGATAATGATTCACACTAATCTTGAACCACTTTAGTATTTGTAGAGTCAAACCAAGTTGTAGTGGGTCGGGCATTATAAGTGGATGGGATTTTTCCAACAATTCCACCTCATCATAAAATATAAGAAGGGAACTACAAACAAGGTCACATACATGTTGTTAAGACCATCCATGTAGAAAATTACACCTATCATAATCATATTGTAGCTTGAACCTTTCACCCATGAAGTTCTAGGAGAATAGTATCTTAATGTTGCTGATTTTGGAGACATCTTTTAGTAGTTAAAAGAGAAAACAACAACTAAATGGGAAGAATATGAATACCATATCCAAAATGAGCTACTTTAAAAATTGGACAAGCTATGTATTCAACTAGAAAGGAGAATTTAGTTTATTAGATAAGCTCATACTCCAAAAATTGTTGGGAATTTTGGCATTGAAAAATTAGTGGAGAATCTAGAAAGGCATGTGTATCAACCTAATATGTAAAAACAAGTTTCCAAATACATTTGAGGCTGTATTCTTTGTAGCACCAATAAACCAAAGGGTCGTGCATGCCATTACTAGATCCTAGCAAACTATGGGAGAGTATCTCTATGAATTGCATTAGAGGTTTTCCAATAATTAGGTAGGCTATAATTACTTGTTTGTGCTTGTAGGAAAATTCAATAAAATGTGTGTGTTGATGCCTTGCAAGAACAAAATCAAGGGGAATAAAGCAATTGAATTATTTCCCTCTAATGTATGGGTACAATTTAGATTGTCTCTTTGAATTGTGTCTTATAGAGATGCAAGATTCTTGGGCAAGTTTTTCATAACCTAATGGGAAATAATACATACCAAGATGAAGTGATTCATTTGATTGCATTCCATCCACATATCGATGTCCAGACTAAAGTAGTTAACAAAACTTGGTGCCATTATTGAGTTTCTACAACAAGAAACATCCAAATACATGTGATGACAACCAATCTATATTCAACACTCTTTGACATGGGCATACATTATTCCACCCAAAAATCCCCTCTTGAAAATGTTATGGTTATTTTCCACCTTCACCTTTTCATATTGTGTATGGGTAGGATAAGGAGAGTTGTAAGGAAGTGCTTGAGGAGGCAAATAGAGTAGGAAGATTCATATAAAATATCAAGCAAATTTATTTAAAAGTGAATCTTCAAAAAAGTCAAATAATGTACCAACTTTGCTATGACCATTTGAAATCTCTGATCATGTTAGTGACAATGGATTTAAATTGAATCTCTCTCCATATATTCAAATGTATTCAATTGTAAATGTGGATAATTTGTGATTCTACTTTATATAATCATTGTACAATGTGGAAGGAGGAAAAATAGAGCTGAAGGAGGACAACGAGATAGGGTATTTGCACAACATTCTTGATGAGGGAGAAGGATTGTCATGTCTAGATCAAGGAAAGTAGTCCTCGATATAGACAAGTCACGTACCCATTGGTTTTTGTTGGTACAGGCTGATTACAAGTACAAGTTGATCACATGTTATTGGTACAGGTTGGTTACAGGTTGTTGACACAGTTTGGTTACAGGTTGTTGACATAGATTGGTATAGGTTTACAGTGGTATATCTCACAGTGATAGTGTGGCAGTGGTTTCATAATCTATTTGGCACTTATATTTCAGGGTAGCAGGACGGGGCAAGGATAGGTGGTTGTAGCCACCTTCCGCTTGTAGCCGGAGAACATAGGGGGTTGTAGCCTCCTTCTGGTTGGAGCCAGAGAATTGGGGAGTTGGAGCTTCCCTCAGGTTGTAGCCTAAAAATATAGGGGGTTGGAGCCTCCTTCCAGTTGCAACTAGAAAACAAAGGAAGTTGGTGCTTCCAATGAATGTAATTCTTGAATACATATAAGAAAAAGTATTTTGTGGTTTTCTCCCGCATAGGGTTTCCACGTAAAAATACTAGTGTACTATGTATATGTGTGATTTCTCATTGTTCATGGTTTATTTATTATGCACTTGTTGAATGATATTGGTAAATTAATCATAAAAATAAACAACACTTATATACTGTGGTTAAATTATTAAAAGTGACCTATTATTGATTCACCCCCCCTCTCAGTAATTTAACAATTGGTATTAGAGTGGGTCCTTCAAGAAATAGTTTAACCATTGGAAGGAGATCATGGATCAGGCTAGAGTTGGGATACCACAGTTTAATGGTAAGAAATATGCACTCTAGAGCTAGAAAATACATACATACACACATGCACATGGATTCAATGTTTGACAATCAATGGTGGATGGATATGAAGCACCAACTATTCCTCCAACAGACAAAGATGGAAAGAAACTTGCAGAAAATAATTCAAGAGCCAAGAATGCTATTCAGAATGGTGTATATGAATCAATATTTACCAAAATCATGCATTGTAAATCCTCCAAAGAGATATGGGACAAACTAAAGACTATCTATGAAGGAGATGAAAAGGTTAAGGAAGCTAAACTTCAAATTTTCAAAGCAAAGTTCAAACAGTTAAAGATGAATGAAGATGAAAACATAACAACCTACTTTCTACGTATCGATGAGGTAGTAAATGGCATCAAAGGATTGGGAGATGAGATAAAGGAACTTGTCGTTGTTAAAAATGCATTAGTATCTCTACCAATGAGATTTGACTCAAATATCTCAGTCCTAGAAGAAAGAGTGGATCTAGATACAATGACCATGGACGAGCTACATGGGATACTCACAACGTATGAGATGAGGACAGAACAAGACAATCTAATTACAAAGGAAACAACATTCAAAGCATCTAAAAGACAAAGAAAAGTAACAAGCAACAATCAAAGTCAATTCACAAGAAAGAGCCAAATTCATATTCTAGCAACAACGATGATTCAAAATACGATGAAGAAATAGCCAACTTCGTCTAAAGGTTAAAACCAGTAATCATAAAGTACAAAGGTAAGATTCCATTAATTTTCTTTAATTGTGATGGTATTGGTCATTTTGATAACAAATATCCCCACAAGAAAAAGAAAAGAAATGAAGAAGATGAAGCCAAAAGAAAATAACTACAAAAAGTAAAAAGATACAAAAATAAAATTTTCAAGAAAAGTCTCTACACTAAGGAAGACAATTCCTTGTCAGATGAAGATGAAGTCAACGACAGTGATACCGAAAGAGTACTATTTATGGCATTTGAAAACTCATATGAAGAAGGATTCGATGAAGAAGACTACAAAAAGGAATATGAAGAGGCAGACGTTGATCTCATGGAAGAATTGATGAGTGCCATTGAAGTTATAAAAACGAAAAAGAAGAAAAACAAGAAGCTCAAGGCAGAACTAAAGAAGAAAGAAAACAATCAGAATTCAAACTCTGAAGAACTAGATCAGATGATCACAAAGGTGAAAGTTTAGATAGAACAAGATAAGAGGATTGAGGAAGCACTCAGAGGGAAATTAGAAGAAAGAGACCGGATCATTGGAAACTTGGAAGCAGATATTGTCACACTAAGAAAATACCTTCAGAAGAAAAACATGCAGAATAGCTCTAAAGTTTTGGACGAGATTATTAGCAATCAAAGGCTACATCATGATAAGTCTGGACTAGGATACACCCAGACAGAAACAAGTTCAAGATCCAAAATGACAGATCAAGAAACAAAACAAAGAAGCTATGCATAGATAGGCAAAGGATCTAATGAAAGAGAAGAAGACAATAAGCTTCATAAGGAAGAGTACAAAGACACTCCTCCACCTAGAAGATTCATATTTCAGAATTAACGATAGTTAAAAACAAGAAGGCCTCAAGAAGAAGAGGGGTTCCAAAGAGCAACTTATTCTGAAATATCTACAACTCCCAGGTATCAAACTATCTTTCTCATTTTATGTTATTCATGTAATAATTTTGGACATAAGGATGTAAATTTCAGAGCAAATAACAGGAACAAAAACAACTGTGAAAGTTATGCACAAAATGATTATTCAAGAAGGCTTAGTGACACACAAAACAAAAGCTACAACAAGTTTGAATCCTTGAGTACTGAGATGGAATGCTACAAGTGCAACAACTTTAGACACATGGCCAAAGATTGTAGAATGATAGTTCCTCCAAGAGAACCACAACTGAATAATAACAGTCACACAGAGGAAACACAAAGAGTATGGGTAAGAAAGCAGAAATAGTAAAACAATGAAGAATTCACACTTGCTTTACAAGCTTAACACAAGAGATGTGGTTGGTATGTTGACAATGATTTCTCAAAGCATATGACATGTGATAAGGACAAGTTTCTGACATTGAAAAAGGAAAGAGATGGATGAGTATCATTTGGGAATGACAACTCAGGCAGGATTATAGGAAGAGGCACAATTAAGATTGGAAACAAGGAAGCCAAGGAAGAGAATGCTCTACTAGTGGAAGACATGAAACATAACCTTCTGAGTGTAAGTCAAATGTGTGATCAAGGACACAAACTTGTGTTTTATTCAGAGAAGTGTGAAATAAGAAAAACAGGTTCAAACAATTTAGTGGCTACAACTGCAAGAACTCTAAGCAACATATATGTGTTAAATGAAATTGGAAAGGAAAAGTGTTGCTTAGGATAGGAAGATGAGGTTTGGTTATGGCACGTAAGGATGGGTCACATAAAATTCGATAGTATTGTCAAGATAAGCAAAAGGGAAGCAATGAGAGAAATTCCCTAGATTTCAAAACCAACAAATCTCTTATGCAAGCATTGTCTACAAGGAAAGTAAACCAAGACCAAGTTCAAAACTATAGAGTACTCCTCAACAAAGCCACTTGAACTTGTGCATACTAAAATAGTTGGACCAACAAGAAAAAAAGGATTGAAAGGTGAGCAGTATTTTATGCTAGTGGTTGATGATTATACAAGAATGATTGCAGTGTGTTTTCTCAGGAAGAAATCAAAATCATTTGAAAACTTCAAGATATACAAGGAGATGGTTGAAAATGAAATTGATTCAAAGATCAAGTGCTTAAGATATGATAATGGTGAGGAATTTACATCAAAATATTTTATGGACTTCTATAGTAAGCATGGTATAAAGAGACAATTTTCAACAACCAGGACACCTCAACAAAATGGAGTCGTTGAAAGAAAGAACATGACAATACAAGAAATGGCCAGAACTATGTTGATGGATTCAAAGTTGACAAATGTTTTTTGGGCACAAGCAGTGCATACAACAATTCACATTCAAAATAGAGCAATGCTCAGAAAAAACCGTGATAAAAATCCTTATGAGCTGTGGAAAGGAAGACCATGTAAATGTGTTGAACCTACACAGAAAATATCTAGATAGCAAATGAGATACACAGTTTGCAGAGAAAACATGAGAAAAGAGAAAACATGAGAGAAAGAATGGAATAATTCTCATTAACCAAATGAATGAATGACAATTTACACATGATATAACTCAACTAATGCGCACTGGAGAAGAAGCCAATGCACCATAATGGTGGTCTAGAGTGATTTGGACACATATCGACAGTTATGGGAGTAAACAACCACCTAGTCTAGTCTCTTAGACAATTACGAGAGTTAACTGCCACCTATTCTGAGTTAACTAGTCTCTCAATCTTTAGTTAACTGACTAAAGCATAGTAAAGTGAGGAGGACATCAGGGAATCATGAGTAATGCCCTAGTTTGGTGATAATCCCAAGGACAATGCACATTAGCTGGTGATGATCCCAACGGCATCTAGACTCCACTCAACTGATCAAACTAAAGTGTGAATTGAAGAGAATATTCTCCTAGAGGAATATTCTCCATAGACTATAGGACACTGAATAATGACTAGTAAACATAGGGAAAACCTTAGGAAAAATAATTCCTAGGTGTGTGAAATATCTTCAACACCCCCCTTGAACATCACTATGGTGAAAATAAAGAATGGGTCCTGACAACGAGGCCATGTTAGGTACCCAAATACAAAAGATACACTGAAATAAACAAGGAAAGAGGGAAAACCTCATGAGAAACCATTCCCCCCTCGAAGTAGAATGTATGTAAAAAAGAACTAATAGTGGCTAGGAAACTGTGTCCTTCACTCCAGGATGATTGCACAAATAATGGAAATTCTTCTCAATGAAGGTATTGGTGAAGATGTCTGTAGTTTGTTCTGTTGAAGGACAAAAATGCAGGTCGATGATTCTCGCATGTACAAAGTCCCAGATGTAGTGCATGTGGATATCGATGTGCTTCATCCGCTGCCTCTGAACTGGATCTCTACAGAACTTTAGAGTGCTCTGGTTGTCATGCCGGATGAATATCGGACGGTGAAACTGAATGCCCAACTCAGTGAGAAAATGTTGTAGCCACATAGCCTAAATGTTTATGTTAACTACCTCTCTGTACTCTGCCTCAGCTGAAGATAGAGCAATAACAACCTGCTTCTTGCTCGACCAACAGATAGGCCCGAAACCAAGACTGAGTGAGTAACCAGATGTGGACTCGCGATCAATGCTATCGCCAACCCAGTCATAATCAATGAACTCGATGAGGTCCAATGTAGAGTCTGATGCATAGTGAATCCCAAAGGTGATGGTTCCATGTAAGTATCAAAGGATACACTTTGCAGTCTTCCAATGTAGCTCATGTGGCTCCTGCATGAACCCGAAGACTGCTCCAACTGCATAGGAGAGGTCTAGTCTGGAGTGTGTGAGATACAACAATCTCCCCACTAGCTGTCTGTACAATGTGTTGTGTACCAGGGGAGTGTCCCCGCCATCCTCAAGTCTGACTCCTGATAGAAAAGGAGTTGGGGCAGACTTGTAGTCTATCATGTGAAATCTATCAAGGAGATCTCGTGCATACTTGGCCTGAGATAGTTTGATTCCTGATGCATCCTGAATGATATCGAGTCCAAGGAATAAATGTAGTGGACCCATGTCCATCATCAAGAACATGTCATGTAGAATCCTCTTGATTGCAACAATCACTGAAGTCGAGCAACCGATGATAAAAAAATCATCAACATACAAAACTAGGAGTAGAAGTGAATCAACCGTCCTCAGCATGTAAACATTCGAGTCTGAATTACAATGTACAAATTTCTATGACAACAGGTAGGAGTCCATCTTGGAATACCATGCCCTTGGGGCCTTCTTGAGGCCATAAAGAGACTTATTCATTTGATAGACCAAAGATGAATTTGACACAAATCCCTGGGGTTGCTCCATATAGATCTCCTCAGAGAGATCGTCGTGAATAAATGCATTCTTCACGTCCATATGATGGACTTTCCATCCCTTGGCTACTGCAATAGCAAGTTCCAAACATATGGAATCCATATTCGCTATTGGGGCGAAGGTCTTATCATAGTCAATGCCATGAACCTGCTGAAATACTTTGAGAACTATCCCAGATTTGTATATGATAACATGTACATCTTCTACGCTCTTGGTCCTGTAGACCCATCTGCTACACTCTTGGTCCTGTAGACCCATCTTCACCTGAGAAGTTTCCTTCTTGAAGGAAGGGGAACCATATCCCAAGTCTGATTCTCGAGGAGGGAGTTGTAATCGTCCTGCATTGTATATTCCCAAAAGGGATTTCCAGCAGCCTCACCATAGGAATGTGGATATGAAGACTGAACCAAGAAAATATGCCTGGGTGGCATTGGTTCAGTGGCAGTGAGTGCAACATGAGGCTCCTCAAAATCAAATCGAGTCCTCCTAGTATCAGCTGGATCCCCAACAAGATCTCCTCCATCCTAAAGAGTAGTCTTGGCTCACTTGGGCCTCTACTCTGGCTCCGCATCCGCATCTGCATGCACTAAATCTACATCTGACTGTACTAACTTTGTATCTGTATCATCTGAATCCTATGAATAAGAAATCTCATCTAAAGAACAGTCGGTATGTGCATGCTCATCATCTCTGACAGGTAGAATAACAAAAGTGTCTACATGCGGCTACTGAAGTACATGCGAGACACTTTCCTCGATTTGAACACTACGTTGAATGATGAGCCAGTCTGAGGAAATGTCAATGAGTTTGTATCCCTTCACATTGTTGGGATATCCAACAAAGATACACTCTGTGCTCTGTGGATCAAGTTCCTTCCTCTTCTTAGAGGGAATCCTGGCCCATTCACGTGAACCGAAAATACGGAAGTGGGTCACTTCCATTTTGAGACCGCTCCAAGCCTCGTAGGGGGTCTTATCCTTGACAGATGTATGGGGATATATGTTTTGGATGTAGGTTGCACAATTAAGTGCTTCAACCCATAATATATGTGGAAGTGACTTTGCTTGTAGCATGCAATATGCCATCTCTTTTAGAGATCTATTTTTCCACTCAACAACTCCATTTTGCTGCAGAGTATAAGGAACCTTGTGCTACAACTGAATATCGACCTCATGGAAAATATTATGTATCTCATGGTTGACATAATCTCCCTTGTTATTTGTTCAAAGGACTTTGATCTTATTTCCTGACTGTGTCTCAACAAGGGATTTGAAATCTTTGAGGTTTTGAAAGACCTATGATTTTTTCTCGAGAAAGAAAATCCATGTGAAGCGTGAGAAATAATCAACAAAATTGAGCAAATACCTTGTTTTACTGATTGATGGATGCATAAAAGGGCCCATTAGATCACTATGGATCATATCTAAAGGAAAGGAAGCCTTCCAAGTCTTTCCTTTGTCAATTTTCTCTTGAGGGTGTTTTCCAAGAACACATCCCTCACAAATTCCTTTGGAGAAGTGAATGTTAGGTAGACCATCAACCATTCCCTTCTTGCTAAGTTGTTGCATATATCTAAAATTTAAATTCCCAAACCTTTCGTGCCATATCATAATACTTTCATTAACATGGGTAAGCAGTAATGCATAATCTGGTTCAATAAATTCAGAAAATGTGTAGAGTCTGGATTGATGATTTACCTCACTGGTAGCAACCCTGGAATTTGTTTGCATGTCATATATATCCATTGCATTAGGTCTGAATATGACTCTGTTTCTGGTGCCAGAGTTTGTCATATGATACATGGAGAAAATATTGATAGAAAGTTTGGGAACGTGTAACACATTCTCGAAGCTTCCATTTGTGAGTTCAATTCTTCCTTTGCCAGTGACCTCGACTGGAGATTTGTCCCCCATCAAAATAGGAGGACCTTTGCATGTGTCCAATGATGAGTAGACTTATTTTGTGGCTACCATGTGGTGTGATGCACCTGGATCTACGATCCAAGCATCGGGAGAAGAGTTAATGGCAATAAAAGCATAGCAAGAATTGCCTTTCTTGTTATTCTGATCTTCTGGCTTCTTCTTCTTGGTACCCTCGGGGATGCGATCTCCAAGGTTATTTTGTTGAAGTATTTTGGCCATTTGATCTATCTGTTTCTACATACATTTGGATTATGGATGGAATCCTTTATGACAGTAAGTGCATTTCTCCCCTTTTCTTCCCTTTCCACCTTTGGATCCGGAGGCATCGTTGAAGAGTTTTGAGTACCCTTCCTTCTTTGGATTTGCATGTGCTTTCCTTTTTTATTTGTCTTTAGATTTCTAATTTCAATGACTGCTACCATCATGCACAGTAAGTGCATGTGCCTTTGGGCCTTTGATTTTTCCCATGTTGATAAGTTTGTTCTGCTCTTGTGTGAGAGATTCAATAAAGACCCCAAGAGAGGGCATCTTCCAGGTGGCTCCAGAGGCAAGTCTAACTGAATGAAATGTGGATACAAACACTGAGTATTTCAGACCAAGTTTGGAGAGAATGGTGAGAACCGTTTGTTTCTCCTCCTTATATTTATCAACCTCGCAAGCCTTGAGTTGCAACAACAAATCCTTATATTTGGTAAAGAAATCTTGGAGATTGTCGAAGGTTTTTGGATCGAAAGTGAGAAATTCCACCTCAAGCATGTGTCCCCTCATCTCGTCATGTTTTCCAAAAAATCCTCCCATGGTGGTATAGGATTCATTGGGGGTTTTACAGGAAGATATGTGAAAGAGGAGTTCAGGAGAAATGAAACTACAAATAGTTCCATACGCTTCATCCATTCGATTCATATACTTGGATTTCTCTAGGGCTGATGTGGGTTCAATATCTATGTCCATGGTTAACCTGTATAATCCTTTGCCTCAAAGATGCACTATCATCTTCTCCTTCCATGCAAATAAATTGTACGGTGTAAGAATGAATTCTTTTGGAAATTCCATTTTCCTACTGTCTTCAATCTTCGGTACTTGCAAAAATAATCTAGTGTGTCTTTTTCCTAGAAATATGTCATCTCTGATACCATGTAAATGTGTTCAACCTTCATACAAAAGATCTAGGTAGCAAATGAAATACATAGTTTGCAGAGAAAATATGAGAAAAGAGAAAACAAGAGAGAAATAATGAAAGAATTCTCATTAACCAAATGAATGAATGATAATTTACACATGACATACTCTGCATAACTCAACTAATGGGCACAGGAGTAGAAGACAATGTGCCATAGTGGTGGTCTAGAGTGATCTGGACACATACTGACAGTTACGGGAGTAAACTGCCACCTAGTCTAGTTTCTCAAGAAGTTACGAGAGTTAACTACCACCTAGTCAGAGTTAACTAGTCTCTCAGTCTTCAGTTAACTGACTCAAATAGAGTGAAGTGAGGAGGAGATCAGGGAATCACAAGTAATTAACTAGTTTGGTGATAATCCTAAGGAAAATTCACATTAGCTGGTGATGATCCCAATGCTACATGGTGATGATCGCAATTTGGCATCTAGATTCCACTCAACTGATCAAACTGAAGTGTGAACTGAAGAGAATATTCTCCTAGAGGAATATTATCCCTAGACTATAGGAGTCTGAATAATGACTAGTAAACATAGGTAAAACCTTAGGAAAAATAATTCCTAGGTGCGTGTGAAGTATCTCCAACAGACTAACCAATGTGAAGCACTTCATAATTTTTGGAAGCAAATGCTACATCAAAAGAGAGGATGGAAGAATGGGAAAGTTTGATTTTCGAGTTGAAAAAGGTATACTGGTTGGATACTCAAGTTCAAGGAAAGTATACAAGTGTTTTAATATAAGAATCGACAAGTTAGTGGAAAGAATCAATGTGACCATTTATGAGACAGGTGGATGCAAAATAAAGGAAGAAAGAAAAGACTCATTAGAACAGGTTTCCGAAGAAGAATTAAAAGAAGTAGAAGCAGAAGAGGAAGACAAAGAAGGACAATCAAAAGCATAACAACAAGATCCTCATGCACCTCCAAATACACCTAGTAGACGAGTACAAAAGAATCATCCAGCAGGTCGGATTATTGGAATAAGGATGTAGGAGTTGAAACTAGGAGAAGAATTCACTCACCAGAACAACGACACCTAGAATTATTATCTACAATTGAGCCGAGTAGCTTTGAAGAAGCTAGCAGGGATGAATTCTTGATCAAGGAAATGGATGAAGAATTAGATCAAATAGAAAAGAATGACACTTGGGAACTGGTTCCAAGGCCAAGGAACAAGAATGTGATCAATACAAAGTTGGTCTTCAAAAACAAATTGAACAAAGATGGACAGATTACCAGTAACAAAACAAGATTGGTATGTAAATGATACACTCAAGTTGAAGGTATAGAATTTGAAGAGACATTTTCCCCAGTTTCTAGAATGGAAGCAATCATATTGATCCTCGCTTATGCATAATCCAATAATATTAAAGTGTATCAAATGGACGTGAAATCAACCTTCTTAAACAAGGATCTAGAAGAAGAAGTCTACATTGAGCAACCCAAAGGATTTCAATTTTCAGAGAATAAAAATTATTCTTGTAGGTTGAAGAAGGCCTTGTATGGTCTCAAACAAGATCTTAGAGCATGATATTATAGACTGGACAAATACTTACAACAACAAGGGTTCAAAAAGGGAAATGCATACAACAACCTCTACATCTAGGTAAATCAAGATAACATTTTGTTAATTGAAGTTTATGTTGATGATATTATCTTTGGTAGTGATGATGACAAGATGAGCTAGGAATTTTCAAAGGATATGGAAAATGAGTTCGAGATGTCATTTCTTGGAGAATTATATTTCTTCTTGGGTATTCATATATGTCAAAGCAACCAAGGCATTTTTATCTCTCAGTCCAAGTATATCAGAGAAATGTTGAAGAGGTTCGGAATGGAAGATTGCAAACCAATCAATACTCCTATGAAAACTATTTGCAAGCTAAGTAATGATGATGATTCAAAGGCTATAGATCATAGGTAGTACCAAACAATGATTGGAATCTTACTTTATGTGACAACTTCCAGATCAAATGTGATGCAGGAAGTTGGACAGGTGGCACGATTTCAAGCAGCACCAAAGGAATCACATGTTCTAGCAGTAAAGAGGATACTTAGATATCTCAAGGGAACATAAGAGTTTGGATTATGGTATCCAAAAGGAAAGGATCTATCACTTATTGCCTACATAGATGCAGATTGGGAAAGTTGCATTGATGACCAAAGAAGTACAAGTGGAGCAACTTTCTACTTGGGTGATTGTTTGGTATCTTGGCTAAGCAAGAAACAATCATTAGTATCATTGTCTATAGCCGAAGCATAGTATATTGCAGCAACAACATGTTGTACACAAGTTTTGTGGATGAAACAAATGTTGAAATATATACAGGTTGAGTAAGATGAGCCCATTCTGATATATTGTGATAATACAAGTTCCATAATTATCTCAAAGAATCCAGTGATGCACTCCAAGATGAAGCACATTCCAATCAAGTATCATTTTCTACGGGAACAGTTTGCAGAGAAGAACATTTGAGTTGAGTATGTTGGCACCAAAGAAGAGATTGCAGACATATTTACAAAACCACTTCCAAGGGAAGCCTTTGAGTATGTTCATCAGAAACTTGGCATAGTTTCTGCTCCACAATGAATTTTGAATTCCATTCTTATATGTCTTAGATTTACACGAGGAAGAACCACAAAGAGGACAATTCAGTTTGAGAGAGCAGTTTCGGGAAGAGTTCAGTCAGGGGGAGCAGCCCCAAGGACAGTTCAGTTAGGGGGAGTTTTTTCTCAGATGCATGAATAGAGAGTTAGATGCTTGGAGAGAGAGCACAAAGGCATGATTCTTGGAGAGAGATCATAGAGGAATTATTCCAGGGGGAGCGATGGTCACATGGGAAGCATGAGCGATATGACTTCAATGTTACATCTGAGTGTTTTCATCAATGCCAAAGGGGGAGATTTTTGATTAATTGGGTTGGTTGTCATTGATGTCAATCGTTGAAGCAAGTTCAGTAGCCCCAACAGTATGGTTAAGGGACTCAATATTGTTTGAGGTATAAAGGTATGGATACCAGTGTATTTGTAGGTAATACTATTCTATATGGATAATAAATGTCATGCCATTTCTGGTGATATGTGGAACACCACATAACTCCTCACGATTAGAGAGTTATGACCTTGTGAATTTGGAGAACCCTCATGAGTTATCTAGAAGCCCCTAGAAGGTAAAAGAAGTCAATTTATTCTAGAATATCTTAGAAGAAGTTTACTAGTCAAAGTGGTTGTAACTAGGAGTTAATCATGATTTAAGTTGTTGCAAAAATAAAATAATTAAAAATAAATTAGTTTCAACTGGAAGTGGTGAGTTTACTATTTGTGGATAAAGTGATTATAAGTGGACAAGTGGTTAGAAGTGGGTTATCCAAAAAAGAAGGAAGTTAGGTTAAGTTGGTTAGAAGATAATCCCTAGAGGAATCTACTTGGAGAGTACAAATAAGAGAGCAAGGGTCTCCTATTAGAACCTAATGAGCACATTGAATATATATTATATGTGAAAATTTTATTGCAGGTACTCATTGATACATCTAAAGTTACGCAAGTTTGAGGTAGTAAAGGAGGGTTGACGGTGAAAGTTTCAGAATTGCAGAATTATTGAAAAACCCTAGTTTTTGAGGTTTACGCAGGCTGCAGTGGAGGAAGGCACATACATATGTGGGCTGAAGGAGAACATGGCACATACATACATAGGATGAAGAAGAAAAGGTCACGTACAGTTCAGAAAAGCCATGAAAGATTGAGGATATGAAGATGCCAGGTCTTTAGAGTCTGAAAGCAAGTTCCCAGGAAAGTCTACAATAATTAGGTGTAGCAAATATATCTACAGGTTCAAAAGGTATGTCTTATTTTTATGCATAGTTGGATATTGTTGTCTACATGAGATATGGTTATGGGGGTTTGAAGATTTTCCCTAGAGATGCTGTTGGTTGTATGGAAATAACTATATCAACCGAATCTACAGAAATACAGTGTTGGTATATCTGATATTTACCATTGGTACATCTTGTTAGTGTTGAGGCATATCTTGTATTTCTTGGCACATGGTTGAAGGATTTTGTGATACATGGTTGAGGGATTATGGTTGTGAAGTGGTTGTGAATTTGTTTGTGTAGTGTGAGGTTGCATATCAGTGAGGGTTTGATGTCTAGTCCATGTGAGGGTTATTACACTTGATCATGATTGTATACACATGACTAGAGATACATAGATGCACTTGGTTAAGGGATATGTATGATGATGTATGTATAAGGCACAACTACAGATTGGACATAGTGAAAGGTTACCGGTTGATGTGACAGAGGCAACAAAGAGTCTGAGTTTCAGAAAGGTGAAAAACCTAGCTTTCTGAAGGTGTACGCAGGCTGCAGTATAAACATGTCGCGTACATACACATGCTGCAATATAGATAGGTCACGTACATATGCGAGTTATAGACAAGTCATGTACCTATTGGTTTTTGTTGGTACAGGATGATTACATGTATGGATTGACCACAGGTTATTGCTAGAGGTTGGTTATAGATGTTTGGCACATATTGGTACATGTTTACAGTGGTATATCTCACAGTGACTGTGTGGTAGTGGTTTCATCATCTATTTGGCACTTATATTTTAGGGTGGCAGGATGGGTCAAGGATAAGTGGTTGTAGCCACCTTCCAGTTGTATCCAGAGAACATAGGGGGTTGTAGCCTCCTTCTGGTTAGATCCATAGAATTGGGGAGTTCGAGATTCCCTCAGGTTGTATCTTGAAAATATAGGGGGTTGGAGCCTCCTTCTAGTTGCAGTTGGAAAAAAAGGAAGTCGGTGCTTCCAATGAATGTAATTCTTAAAGATATATAAGAAAAAACATTATGTGTTTTTCTCTCGCATTGGGTTTCCACGTAAAAATACTCATGTACCGTGTCTGTGTGTGATTTCTCATGGTTCATGGTTTATTTATTCTGCACTTGTTGAATGATATTGGTAAATTGATCATAAATATAAACAAAAATTATATACTGTGGTTAAAAAGGATTAAAAAATATCTATTACCGATTCACCCCCCCTCTTAGTAATCCAACACTCCATCTGGGAGAAGAGACATGGAAGGGTAGTCGACCATCATGTGTCTACCATGATTCTATGTGGGAAATCAAGAATGACTTTAGAGTCAACCACACTCACGAGGACCAGTTGTCCACTTGGTATTAGACATGAAGGACCTTATGTGGTAGGATGAGTGAATGGAAGAGGTGTCAATTCATCCCACATGCATCTTGGGATCACCCTCTCAACCAATGATATGCACGAATCAATTTGAATGGCATGATATTCGAGAATTGCAACTGTTCATTTTCATAGTCTACATGGGCCTATAGTCAACTTGGGACCAACCTAGGGTGTCCTCAAGACACCCTTAGTTGAGGAGATTGGATGTATGGATGACTTGTAAGTTCTTATCCATGTCTATGAAATTTTCCATTGATAAGAGAACCATCAAATATAGGAACATCACAATGTTCATGGAGGGTTCACTTGAGTGTTGGAAATGGAAACCTCCTAAACTTCCATGATAGATTCTTAGGTTGTTTGGCCTACTAAAGGGAAGGGGATAAATATACTAAATAACAAATAGTGAGGCCCTTGTCTGAGATGAAGGTTCAATATAATTGGATCTTAGGGAATGATTGTTCATTCACTAGTTAATTCAAGTGCCCAGAATTTAACAAGAAGGATTGTAGAGAGGAAGATATTTGAGGAGATTGACACTAGGAGCAATGTTTGAGAGCGTGGTGAACTCAATTATTGTAGCAATAAAGGATACTAAATCTTGGGTGATCACACTTAAATGATCAACCAAGGAAATCATAGACTTGTGAAGCACTTTGCAAAGTTCATGCAATCATCAAGTGTAGAAATGAGTTATTGAATGAATTATGTATCCTTTTATATTTACGGAATGGAACTATATGATCAATATGTATCTATATAAAATAGAGAACCATAACTCTATAGCATGAGTATTCCAGACAAAGACTGTCTTACGACTTATTGGATGATGCTACACGATTCCTTATCTCCTTTAGAATTGAACATCATTGTTGAAAGTAAAGTAGAATATAAATGCTCAATGCTACAGAGAGGAAATGGAGATTGAAAGGTAAATTCAATGCTATAAGATAAACCTAATCTACTATAAATTGAATCACACAAAATGTCCCTTTCCAACCATAAGATTATGGCATTTTGTCAAAGGAATAAATCATATTAACAGAGATAACAAAAATATTCTAGCTACAAAAAATAGAAACATTTAAACACAAACTACATATAAAATTCACTACAAATATGAAGGTATGTTCACCAATAAACTCTTCAAGCAAGCCTTGCTTGAACATGAATGATAAATCCCTTCTTTACAACTTGAATTAAATCAAAGGAATGAGTCTTTTTATTTCATAAAAAAGATTCAAAATTACAACTTTTAATATGTGGCTCTTTCAACCCTAGCTATAATCAAACTCAAACCTATCACTATCCTATCCAATCATAGGTCCCTTATAAGGGCTTCAAGGTATAAGGTGTCCCTAAAGAGAGTTGTACTTAGTCCTAGCAATGAATGTGGTTCCCTTCATTGTAGTTCCTTTATTAAGGCTTTCCATCTTGTCTCTACATGCCTTAATACTTCTCCCCTAAAAGTGGTGATGGGTGTATTTTGTTGCAACTTCCAGCTATATCTTCTCCAACACTGGATGGGTAAGTGGATCTAGTATCACTTGAATGTGGTTCTTTCAAACTTTACTCAACCCAATTGCTTCTCCCCTTACTTGCAATGCTATGTCCAATTCTTGAGCTTCATAGCATTTTGTAGCTGTAAATATGGTGTTCTCATTCTATAGCCAAGGTATGAAGGCTCTCAACTACATGTCCCAAACATGTACATCTGGGAACTGCCTTAATATGAACTTCATAATGTATTTGTGCAAATAAAGATGAAAAAGGATATCTATCCTTTCTAGGTGATGTCAAAGTATAATTCATAGAATTTCGAAGTGTTTTTTGAAATCCGTTTTGAATTGTGAGACACAACATTCAATTTCAAATTTATGCCATTTTTTTCTTTAAATATAATTAATATACCCTTGCAAGTGGTTTAAAGCTAACATCTCATCGACATGTTCAACAATTTCCTCACAAATATATGTCAATATGACAATCTCCTCATCCTTATTTGTTGCATCCTCAACTTGTTTTAGCAAGTCTTCTTTTAATTTCATGTTCTCATTACTGATTATTTCTAGTTTCATTAAATTCAATTGTAGTCAATGCAAAATTTTCCTCCACTTGAGAAATTATCCGACAATGCTTGATGACTTAATTAACCTCCTTTATCCTTGCTTCAAATTTGTACTTCCATTTGGTTTCTTCACCTTGAGCTATCCACAACTGTCTCATAAGGACTTTGATTGAACTTGTGGCTAGAGCATGTGTTGGAATTCCTTTCTATAGCTTGCAATAACAAGACCTTATTATCTTCTTGGGTGTTTTCTTAGTAGCTTGGCTGCTAGTGATTTCATTTATAAGTGTATGCTCAGAAGTGTGCCTAATGGAATCTTCTTTTTCCTCAATAATAGAACCTTGTGTGGAATAGAGGTTTTCTCATATTATGGAGAGTCTTGAATTTGTATCGTCTCCCCAACTTACTTTTGGTTCAGCTTGTGCTTAGGCGTATTATTCCTTACTATGTTGCCTCTTGGTCCAACTATTCCTACAAAAACCTGTACAAGTTATGTATAGTGTGACATTTCTTTAACTATTGTTGGAAGTGTTGGTTCTGTTATTATGATTGATGGCTCTGGTGCTACAAATTGTAATGTTGGTGCTAGCTCTGCAATGGGCTATGTTGATTCCATTTCTACCCAAATAATTTCCCAAGTAACATAGGGTTTCCTTCTTCTTATGGAATCCACAATCAAAATATTAGTTAGACCATGGTGAGCTACATTTGATTCTCAACCCGTTTGGACCTCCGTGTCCATATTATGTAGAAATTTCATCAAATAATAAGGCACACTGATAGTCTTCCAATGCTTGAAATGCTACAAGAATTTGAAATGATAGGCTAAAAAAATATTATGTGAGCCTTGATAAGTAATGCATCTCATGATATGTAGGGATACTTGGTCCCATGGGCTCAATAACATGTCCTTTTTTACTCCTTTCCCCATGTCTTGTGTTAGCGGGAAAATCCCCCCTTTAACTACACCAGGGTTTAAGATGTAGACAAAGCGAATGATCATATAAAAGTCAATATATTTTCTACTCTACCCCAAACATACCAAAGAAAATGAAAAGAAATCAATAAGAGAGAAGATCGATAACTATACCTTTTATCCCACGTCTCGTGATGATCTCCTCAAGCTTTGTAGTTCCAAATACTGCAAGCCTCCTCCCAAGTCTGACCTGCATCCAAAGCTAGGAAAACAAGGACTACAAGCATGCTATTCTTATTCATAAAATAGGGTTAGATATCAAATGCTAAGTATAAATCAAAGAAAATACACAAAACATCATCATTTGGGACAGGAAAATGAGATTCTTTTATTCATCAAACAAAGAATGAAACTTACAATCCACATTGGCCACCGTTCCATGAACCTGGTCTGGGCTCCTCTTTACAATGCTCCAAGTGCTCCTTCAATAGGCCTCTTCTCTCAATCTTTTGATCACCTCAAGGCAAGGGAATGGATTGAATGGAAGAAGAAGTGTCTGAATAGGGAATGCTGAGGCAATAACTCACAAAAGGTAGCAAATGCTTGCGCAAGGAGGGGAAGTGAAATTGGGTAGAGTTTCACCATTCTTATGCTTGGATGTGAAATGAGACTCCAACACCTCATTTTATATGAGAAAAGGATGGTTATTCAGTTGGGTGACGGGCTATAGCAGGTGAATTGTTTGGGAAACCTCCGATAACCCGTGAATTTCACTGAATTCCTTACAACTTTTTATTTTTTGCAACTTTTGGAGCTATACGCGGGCTGTGTAGTGTGTAGCTAGCATATGTACATGGGTTGTCTAGCATGTAGCACGCGTATGTACACAGGCAGTAGTGGTGCAGGTTGCGTACATGCTCTAAAAAATGGTTTTTTAAGTAGAGATTCTCAACAATGATTTGGCAAATTATGCAAGTAAGAGGGCCAATGTCATGTATGCATGAGTAGGGCATTTTAAGGCTATAACAGATGTCCCCTAATGTATGAGGTCAGAAGAGAAACAGATGGCCGAAATACATTACAAAATATTCACAAATGCACAAAATCAAGTGAGCCCTGGACCAGAGTTTAGGAGGTGCCATCTGCAAAACAACAATTGTCTCTCCGAGGTGGGCATACTGATCCAAAATGGATTTAGGAGCCAAGATGGGTCCAGGAAGGCCTAAAACTAAAAGTTCTCAGAATCTCTTCAAAACAGACGTGTGCGTAGGCCTCGTTGATATGAACCCAACACAACTTGAATGGGCTCAAAGAGACGTCATATGCGAAATATATTGCAGTCTGTTCGTTTTGTCAAACACGCAAAAAAAATGTTGACTATACAGTCCGTACAATGCTGACGTGGCAGCTAACTATACATGCCGTACAGGTGACGTGGCAGTGAGTTGGTGCTGACGTGGATAGGTCCAGATGTAGCAGGGTACAGTGGCATGCTGACCGGGTAGGTGCAGGTGGATGAATTCGAGCTAGACACGTGGCAGTTATTTGGCGAATAGTATGGTGCCACGTGGCCTAGTCTTGGGCTGCCACGTGGCACCCCTCCATTGGTTGTTTGGTTTGGGAAAAAGTTCATGGAGTGCATCGGAGTCGAACCTGTGACCTCTGGTCCAGGCAGCGAGTGACTTGGCAGGGCTAGGCTACCAGCCCGCCCACTTTAGTGCTTGTCATACAATGTTTAAGCTTTATATTTAAAGTTACTGTCATGTATTTTTGGTGGACTAAAGGGCTAGGGCCTAGTCCCAACCCCAACGATCTCAAACCATACGACTGTTGCCTTGTGACTTGGATATTAATTGTTGGCACGTGGGTATTATTAGCGGTTAGCCCTCGGTTCAACGCATTTTCGTATATCTCCACCATATGCCCACACTACTTACTTTGGCGCGGAGTTTTGGCTAGCCCTGACACATATGTACATTACTATATGACTGTTCCACATGACCCAGATGTTAGCGCAGATTTAGGGTTAGTGTCGGTTGGTCAGGCTAGCTTGCCGACCAGGGCGCATGACCAAGACCTGTGACCGGGACCTATACCTTATTCAGAGTGCATGGAAGCATAGTCCAGGTCCATATGGCCATACAAACGACCAAGGGCCGGAGCTAAGGGCCAAGGACCAACGCGCTAGCCCAGCTTGGCAACATGGAGGCACGAAAGTGACCAGGGGCTCGAATTTTGAGGGTTGCGCCTATATGATTTGCCAAAAGTGGGTTTTTCCATTTTATTATATGTTTTTTATTGATTTTTGGCCTGATATTGGGAGATTTTGGCCATTTTTGGAGGATCTAGAGCCCTTTTTGAGGCCAGGTCTTGGGGGGAAGTTGGGAGTTTGTTTCCAAATTCAATACTATATAAACCAGAGGTTCTTGGAGCCATGAGAAAGGTTCAGTTCATGAAAATTCTGAAGAATTATTGAGCCAACACCACTTTTATGCAGGGAAGCTATTGAGGAGAGCAACTTTGCGGGCCATTTCTGGGAGCTTCGTTCATCCATTTTCAGTGCCGTCAGTTTTGATGGGTTCTTGAGATCTAGCAGAACACAGATAGCTCATTTTTGTAATCCATTGACACTTTTATGATGTACATTTGAATCTTAGAACAAAAATAAGAAATCCCACTGAGACAAAGGCCCAGAGACGTAGGCGAGATTGCCGAACTTCGTTATCAACTTTTGTTGTTATGGTTTGCTGGTTCTTCATGATTATTTCCAGATCTATATTGCTTAATGGCTACTATGTTTCATCATTAATTCCTCCTCTTTCATCAGTTTTCTTAAATGGTTAAATAACTCATACAAAATATCTCAACCATTGTCTTTAAAAGATCTTTTCGGATCAAGTGGTATCAGAGCTAGTTGATGGTTGGTTTTTGAGTTTGCATGACTACCAGAAAAATGACATCTAAAGAGGGACTTTCTCAAGATGAGAAGGATATGTGAAAAAATCTCTTTTCCATGTCAGAGATGGTGAAAGTGTTGTATGGAGATTACTTGGAACGAAAGAGATCAGTTCAAGATAAATCTTCAAATAATGACAAAAGTGAAGAATAATTGAAGGAATTTCCTTCTGCACCGAATTCAGAAAACATCTCTGAGGTATGTAGTGGAAGTCATTCATCAATTTCACATTGTTCCCATCAAGATGGTTCTTTTGGCACATTTGAAAAACATACAAGAGGTATAGGTTTGAAATTGCTAATCGAGATGGGTTATGAAGGAAAGGGCCTTGGAAATAAGGGCCAAGGTATCGTTAATCCCATAGAGGTTGTGGAAAGACCTCGTTATTTAGGATTGGGATATGGCGAAGAGGAGAGTGGAGAATGCTCCAAAACATGGGAATCAAGTGATGCTTCAAATGACCAGCTTAAGTCATTGCGGGAACACTTCACAAAAGGTGATGGTGTATCACTCCATGATGGTGATAGTGAATGCAAGTCATCTGCAAAGCAAAGTGAAGATCAACAAGAAAGGTATAATGGTCATGGTTTTTCCAATTCTCTTTTTGATTATAAAAAACATAATCATGTAATCCAAAACTTGTGGAATATGTATCCTTGTACATTTTGTCATTCACCCAAGCATTGTGTGGCCAAGTGTTGGAAGAGACAATATTTGTACATGAAATTTATGTCGATTAGGAAGGAGACACAACATAAAGACTCAACTCCACAACGGAAGAAAGAGAAGGAAAAACAAGTTTGGATGTTGAAAAACCACTGCACTTATTGCAACAAGGGTGGACATCAAAAGGCTAAATGTTGGAAGCTTAACCAGAGATTTGTCTAAAGAAGAACAAAATGATTTTGCATGTGCTCACAAAGGAAGAGGAACTACCAGCGAAGAAATAGGAACAACATGAAGGAAAGAAAACAATCACTTGGTTTTTCCAGAAGTGGATGCCACATCTTCATTGTATTTTGCTTCCATTATTTTAATCACACATGTTGTAATGATGACCTGTTATAACATCATTTTTGTACAACATAGTGTTTTGTTTATCCTTATGAGTATGTAATCAGTAAGGTCAATTTTGTAACCTTTTGGAGGAACAAAAGGTATTTAGTGGGGAGGTGTGATCCAAAATGGACTTAGGAGCCAAGATGGGTCTAGGAAGGCCTAAAAATTGAAGTGCTCAGAATCTCTTCAAAACGGACGTGTGCGTAGGTATCACCTATACGAACCCAATGCAACTTGAATAAGTTAAAACAAATGTCATATGTGAAACATATCACGGTCTATTCGTTTTTTCAAACAAGTAAAAGACCCAGACGTTAGCGTGGATTTGGGGTTAACGTCAGTCGGTCGGGCTAGCCTGCTGACCAGGGTGCGTAACCATGGCCTGTGACTAGGACCTATACCTTATGCAGAGTGCGTGGAAGCATATTACAGGGCCATATGGCCATACAAATGACCAGGGGTCGGAGCTAAGGGCTAAGGACCAGCACGCTAGACCAACGCTAGCCCACATGGAGGTACGCAAGTGACCAGGGGCCCATATTTTGGGGGGCTACATCTGTATGATTTGCCAAAAGTGGGTTTTTCCACTTTATTATATGATATTTATTGTTTTTTGGCCTGATATTGGGAGATTTTGGCCATTTTTGGGGGATCTAGAGCCCTTTTTGAGGCCATATATGGGGGGAAGTTCAGAGTTTGTTGCCAACTTCAAGACTATATAAACCAGAGGTTCTTGGAGCCATGAAAGAGGTTCATTTCAGGAAAATGATGAAGAATTTTTGAGCCAAAGCCACTTTTATGCAAGGAAGCTATTTAGAAGAGAAACTTTGCGGGCCATTTCTGGGAGCTTCATTCATCCGTTTTCAGTGCTGTCAATTTTGATGGGTTCTTGAGATCTAGCAGAACACAAATATATCATTTTTTTAATCCATTGGAACTTTTATGATGTACATTTGAATATTCTAACATAAATAAGAAATCCCACCGAGACAAAGGCTCAGAGACGTAGGCAAGATTGCTGAACTTCGTTATCAACTTTTATTGTTATGGTTTGTTGTTTCTTCATGCTTATTTCCATATTTGTATATTGCTTAATGGCTGCTATGTTTCATCATTAATTCCTCCTCTTTCATCAATTTTCCTAAATGGTTAAATAACTCATGCAAAATAACTCAACCATTGTCTTTAAAAGATATTTTCGGATCACATACCCATGCTCAACATGAACTAAATCATGGTTGCCAATAAAATACACTGTATATCCATGTCATATAAATATATAAAGTGTAGCCACGAGCAATACACAATGGATATACATCTCAAAATTAGTCAAAGATATACAAGTATAGTATTCATCTTCAAGAAGCTAGTGACGCCTGCGGCTGGAGATGAGGTCTTCATAGCTCGAGCAACCACTTCAAGATCTTCAAAACTTAGGTAGGAGTATAATGGGAGTGTATAACTCACTACCTAAGGTCTTCGACAACTCTTCGAGAAAAGACATGAGGATCTCAATGATCAGGAAGAAAACTTCTTTGATTTTGATCTTGGACTTGACTGGATTCTCAGGAAGGCTGAGTCATGAAGGTCAAGAGACAAACTATAGAAAGGCCGAATCAGTTTGAGTGAAACTTCCTTTGGAAAAAAGCATGAAAGATGATCAGACTCATGCATCATGAAACTGACATAAGTTTGTGATGCAGGAGGCAACACAAACTCTCTATGTGTTTGGAAGAGTAACCAAACAGAGGAGGACACAACTCTATGTAGCGAGAATAACTTCCTAAGGTCATACTAGATACCAATGCTTGACAAACAAATGAAAGGATGTGCTTTGTCCAAGCGCGATTCTTTGTGCTGTTGAAAAAGGAATGAATATTTCTTGTCCTGTCTTTTTGGAATATTTGATTTTTTTGTCTTTTTCAATTTTTTAAGAGCTTGAAAAAGAATAAAGAATGCTACGTTACAAAGGAGGAATGAGTGTCGCAAGCAAGCATACTAGTTCCAAGCGCAAGGAACATACTGATGCTCAAAGCAAGGAGACATGTGCAGGATAAGGACACTCGGGTTAAATTCCTCCATGGGTCAAGGTGTCAGGTCACAGAGGCAAGAAGTTATACAAGGCTTGCGTATAAGGAATGGTTCAAAGGTTTAGTTGAGAACAACATGGACCCGACATTAGGCCAAAGACACAAATATGGGACCCACAATGCGATTAAGCAGGACACAATGAGATCTCTTCTATGTAAATTTTTACGAGCCCAGAGAAGGTAAGCTTGGTAGTTTTTTCAGTTTAGAGAGTCTAAAAAAATGTAAAAGAAGAATACAAGGAGTACTTTTTTCGAATATAGTCTAGTCGGTTCGAAAAAGGGTTAATATTGCACCAAAAAGACGTCTATTCAAAACCATTTTAATGAGTGTGACAAAGACAAGATCACTCGACAATATTTTCAATTTTAAGGAGTCTGAAAAGAGCTTAACTATGGACTCACAACCTTTTTCTGAGTTTAGTCCCCTTAGCCCAAAAAAGTATAAAAGCAACTGAGGAGAACTCTCCCGGTGAGACGAATCTCCCGAGGCGTACCTTTTTCCGCTATAATCTACAGGCTGGAAAAAGGGTTAAACTCATGCCAATAGATGTTCTTCTGGACCAATTTTAATGAGTGTGAAGGAACAATGTCAGTCGGTGATATTTTCAATTTTAGGCAGTCTGAAAAGAGCTTAACTATGGACTCTGGGGGGGTTCTTTTTTCATAAGTAATCTCCAAGGCCCGAAAAAGGTGATTAACCACAACCAAGGAGAATATTCCTTTTTCGAAGATTTAGTCTCCCAGGCTCGAAAAAGGGTTAAACTTATGCCTAAGAATACTCTTCTAGCGAACCGAGGTTCCTAGAGCATACCTTTATTTGTAAAATTAGCCATCTGGACCGAATAAGTAGTAAACTATCGCCATACAGATGTGCCTTCAATTTGAGTTTGGCGAGCATGAAGGGAAACAAGATCGCTCGGCAATCTTTTCATTTTTAGAGAGTCTGAAAAGGGCTTAAAGAAGACTCCATGGGGATACTTTCTCAATTAATCCAGACAAGATCAAAAAGAATAAATACAGTCTCATCAGATGTTGCTTTCAAATTTCAAAGAGAGATTGAAAGATAACAAAGTGGACTCAGGTGGGAGTCTCGAGAGTAAGGCCTAGAATGAGGGTGCATCAAACGAATGAGGCTTTATCTCGTAATCATGACAAGACTATCAAGGAATCTTGAGCCTATACTCATTACTGACAACATGGATGCCAAAATGCAACAAGGATCTCCCTAGGGAATCCATGTAAAGGTAGGCTCTACCACCTAATTACAACACTTCTAGAGCAACATTGAAGGTTTTGTGTCACACTTCAGTGGGGTCGATCCCATGGCAAAGAGAAAAATACAACAATATGCAGAAAGTGGAAATGAAATTCTAACTTATATGCAAAAAGTTGGAAAAAAATGACTTTTACCAAAGGATACCCAAAAAGTGACCCATCCCAAAAATTACCAAACCAAAAGAAAAATAGTACTAGAACAACCAATAAGAAACTCAAAAGTGGAATCAAGTGATCACCAAGCTAGGAAAAATGACAAAGGGGGTCAAAAAGGTGCAAAAAAGGCCAAAAAAGTCTATAAATAGAAGCTGACATCTCATTTTTACCATTGCAATTCGAAAATCAACCAAAAGGTGAAAAGATCCCTTTTCTAAAAGAGTAGATTCCAGGGGCTTCAATGGACTAAAAGACCTTTTGCTTGGACCAAGTAAGTACAAATCACTCCCTCTTGTAATTCAATTCATTATTTATGCATTAGTTTTAGGTTTTGAGGGGGCGTGCTCTTATAAAAGGAGCGGCCCTGCATGTATGTGGGCTATCCAAGGCCAGCCCACATATGTACTCAGGCATGAAACCACCAGCCTGCGTACATAGCGATTGTGTGCGAAACAACCCACATACACCTTGAAATATTTAAAAAAAATCAAATGCAAGTACTGACTCTCCTCCTTTTTGCTATGCAACAAGATGTATGTTCATTGGAGGGAGAGGGAGCATGAGGACATTGATATTTTGGTCGAAGACGACCCTATAGCCATTGCCGCACTAAAATGGTGTGGGCTATGGAAGTTCTTCTAGTGTCCGTTCATGAGGGCACAACCTAGGCTGCTCAATGCTCTTATGGAATATTGGCACCCTAACACATAGGGTTTTATGATGGAGTGTCAATTATTAACCCCAACGATAGAGGATATATACTTCTTGACTGGCCTCTCGAGGAGAGGGGAACCAGTTAACTTGAGGATGTTTCCTCTGTGGCCTGTTGATGGGTCCTAAATCCATTTAGTTCAATAGAAAGAACCAAACCTGCCACCGAGGCCCAATTAGAATCTGCAGCGTTTAATGGTGGAATGGTTCTCCAGATCTCGCGATTTGACCAATTAATCTATGGGCTTTACATTTTCTTGCGAAGGTGTCTCCTTCAGTTGGGACTTTCTCTTTTTGTATTCTCTTTTAGGTGGGACCGAAGTAAGATTTTAATCCGATATAAACCAACTTGGGAACAAAATAGAATTAAGTTTAACTACTGGAGAAGAGGTTGAGCTTGGGATAACCCACTACTCAAGCATGCATACGACAATTCTATACCACAGGCCTAGTAATAATATGTTAACCATGTGAGCATCCAATTACTGTCTGAGATACTAATTATCAGAAATAAAACACATATGCGATAAAACAAAGGCAAGCAGAATAGTCCACCTACTTTAATCACCCATCACATGTGTTGAGCACTCAACACACCCTAAAAGTCTATGTCCATTTTTTTACTTTTTGGGTACCACTTGATCCTTTGCACTGTCTGTTTTTCCTTCAGTATGAAACTGATGCCTGCACTTATCTTTTATGTTTCATGTTTGATTTTTTTTTTTTTCTTGAACATACAACAAAGAATCATCTTAACCATTAAAAGGTACTTAACAACCACTTAGGGAATCGACAAACTAAAGTTTTCCCCAATGCACTTAGGGAGTTTGGCATCGGTAAAGATTAAAGGTGACAAAAATCGTTTGAGAAGTTTAAAATAGATGAGCACTGATCTTCATCAGCGTCGGTAGATGAAAGTCTTTCTTTTTGCGAATGAACTTTGGTAGGGTTATCGCCGAAGACTGATCCTTTCGGCTTCGACAGGAAAATGAAAAAGTAAGCGTCACACGAGGGGAGGAGTGGTATCACCAACCACCGACTCTTGAAACATTTTCGACGATGGGAGGTAACGAAGATGATAACCCACCAAGGGGTTGTGCACCTAAAAATTTCCCCGTTCACCGATCCCCGACCTCCATGCCAGAAAGACACGACATGATGGGACGTTTTAACCCTTAGATTTGTTAGGTACAACACATTTAAAGTGTTAGTAAAATGGTGGATTGCGCATTAGTTGATAATATATGTACGAATCAAAAGAAATTGTTTAAGCTTGCCGATACAATGCATTTTCCCCCGCGCCTCCGCCGTCAACTAGTTGCAATTTAATTGCGGAGAACCGACGATAGTTTAATTTGAATTGCATTTATTACTTGTATTAATTGGTTGATACGGTGGATAGAGTCTCTCCAGTTATATTCTTTCAAAGTCATTATGTATGATCCTATTCTGAACAACAAATATTTCAAAACAAACAGAGGAGCAGGGCTAACAATCAAGAGAAGTCGTCCAAAGTTCAATGAGTATTAGACAACTATCTTAGCAAGCATTAAAGGTATGTATTCACTTGTGGTGTTTTATGCTTCATTTTTATGTTCACAACCCAACACTGCTCTATACACATGTTTAAACGCTGTTTTAATTGCAGGAACAATGCCCCCGAAGAAACCCTCTATTAGGAAATCCCTAAGAGTGCCAAAGATGCAAGAACCAGAAGCAAGAGAGGGCTCCTCCCCAACAATTGAAAGACAATTAGAATTCACCCCAAAACTGGTTCCTGTCATTAAGACAACTACCAAGAAGGCCTTCGTCCAACCCTCGACCTTTGGAGACATAGAGGAAAACATTGGAGCCAAAACAACATTCCCTCGTTGGGAAGAATTGTTTAAGAAAATCAAGAAAGAAGAACCCCTCGAGTATACCCTGCACAATGATCCTGATACAAGGAAGCTCGATGATGATGTCCTCCCAAACATCTGTAGGGCTTATCTACACATGGTGGCAAGACAAACTCCGGTGTTTCCTTGCATTGAGCTCCTAAAGTGGCTCATTGACTACACCAATGCACATAAATGTTTGATTAATGATGATAATGGTGGATGCGTCGAGGTTTTCTTGCCATCAGAGGTTCAAAGTTACTACAAGCTCAGGGAGTTGGAAGAAAATATGAGCACTTATTTCATTTTGAGTTTTTATGCATCACACGATACCAACAAAATCAGGGGGTTGTGGTGGAGGGAAGACAAAAAAATCATGAACCAGACTGCCAGCTGGTATCCAACAACCAATCTAAGGGAACCATACATATACCTGATGGCTCTTCTCTACAGGTTGCATGGGGAGAAAGATTTCTCCCAGTTTTCAGAGGCTTGGATGCCCCTAGCTTATACGGTGGCCATTTCAGGCACAGGTTTCAATTGGGGTGCCATCATCTCAAAACAGCTGAGCACCTGCATAAGACAAGCCCATACGCCAAAAGAGGGGGAAACCCCCTCCTTCTACATGGCCTCGTATCTATTAGACATCATCTGCATCAGGAACATTTTATCTGGAATGAACTTGAACTGGCACACCTTAGAGCTCCTGGTCCATGTATACTTCATCATCTTATGGGAAAATAGGTACAAAAGATCCTATGCTCTTATCTGTGACCAGTTTATTGCACACATCTATTTTTTTCTATTCAGGAAAGAGTGCCCTAGGCTGTCATAAGAAGCAAAAAAGGTCATATCAAAAGTGGGTCACTGGTATCTAGACGAGCGTGAAACCTACATCAGGGTTTTCGGAGCCATTGAAATAGCAAGAGTTTATCAGGAACCCCCAGTACAAATTACGGATTTCCTTGAATTTCAAGCTGCACAGGGGATGGGTGAAATTTTGTACCAGCAAAGCCAGCTGCTAATGAAACAGATGCAGGATGATATGCACCTTATAATAACACCCGCGCTTCCAAATGGTACTCAAGAATGAAGCCCGACAGAGTCAAGCGACCCCGATTCCACAAAACTTGGGAACACCAACGGGTTAGGCAACACAAGATCCACAACATCGCCGGTCAATTCCCCTATGATCAGGACAAATCAAACAGAGACAGGTTGGGTGTCGATAGAAACACAAGCGCCTAATCCCCTTAGCAAACTTGTACATATATATAGCGACGACGAAAGTCCAGAACCATCTCATGACTCCCCTGTGCATGTCCAAGAGGAAAAAGGTCTCGAGAAAGTTTCCTCCCCTGAGCCCGATATTCAATACAAGGAGGTCTCACAAAAAGAAATAGAAGCCGAAGAGGATCTGAATGACGAGCCCAAACCGAAGGAGGCACGGAAAGGATCCTCGCAAAAGGAAATCAACAGTTCTATGGCCGATGAGAAAATAAGTAACGAGTCTATACTTGAGACCTCCATTCTGCCCAATACTCAAATCCCCGACGAGCGACAAGTAGAAGTTGAACCCACAAGGCACAATGAGGAAGTTCGAGAGCCCAATATTGAACATATATACACCACCGGTAGTTTAGGAAACAAGATAACATGGGGTGATCAACAGATACCAGAGCCAGTAGACGAGGTAGCAGATATCTATGCGATAACCTATGATCAAAAGAGAAAGGCCATTGTTCAAAGGACTGCAAAGAAAAGAAGGATCTCGTTGGATCACTCCATCTTAGTTAATATAGAGGAGAACTTGATCAACACAGTAGACGCCCAGACGTCTGAATTGATCGGCATAGGAAAATCCCTCTTAGACACCACCTTGGATAGAGCCAGGAGGGACGAAAAGGAACTAGCCGTCGCCATAAAGGAGCTCGAGCACTTGCGCCATATTGTCGAATACTATAAAGGTGCCATGCAGACCACTGTGTATCTGAGAGGTGAGTTTGCAGAAGTTTACAACGAGTTCAAGAAAGAAAGACACCTATTAAACAAGAACATAGCTGAGTTCCAGAAGGACACTCTCATGGCACTCGTGACATGCAAGGAGATGGAGTGATGGTATGAAAGGGTGAAACAAGCAGTAGAAATACTCGAGTACATTGAGGCAGTCCAGCAAGGCCGAGATAAGGAAAAACATGGCATTCAGATGATAGGCAAAAGTAGTCTTAATCACATGAAGCGATCAACCGATTATTGGGCTAAGATGTCTCGGGACCCACATTGAGAGATCCAAGAACAATGGACCAGGTGCAAGAAGCATTGGGATAAAATTAACAAAATAATTAAGGATGTCAGGCTCCCCGAGTTCGGTACCCACGATAATTTCATCGACCTGAGTGACGTGGTCAAGCTGCATGCCAAACAAGATTCGCTATGGACCGAAGAGTTCGCAAAGATAACCAAAGCAAGGCCAAGGCAAGTGCAACAATTCACAGAACATCTGATCAGAGCCCGAACCATGCTACAACAGTTGAACTCCAGTTTAGTAAAGTACTGGGCGCATGCAGTAGACATCAGGGGAATATATGCGGCCCCGATGGAACAACACATATTTCCATGGGCCCAAACTTGTGAAGAACTATTTGTCAGCAGGACTGAATATGAGAGAAGTCACCCTTTCCAAGAAGTATCTTAGGATGACTGTTGAAGAAGCTGTTAGAAGATAATGCCATGTGGTGATTTTTGTTTTGTTTAAACTGCACTTAGCCATTAGTTTCAGTTAAAACTTTATACTATAAATAAAGACACCGACCAATTAGTAAAGGGTCGATGGTTGTTGTAAGCACTCTTTTTTTGGGGTTGTTAAGAATTATTTTGAGACTGCTACGAATTGAGAAGTCCTTCTGGACCAAAGACAAGCTATTTTCATCAAATGCATGTGATTGGACTTGGAGAAGAGCTACTTCCTATCCCGTTTCATGAATGATGCATTAATGAGTAAGAGCAATTAATTCTGCGGTCAAGTTATCTGGTGTAATGTTTTGATGTTCTTTTCTTTAATGATGAAGATAAATCGTTGTGTTATTATGTGATGAATGGTTATGGTAGATGAATTATTTTTCTTTCCGTGGTCTTATTACATATGTGATTTCTTTCTGATAGTTAGTTTCTCAGATAGTAATTGGATGCTCACATGTTTAATGTATTAGTACTAGGCCTATGGTATAGAGTAATTGTCTGCATGTTGAGCAACAGGTTATCCCAAGCTTATCCTCTTCCCTAGTAGTTAAAACTTAATCCTGTTGTTTGTCAAGTTGGTTTATATTGGCTTGCATCTCTCATATCAACCCCACCCAAGAGAAAATACAGAAGAAAATAGTCCTAACTGAAGGAAGAGACTTCATAAAAAAACACAAAGCCCATCGATAAATTGGTCGGATCGCAAGATCTGGAGAACCATTCCATTATTAAACTCTGCAAAGTCTAATTGGGCCTCAGTGGCAGGTTTGGTTCCTACTGTTGAGTCAAGGGATTTAAGAACCATCAATGGAATTGGCGCTAGAAGGAGGGGCCTGAGAATGAATGGCTGAATATATATTTTATCTATCGTTTCAAACAGGTCGCAGATTCGTAACAACCCACATGCATGGCTAGTCCTTCACAAGACAACCCACACACGTTGAGTATTCTTGAAACGGATAAATCACCCCAGCCCGAGGAAGAACCTTTTCACCCTGAAATACCTTACGCCCTTCCTCACGAGGAAGTGAATCAATTCAGGAGAATTACTAGAGCCTACACCCGACATATTGGTGCTTTTTCCTGAGATCCCATCTTCCCTCGAAGAAAAAAACAAAGCAGACCAGTGGTTAGCACTCCCAACGAGGTTTTTGTACACTCCGTAGAAGACTTAATAGATTTCACAATTACTAAAATCCAAGAACCTCTTGATCTGATTCCTGAAATGCTAGCCGGCGACATCTCCGAGCCAAACAACTTTTCGGAAGAAGATGAGTTTGACTCGAATTCCGAAGATATGGAAGATAATAATAACCATAAGGAGGAAATGGAAAATTCACTCCAGAAAAACCAACCTTGGTTGGCCGGAGACGCCCTGGCCATCCCTGGACGAGTACATAATATTCCCTGACACCTGGAGAAGTTTCTTCCCAAGAATGACCCCAAGACTTCAGGTTTACCTGAAGATCACATGAAGAAGTTCATACTCAGGATTAGACTCATGAATGTTCAACGTGAAGATGTAGTCTGTAGACTTTTCCCCTACATGTTTGAAAATTCATCTTCCACGTGGTATTTTAATTTGCCAGTAGGATCTATAACCAGCTGGACTAAGTTCCAGAAAGACTTTCTTGATAAATTTACAGAGGAAACTACTATAGGAGCCTTGATGGATGAGTTGTTTGCAACCACCATGAGTCTGAAAGAGAGGGTCAAAGATTTCAATCAGAGATTCACAACCATCTTAAACAAATTCCATCCCGCGGAAAAACCAACTCAAGAGTTACAAATCGAGGTCTATGCCAACGCGCTCCCAGCTTCTATTTCTATGTTTGTAAAAAGAGCCGCTACGAAAACCTTGACATAAAATTTTGAAGAGGCCAAAATGATAGAATTCCAGATGAAAGGATGTAAAGAAGGCCAGTCCTCTCTAGTAAAGAAAGAAACCCAACCCCCTCCTAGGAGAGGACTCCTTTTGACTAGACCGTTGGGAAACTGGTTGAACAAACTCCCGACAAAGGTAATGGAGATATAGAAGATCTACAACGAATGGTTAAAAAATTATCAAACAAAATCATGGACATGAAGAGAAGTGCAGGAGAGGGAAACCAAGGCCAAAGGCTCTATAAGCCTTTCTTTAAAAGAAACCCGCCTTTCAAAGCAATTGAACCTCCCCCAACTAACTTAAATATTGATCTAGGGAATGTTGCGTCTGATTCTTTTTGTACTTATCATCAGGAAAACCACTCTGAAAGAGACTGCCCTCAATGGGTACATGCCATGAATTTGATGGCCAATTGGTTTCTAGATGAAGTGTCCTTGACCGAACAACCAAGCAGTTCGGTCATGAGTATTGCTGACTAGGAAGAAAATGACCCACCATGAGATACAACCATGTTGATATGGGATCCCGACCTGATCATGCCTTCTGACGATCTGTTTGAGTCTCGGGAACAACCCATGGAATTTTCGGTGATGAAGACATGCAGTAAGGACCCGCTCAGCTCAAAAGATACTGACACCACCTGAGCCTTGCAAAGTAAGTTAAATCTCGACCACCCAAAAACATCTTTCGCTCTCAGTAAAAAGCCTATAAGAATTCATACCCAGGAATCGCCCAAACTAGATTACAATGTGGTCGAAGATTTGAAGAAGCTAAAGGCCAACATTTCAGTGATGGATATATGCAGGATACCTCAGCATAAAGACTTTTTGTTACAGTCCTTGAAATCTGTGGAAAACTCGACAATGAGCAATGGCCCAGAAAGAAGTTTGACTCACACAGATCTGATGGGCAAACCAACTATGAATACCTGTTCGGGAGATAGAAAGGAAAAACCTTTTTCCCCCCCATTCCTCCTAATGTTTTAAATCTTCAATAGAAACCTCCACAACGGTGTGGTAGATTTTGGAACATCCTCCAACGTCATTCCCTTGTCTATTTGCAAGAAATTGAATGCCATTCCTCTCAAGAGTGATAAACATGTCATACAACTAGATAGGACCCAGGTCAAGGTCATAGGAGAACTCAAATACATGATGATGAGAATATTGACACACCCCACGTTTGTGCAAGTGATCGACATTATTGTAGTAGATATCCGAGAGGAATATGGGCTATTACTGAGTCAGGATTGGTTTGAAAAGATAAACGGATACTTCAGTACGGATTGGGCACACCTTTGGCTACCCTTGAAGGGACACAAGAACATGATCAAAATCGACAGGGAGAGATATCTAAAACATATGGTCACTGATTTAGAAACCCCTAACGAGCCCTCGTCCACAGATTTCCCCATATTGGGCAATTATTCCTGTGAATCCTACTTTGGAAACTCCCCCCCCCTCTTATTCAATGTTCCTCTTACCCAAAACTATGAGTTGATTTTTCAAGAGAAATTGTCGATACCGACAGGAGACACCCTCTTCTGCCAAAACCCAATGCTAGAGCTTGCGAAACAAGAGGTCAGGGAGCAAGGAACTAATAATGGAAACAAAGACAACGATTCTTGTTCACAAATTTGGACCCTCTATTATGATGGATATAAATCCCAAGAAGGGTCTGGAGCAGGGTGCATCCTCATCGATCCTATGGGTAAATGTCATTTCTTGTCCTGTAGGCTAGAATTCGAATGTACCAACAACAATGTCGAATATGAAGCTCTGGTACAAGGATTAAGGAAAGCCATAGATTTGGATATCAAAGAATTGAAAGTTTTTGGAGACTCTGAAATTATTGTTAGACAAGTAAGAAATACTATACATTGCAATTCCCCTCATCTGAAGAACTATCAGCAGGAGGTGCATAGGTTAATAGAGCACTTTGAGGCTTTTTATATCACTGCGATCCCTAGAACAAAAAATATTCTTGCTGACTCCTTGGCCACAACCGCTTCCAGGATGTCTCCTTTAGAAGATTACAAAGCCTCCCAATTCACTATGGAGTTGCTCTACAAACCGTCGGTACCTAATAACATTTCCAATTGGAAAGTCTTCGAAGGAGATGAACAAATCATAAACTTCTTAAGTAACCAAGATAATTTCAAAGATCTCTCTATTGATGATGAATAATTCCATGATCTATCCACAAAAACCGACCCTTGGACAGGACAACCTATGGATAAATCGAAGGGTCACACGATCCCGAAATGGATAGCTAATACAGAAAATCTGTTTGATTTGAAAGAGCGATTTAAGCTACCCAAAAATGCAAAGACTGGTAGCTCTTGTCCCCTGCATGAAACTATAAATCTTGGGACGCCAGAGAATCCAAAGAATGTGAATATGGGGAAGACTATATCTAAGGAAGAGAGGAAAGCTTACCTCAAATTATTCAGACAATACCAGGATGTCTTCACGTGGTCCTATAGGGATTTGAAAACGTATGATACCCGCATCATTCAACACACCATCCCTTTAAAACCAGAAGTGAAACCTTTCCAACAAAATCTCCAAAAGTATCACCCATCCCTGGAACCTCTCATGTATCAGGAATTAAAGAAACTTTTAGATGCCAAGATCATTTTTCAGGTTAAGCATTCCGATTGGGTAGCGAACCTTTTTCTAGTGAGGAAAAAGTGAGGAGAGATCTGCATATGCGTAGATTTTAGGAACCTCAACAGAGCTTCAGAAAAAGGCAATTACCCAGTCCTGCCGATGGAACAACTCCTGCAGACCGTGTCGGGCTCAGAGATCCTTCTCTCTACTAGACGGTTTCTCAAGATACAACCAAGTCCTTGTTTCAGAGGAATATCGTTTAAAAACCACTTTCCGAACCAAATGGGGAACCTTCTCTTATAAGCACATGCCTTTTGGGTTAATTAACATAGGAGCAACCTTCCAAAGAGCCATCGACGCATCTTTCTGATGACTAATCAATAAATGCGTGGTAGTGTATCTAGATGACGTAACAATGTATTCAAAGAATAGGGAAGAGCACATCCAACACTTAACTCAAATTTTCAAGAGGTGTAGGAAATACGGTATATCCTTAAACCCTAAGAAAACTATCTTCGGTGTCGAGGAAGGTAAGCTATTAGGTAGCATTATATCTCAAGCAGGGATTTGCATAGACCCGGAAAGGATTAAAGCCATAGCTCAAATTCCATTACCCCATAAAAAGAAAGCTATGCAATCCTTTTTCGGGCAAATCAAATTTGTGAGGAAGTTCACTCCCGTCTTCGCAGAAATCATCAAACCCTTACAAAAGATGATTCGCAAAGATGCAAAATTTAAGTGGGATGATGAGCGAAAATATGCCTTCAACAATATCAAGGTTGCCATTTTCCGGGCCCCGGTGTTTTGAAGTCCGGATTTCAATAGATATTTTTTCCTTTATACTTTTGCCCCCAATCAATCTCTAACTGCAGTCTTGAATCAGAAGGATGATGAAAACAACGAAGCCCTGATGTCATTTATGAGTACCAATCTTCAAGGTGCTGAGCTCAATTATCTTGCTGTAGACAAATAGGCCTATGAGGTTTATAAGGCAGTAAAAAATTTCAGGTCTTACATCCTCAAGAATCACACTAAAGTAATTGTGCCGCACCCTGCAGTCTGATACTTGTTTACCCAACAAGAAATGGGGGAAAGAAGAGGGACCTGGATGGCGGTAGTCCAGGAATTTGATCTGGATATAAAACTTTCCAAACTAGTAAAGGGCCAAGGGTTGTGCAAGCTTGCAGCCGAAGCCCAGGATCAAGTAAATGAAGATCTCAGATGGGAGAATGAAATGGAACTATGGTGTGGTGAAGTAGCAAACATCTCCCTGGGACAAGACTCCTGGTATAAATATTTTATTTATCTTCTACATCACGCGACTTATCCTAAAAACCTCAACCCTAGAGAAAGGAGAGCCCTGAGATTAAAATATGCACAATATCGTTTTATAAATTCGATGCTCTTTCAGATCAATTAGGATGGGGTACTATTAAGATGTCTCAAACGAGAATACGTAGACAAAGTACTGAAAGAACTCCATGATGTCCCCACCGGGGGACATTTTGCAAGAAACACTACCGCTCATAAGATTCTGAGAGCCGACTATTATTGGCCCACCTTGTTCAAAGATGCTCATACTTACGCTAGAAACTGTAAGACTTGTCAAATAAGCGTTGGAAAGGAGAAAAGAGCGGCGGTCCCACTCCAAATTGTTACTGTCTCTCGACCTTTCGAGATGTGGGGGTTGGATATCATAGGAGAAATCACACCTAGTTCCTCAAACCTGCATAAGTACATTCTTACTGCCACCGACTATTTCATGAAATGGGCATAGGCCATCCCTCTGACTCATGTAAACGAGAAGGTTGTGATCCAATTCATAGAACAAAAGTTGATCACGAGGTTTGGTGTCCCTTCTGTTCTGGTCTTTGGTAACACAACTTACTTTTCTTCCACCCTATTTAAGGAGTTTGCTCTGGACAAAGGAATCATAATCAAGTACTCTGCAAATTACTATCCCCAGGGAAATGGTGTGGCTAAATCAAAAAATAAAATCCTGTTAAGGATATTAAATAAGACAGTTATGAATAACCAAATAAATTGGCATAATCTACTCTATAATGCTCTATGGGACGATAGGGTCACACCCAAAAAAGATATAGGAAATTCTCCATACTTTTTGGTCTACGGGAAAGAAGCCATACTCCCAAATAGAATATATCTTCCATCTCTTCAGCTGGCCCAAGATTCCAATGAAGAAACCTCACCGGCCATGCAATAAAGGATTAACACTCTGCTCATGCTGGAAGAAGAGAGAGAAAAGGCCAAGTCAAAATTCCTAGCTCACCAACAGATAGTGAAAAGATGGTTCAATAAGCATAAGGCTAAAGAACAGAATTTTGAAGTAGGAGACTTAGTCCTGAAGTGGGACAGAGAAAATGAACCAAAAGGGAAACATTCTAAGTTTCAAAGTTTGTGGCTTGGATCTTTCCAAATAGCTGAGAAAATTGGGGCATGCACTTATCGGTTACAAAGTCCAAGGGGGTAACCTAACGTCCTCTCAGTAAATGGCCAAGCCCTAAAACAATACTTCCATTAAAAATAAATAAATAAATATCTGTGCTTTACGTTCTTTGTTGAATATCTTCACGATTTCACAAATACTTGTTTTGTTGTTTCTTTTCTTCCTAGATTTTTGTGCTTTTGAAGGTATGCCTGGTAAAACGATGGTTGGTATTAAGATCACAAAATGTAGAAAACCTTGTTCCTAACTCATGGGTCACTCACAAACACTAGAAGCACTAGAAAACTTGCAGTTACTTTGAGGAATCCTCCATCCAACCAGAGAAAATGAGTGACTTCGGAGAAATGTCAGAAATGTCTACTTTGTGGTTCGGTTAGACCTCAAGGGAAAGAAGGAAAGTTGGAAAGGACTACATAAACCAAGAAGATGGAGCTAGCAAAGCATCCACCTTAACTCTCTCACCTAGAAAATAAACAGACATCCTTCTCTCCTACTCACTCAGTGCATCATGCTGAAATAAAATTGATATTATCAAAAGAGTGAACAATAGGAGAGGGTATGCAAATATCTCCGCCAGGGCTATGGATGCTGGTTGGCAGCGGAGCGACACCAAAGTAGGTGGGTAGAGGTAATTAAAGGCCTCATGCCAGTGAATACTTTGCTAAAATTTGTTAAAAAAAAGGGGGGCATGAGTTAGGGTCAAAGGAAACGAAGGAGGAAAGAGATTAAAACCCCACAGGCAGACCCGAAATCATCAACCGAAGGACGTTAGATGCAAAGGTTAAGAGGTTCCAATTTAAGACCATCTGAGATTCTCTATCAGTTTCCGTATAAACCGAGCCTTGGAGGAGGAACATAGATTCTCCTTTCGCTTAGTGAATCTCCATTTGTTGAGCATTCAACACACCCTAAAAGTCTATGTCCATTTTTTACTTTTTGGGTATCACTTGATCCTTTGCACTGTCTGTTTTGACTTCAGTATGAAACTGATGCCTGCGCTTATATTTTATGTTTCATGTTTGAATTTTTAATTTTTTTTTCTTGAACATACAACAAAGAACCATCTTAACCATTAAAAGGTACTTAACAAGCACTTAAGGAATCAACAAACTAAAGTTTTCCCCAACGCGCTTAGGGAGTTTGGAATCGGTAAAGATTAAAGGTGACATAAATCGTTTGAAAAGTTTAAAATAGCCGAGCACTGATCTTCATCGGCGTCGACAGATGAAAGTATTTATTTTTGCGAACGAACTTTGGCAGGGGTATCGCCGAAGACCGATCCTTTTGGCTTCGGCAGGAAAATGAAAAAGTAAGCATCACGCGAGGGGAGGAGTGGTATGACCAACCACCAACTCTCGAAAATTTTTCAGGGATAGGAGGTAACAAAGATGATAACCCGCCAAGGGGCTGTGCACCTAAAAATTTCCCCGATCATTGATCCCTGACCTCCATGCCGGAAAGACACGACGTGATGGGACATTTTAACCTTTATATTCGTTAGGTATGATGCATTTAAAGTGTTATTAAAATGATGGATTGTGCATTAAGTTCTAATCTATGCGCGAATCAAAATAAATCCTTTAAGCTTGCCGATACAATGCATCTGCCCCCACGCCTCTGCCGTCAACCAGTTACAATTTAATTGCAGAGAACCAACGGTAGTTTATTTTGAATTGCATTTATTACTCGTATTAACTGGCTGATATGACGAATAAATTCTCCCTAGTTATATTCTTTTGAAGTCATTGTGTATGATCCTATTCTGCACGACAAATATTTTAGAACAAACAGAGGAGCAAGGTTAACAATCCGGAGAAGTCGTCGAAAGTTCAATGAGTATTAGACAACTATCTTAGAAAGAATTACAGTTATGTATCCACTTGTGGTGTTTTACACTTCATTTTTCTGTTCACAACCCAACGCTGCTCTGTACACATGTTTAAAGGCTATTTTAATTGTAGGAACAATGCCCCTGAAGAAACCCTCCACCAAAAAATCCTCAAGAGCGCCAAAGCCGAAAGAACCAGAAGCAGGAGAGGGCTCCTCCCCAGTAGTTGCAAGACAATTAGAATTCACCCCAAAACCAGTGCCTGTTATTAAGACAACTACCAAGAAGGCCTTTGTCCAACCCTCGGCCTTCGGAGACACAGAGGCAAACATTGGAGCCAAAACAACATTCCCTCGTTGGGAAGAATTGTTTAAGAAAATCAAGAAAGAAGAACCCCTTGAGTATACCCCGCACAATGATCCAGATACAAGGAAGCTCGATGATGATGTCCTCCCAAACATCCGTAGGGATTATCTACACATAGTGGCAAGCCAAACTCTAGTGTTTCCTTGCATTGAGCTCCTAAAGTGGCTCATTGACCACACTGATGCACATAAATGTTTGATTAATGATGATAATGGTGGATGCATTGGGGTTTTCTTGCCATTAAGGTTTAGAGTTACTACAAGCTCAGGGAGTCAGAAGAAAAGTTGAGCACTGATTTCATTTTGAGTTTTTATGCATCAAACGATACCAGCAAAATCATGGCGTCGTGGTGGAGGGAAGACAAAACATTCATGAACTGGACTGCCGGCTGGTATCCAACGACCAATCTAAGGGAACCATACATATGTGTGATGGCTCTTCTCTACAGGTTGCATGGGGAGAAAGATTTCTCCTAGTTTTCAGAGGCTTGGATGCCCCTAGCTTATAAGGTGGCCATTTTAGGAACGAGTTTCAATTAGGGTGCTATCATCTCCAAACAACTGAGCACCTGCATAAGACAAGCCCAGACACCAAAAGAGGGGGAAAACCCCTTTTTCTACATGGCCTCGTATCTGTTAGACATCATCTATGCCAGGAACATTTTCTCTGGAATGAACTTGAACTGGCACTCCTCGGAGCTCTCATTCCATGTATACTTCAACATCTTATGGGAAAATAGGTACAAAAAATCCTATGCTCTTATATGTGACTAGTTTATTGCACACATCTATTTTTTTCTCTTCAGGAAAGAGTGCCCTAGGCTGTCAGAAGAAGCAAAAACGGTTATATCAAAAGTGGGTCACTGGTATCTAGATGAGCGTGAAACCTACATCAGGGTTTTCAGAGTCACATGGGCACCCCATTTGTTACCCATATATGTTTCCGACCGACTAGTATTAAGGGAAATTTTCTACCAGACCATCCTGCAAGGATACACTGCCACTTTAGTAAAGTACAAGAAGCGAGCCTTCATTCCGTATGGGTTTCATATTGGCTTCTACATGGTGAAAGATACCATGCATGCTAAGCAAGAAGGGCTAAGTCAACTAGAATTATGGTTCCAAACTGGCCGATTTCGCAAACACGATCCTAAGGGCCTGTTCCTACAACACACATCGCATGTATCATCCTATTGGCCTTATGTCCATGATTGGTTTGAAGATGAAATTTTCATCAAAAAATCTCAATATTGGAGTGAAGTGGCGTCAAGGAGGGCTGATCCTCGAACAACCAGGTTCAAAGCTATGAGTTGGGAAGAGAAAGTGACGTCTTAAGAGTAGACAAATCAAGAAATTCTCAAAACCTGGGAAGGAACTATAGCATATGAATCGGCTGAAGAAATAGGCAATCCCCAAGAGGGCATCAAAGCGACGAGAGTTTATCAGGAATCCCCGATATAAATCAGGGATTTCCCCGAAGTTCAAGCTGCACAGGGGATAGGTGAACTTTTGTACCAGCAAAGCCAACTGCTAATGAAACAAATGCAGGATGATCTGTACCTTAGAATAACACCTGCGCTTCCAAATGGTACCCAAGAATGAAGCTCGACGGAGTCAAGCGACCCCGATTCCACAGACCTTGGGAACACCAATGGGTAAGGCAACACTGGATCCACAACATCGCCGGTCAATTCCCCTATGGGCAGGACAAATCAAACAGCGACACACCGGGTGTCGATAGAAACATGAGCACCTAATCCCCTTAGCAAAGTTATACATATATATAGCGACGACGAAAGCCCAGAACCATCTCACGACTCCCTTGTGTGTTTCCAAGAGGAAAAAGGTCCCGAGAAAGTTTCCTCCCCTGAGCCCGATATCCAAGACAAGGAGGTCTTGCAAAAAGAAATAGAAGCCGAAGTGGATCCGAATGATGACCCTAAATTGGTGGAGACAAAGAAAGGATCCCCGCAAAAGGAAATCAACAGTTCTATGGCCGACGAGCAAGTAAGTAATGAGTCTATACCAGACACCTCCATTCTTCCCAATACTCAAATCCCCGACGAGTGACAAGTAGAATTTAGACCCACAAGGCACAATGAGGAAGTTTGAGAGCCCAATATTGAACAAATATACACCACCGGTAGTTTGGGAAACAAGATAACATGGGGTGATCAATAGATACTAGAGCCAGTAGATGAGGTAGCAGATATCTATGCGATATCCTACGATCAAAAGAGAAAGGCCATTTTTCGAAGGACTGAAAAGAAAAGAAGGATCTCGTTTGATCACTCCATCTTAATTACTATAGAGGAGAACTTGATCAAAACATCAG
Organism: Picea engelmannii; assembly: GCA_009831015.1. NCBI lineage: Eukaryota > Viridiplantae > Streptophyta > Pinopsida > Pinales > Pinaceae > Picea > Picea engelmannii. The sequence continues at coordinate 596,380 of ML778174.1, read as the reverse complement.
ACACCTAGATGTCTGAACTAATCGGTGTAGAAAAATCCCTCTTAGATGCCAACTTGGATAGAGTCAAGAGGGATGAAAAGGAACTAGCCACCGCCCTAAAGTAGCTCGAGCACTTGTGCCATCTTTCCAAATATTATAAAGGCACCACACAGACCATTGTGTATCTGAGAGGTGATTTTGCAGGAGTTTACAACGAGTTCAAGAAGGAAAGACACCTGTTAACTGAGAACATAAGTGAGTTCTAGGAGGACACTCTCATGGCACTCGCAACATGCAAGGATATGGAGCGATGCTATGAAAGGGTGCAACAAGCGGTAGAAAGACTCGAGTACATTGAGGCAGTCCAACAAGGCCGAGATAAGGAAAAACATGGCATTCTTATGATAAGAAAAAGTAGTCTTAATCGTATGAAGTGATCATCCGAGTACTGGGATAAGATGTCTCGAGACCCACATCGAGAGATCCAAGAACAATGGACCAGGTGCAAGAAGCATTGGGATAAAATTAACAAAATAATGAAGGATGTCGGGCTCCCTGAGTTCGGCACCCCTGATAATTTCATCAACCTGAGCGACGTGGTCAAGCTGCATGCTGAACAAGATTCACTATGGACCGGAGATTTCACAAAGATAACCCATGCAAGGCCAGGGCAAGTGCAACAATTCGCAAGACATCTGATCAGAGCCCGAACCATGCTACAACAATTGAACTCCAATTTAGTAAAGTATCGGGCGCATGCAGTAGACATCAGGGGAATATATGCGGCCCTGATGGAACATCACAGATTTCCATGGGCCCAAACTTGTGAAGAAATGTTTGTCAGCTGGACTAAATATGAGAGAAGTCATCCTTTCCAAGAAGTATCTCGGGATGACTGTTAAATAAGCTGTTAGAAGATCATGCCACGTGGCAATTTTTTGTTTTGTTTAAACTGCACTTAGCCGTTAGTTTTAGTTAAAACTTTATATTATAAATAAAGACATCGACCAATTAGTAAAGGGTTGATGGTTGTTGTAAGCACTCTTTTTTTTGGGTTGTTAAGAATTATTTTGAGATTGCTATGAATTGAGAAGTCCTTCTGGACCAAATACAAGCTATCTTCATCAGATGCATGTGATTGGACTTGGAGAAGAACTACTTCCTATCCTGTTTCATGAATGATGCAGTAATGAGTAAGAGCAATTAATTATGTTGTCAAGTTATCTAGTGCAATGTTTTCATGTTCTTTGCTTTAATGATGAAGATAAATCGTTGTGTTATTATGTGATGAATGGTTATGGTAGATGAATTATTTTGCTTGCCGTGATCTTATTACATATGTGATTTATTTCTGATAGTCAAATTCTCAGACAGTAATTGGATGCTCACATGGTTAATGTATTAGTACTAGGCCTGTGGTATAGAGTAATTGTCTGCATGTTGAGCGGTGGGTTATCCCACACTTAGCCTCTTCCCCAGTAGTTAAAACTTAATCCTGTTGTTTGTCAAGTTGGTTTATACTGGCTTGCATCTCTCATATCATCCCCACCCAAGAGAAAATATAGAAGAAAATAGTCCTAACTGAAGGAATAACCTTCACAAGAAAACACAAAGCCCATCGATAAATTGGTCGGATCCCAAGATCTGGAGAACCATTCTATTATTAAACGTTGCAAAGTCTAATTGGCCCTTGGTGGCAGGTTTGGTTCCTACTATTGAGTCAAGGGATTTAAGACCCATCAACAACATGATAACACAACGATTCATCTTCATAATTAAAGTAAAGAACAAAAAAATATTGCACCAGATAACTTGACAATAGATTGAATAAATTTTACTCATTACAACATCATTCATGAAACGATATAGGAAATAGTTCTTCTCCATGTCCAATCACACATGCATTTGATGAAAATAACTTTGTCTTTGGTCCAGAAGGACTTCTCTATTAATGGTAGCTCGGAAATAATTCTTGACAAAACCAAAACAGAAGAGTTTCTTGCAACAACCATCGACCTTTAACTAATTGGTTGATGATCTTATTTATAATGTAAAATTAACTAAAAATAATGACTAAGTGTAGTTTAAACAAAACAAAAATCACCACGTGGCGTTCTCTTCTAACAGTTTTCCAATAGTCATCTCAAGATATCCCTTTGAAAGGGTGAATTTTCTGATAATCCGACCAACTGATAAACAACTCCTCCCAGGTTTGGGCCCATGGAAATCTGTGCCACTCCATTGGAGCCACGTAAATTTCTCTGACCTCCACCACATGCGCCCAGTACTTGACCAGACTAGTGTTTCACTGTTATATCACAGTCTGCGCTCTAATCAGATGTTCCATAAATCATTGCACTTGTCCTGGCGATGTGTCGGTCACCTTCGCTGGCTCTTTGACCCAAAATGAATCTTACTTGGTATGCGATTCGACTATGTCACACAAGTCGACGAATTCGTCGGTGGTTCCAAACTCTGGGAGTCCTATATCCTTCATTGATTTGTTTATTTTATCGCAATGTTTCTTGCATTTGGCCCACTGCTCTTGAATTTCCTGGTGTGGTTCTTGAGACATCTTAGCCCAGTACTCGGCTGATCGCTTCATGCGATCAAGACTTCTTTTGCCCAACATTCGGATGTCGTGTTCCTCTTTATTTTGGCCTTGTTGGACTACATCAATGTATTCGATTCTCTCTATGAATTGATGTTCCCTTTCATACCACCACTTCATATCCTTGCACGTCACGAGTGCCATGAGAGTGTCTTCCTGGAGCTCAGCTATATTCTCAGAAAAAAGGTGTTGTTCGTGTGTGAGCTTGTTGTAAGTCTCTTTGAACTCGGTTCTCAGGTATACTGCAGTCTGAGTGGTGCTCTAATAGTATTCATCCAGGTGGTGCACATGTTCTAGTTCCTTTAGGGAGGCGACCAACTCCTTTTCATCTCGTTTGGCTCTGTCCCAGGTGGCTTCCAAGATCGCTATCCCCATGTCGAGGAGCTCCGATGTTTGGGCATTTTCTCTGTTTATCAAATTCTCCTATGTAGTGATGAGGATGGAGCGATCCAACATGATCCTCCTTTTATTTGTGGCTCTTTGGATGATGGCCTTCCTCTTTTGATCGTAGGAGATCGCATAAATATCGGCTACCCCATCCATAGGTTTGGGAATCTGCTGATCACCTCATGTGAGTGTGTTTCCCATATTTTCGGTGGTGTATATCTATTCAAGGTCAGGTTCTTGAAATTCCTCGTTGTGCTCCGAGGGCCCGAAATCTGTTTGTAGATTTTCGGGGATCTGAGTGTCGAGAAGAATAGAGGCTTAGGGAAAATACTCGATACTTACTTGTTCATTGACCGTTGAAACGTTGATTTCCTTTTGAGGGGATCCTTCCTTTGGCTCATTCGGTTCTTACTTATCCTTCGGATTGTTTGCTTGGGTTTTCGGCGCATCGAGCCTCTTGGCGTCGGAAACAATTTCAACTTCTATTTCCTTTTGTGGGACCTTCTGGGTTTGGACCCCAGGATCAGGAGAAGAAATCTTCTCGGGTCCCTTTTCTTATTGGACAGTTAGAGGGGTCCCGAGAGATGCCTCCAAGCTCTCGTTATCACTATATATATTTATAAAGTCACTAAAAGGATTAGGCACACTTGTTTCTACTGATACTCGACCTGTCTCTGGTTGAGTCGTCACACTTGCTGGTGATCCAGCCAGTGGCATTATGGATTCAGGGTCATCTGACCCGTTGATGTTACCAAGGTTCATGAAATTAGGGCTGCTTGGTCCCGCCAGGCTTTCTTCTGGGCTATTGGTCAGAAGCCTTGGCATCCTGATGATGTTCGAGTTATCATGCATCCGATTCATCATCTACTGGGCCTATTGATACATGAGTATCCCTCTCTCCTACGCATCCTGAGCCTCCAAGAAATTTCTATCCTGTATCGGGGTCACATGGGAAAAATCTGCTGTTTCGGTGGCTTCCTGAGGAGCTTCCACCGCTTCGACTGATTCAGATGCTATCCTTTCTTCTTTGGCCCTAAGGACCTCTTGAGCCGATTGTTCTAGGACTATTTCTTGATCATCCCAAATCATTTCCTTGAACCTGGTTTCCTTAGGGTCAGCCATCCTTGCCACCACCTCATCCCATATTTGAGCATTTTCAGTGAAAATATCATCTTCAAACCTGTCATGGGCATATGGCCAACAGGATGATACTTGTGATGCGTGCTTCAGGACCAAGCCCTTTGGGTCGTGCTTATGAAAACGACCAGTCTGGAATTAGAACTCCAATTGGCTTAATCCTTCTTGCTTGGCATGCACGGTGTCCTTTACCATGTAGAAACCAATATGAAATCCATAGGGTATGAAGGCCCACTTCTTATCTTTTACCAATGTAGCATTGTAACCTTGCAAGATGGCCTAATAGTAGATTTCCCCTACCACTAGTCGATCAGGGACATATATAGGCAACATATGGGGTGCTCCGGAGGCACTGAAAACCTTGATGAAGGTATCACGTTGATCCAGATACCAGTGGCCAACTTTTGATACAATCCTTTTAGCTGCATCCGACAGCCTTGGGCACTGTTTCTTGAATAGAAAAAATAAATACGTGCGATAAACTAATCACAGATGAGAGAGTAGGATTTCTTGTACCTGTTCTCCCACAAGATGCAAAAATACACATGGATCGAAAGCTCTGATGTGTGCCAGCTCAAGTTCATTATGACAAAGACATTTATGGCACAAATGATGTCCAATAGATAGGAAGCCATATAGAAGGATGGGGTTTCTCCCTCTTTCGGTATTTGAGCTTGTCGTATGCAATTGCTCAACTATTTGGAGATGATGGCACCCCTGTTAAAAACTATTCCAGAAATGGATACCGTATAAGCTAGAGGCATCTAATCCTATGAAAACCTGGAGCAGTCTTTCTCCCCATGCAATCGATAGAGGAGGGCCATTAGATATATGTATGCCTCCCTCAGGTTAGCAGTCGAGTACCAGCCGAAGGTCTGATTGGAGAACATTTTATCCTCTCTCTACCACGATGCCATCGCCTTCCTGGTGTCATGTTTATCATAGAAGCTTACAACAAAATCAGTGTTTAGCCGTTCTTCCGACTCTATGAGCTTGTATTAATTCTGCACTTCCACTGGGAGGAAAACCCTGACACATACGCCACTATCATCATTAATCAAACATCTTTGTGTGTCAGTGTGATCGATAAGCCATTTTAGGATTTCTATGCAGGGGAATACTAGATTCCTGCTCGCAACCATGTTCAGATATGCCTTTCAGACATTCAGGAGGACTTCATCGTCGAGTCTCCTCATATCGGGATAGTTGTGCGGGGTATATTCAGGGAATTCCTCCCGCTTTATTTTCTTGAAAAGTTCTTCCCAACGCGAGAATACTGTTTTGGTCCCGATGTTCACCTCCGTGTCTCCAAAGGCCAGAGGCTGAATGAAAGCCTTCTTGGTGGCTGTTTTGATGACGGGCACTAACTTTGGAGCAAATTCCAATTGTCTTGCAACCAATGGGGAGGAACCTTCTCCCACCTTTGGTTCTTATAGATTTGATGCTCTTGGAGATTTCCTGGTGGTAGGTTTATTCAGAGGCATTGTTACTACAACAAAACATGATCTTTAGGCATGTGTACATAGTAACATTGGATAAAACGTAAGAACTAAAGCATAAAACATTCATAGACCAGTACATACCTATAACTCTTACTAAACCTGTTGTTTAATACTCATTCGGCCTTGGAAGCTATCCCTAGATTGCTCATCTCGCTCCTCTAGATGTTCTGAACTGCCTTGTGCACAGAATAATCTTGCTTACAATAATTCAAAGGATTTAACGGGGAATATCCTACCAGTCACATCAACCAATTAATTTGAGTGATGGGTGAAATTCAAAACAACCTACCGCCAAATCTCTGCAAATAAATTCTACGTGATTTGATGGCAGGGCGCAGAGGGTGATGCACTATATTGGCACATTCAAATGATCCTTTTGATTCACATACGAATTAGCAACTAATGTGGGATTTTGGAATTAATTAGTTCTTTAAATGCTTCGGATCCATTGTATCTTAGAGCTAAAATGTCTCATCGTGTTTCTTTATTAGTGGGAAGATTAGGAATCGACGATATCCTTATGTATGTTCCCGTTGACATCCTCCGGAGGAAACCTACGATGCCGACTAATTTCATTGTACGATGCTGACATGGCAAAACTAGTTTGGGGTATGACACAATGAAGACCGGTGACTTAACTCACGAGTATTAATAGGAGTCAGAACTCTCTTTCAATTTCCTGTTCCTAAACTAAGCCTGGGGATCACCAATGCTGAAAAGGTATTGGGGGTCGAAGATCAAGGAAAACCCTATCGCATACTTTTCTTTGGGTTATTTCCTTCAAAAATTCCCGATGCCGAAATATTTCGGGAATCGGAAATCAGGAATCGGAAAAAAACTTTTAGCATCGTCCAAAAGTTCGTCGGGGTTTGATTTTCTCCAACTTCGATGAATGAATCGGGTATCGGCTATCGTTGATAACATTTCTTTCTTTAGAAGTATTTACTCATTTCACCTTTTCCCGATGCCGAAAGGGATCGAAAATCGATGATATCCGCAGTGATGCTTGTCATGAAAGAAGACTCCTGTTTGTCGATGCCGAATTTCTTAAGCGCGTTGGGTGAAGTGCTTTGGCTATCAAATTCCTTATTTAAATGTTAATCTTTTAAGTCGAGGATTTTCATAGTTTCAAGAAAAATTTTCAAAGACTTAACGAGACTTAACGCAACATTTTCCAAAATGGAGATGAATCAGACAATGCAAAGAGATCAAGTGGTACCCAAAAAGTAAAATTGGACATAGACTTTTAGTGTGTGTTGAGTGGTCAACAGGGCCCTTTAACATCGAGGATTACATTCATATGTACTGTGAGGCCGTCACTGAGAAGGTAGGTTCTCGAGTGCTAATCCATAAGATCACTAGCCTATCTCTGCATGTGATCTTACTCTTGATCGGGCGGATTATTGGATCCGCTGCCCTTTACCAGGCCTCCAAGGAACACATGCATTGTGCCATTCAGTGTTTGGAGGCCACCATTTTTGACTGGAGTACGACCATGCTGATATGCATGAAGAGATAAAGTACAGAGTGTCGAAGACGTACTAACAAGAACTTCGGGTTCGATACCATTTTGTGATCCTTCTTCTTTGAGAGGGTTCCCAGTCTTAGTCCCAGAGAGACAACACAAGGGCATGTATCCTCCTTCCCAGAAGTGACCAGGTAGGGAGAATTTTTGCCTTGATATGGTGGAGGGAGGACCATATAGGCCTTCGATGAAAAATTCTTTGACTGGTGGGCATGAAAGATCCCATTGATTGAGGATTACCCGTATGCAGGGATCAACTTCACCAAAGACCCGGACATGCCTATACCACCGGACGAGGAGTGAGGTGAGATAGGTAACATACTTTTTAACGTTTGTTTAATTTTTAATTGTTTTTATATATATCCTTTTTATGTGTGTATAGAGTACTGACTTGTGTATTTTTTATGTACAGATGTGGGGCCTGTGTGACCATCAGACTTTGCTAGGACTCGATGACATCCTCGACCAAAGGTAGGACCAACAACAGCTGGAATACCAAAAATTGTAGGGGGACCCCAGCCAGAGAGGCTGACAAAGTTTTGAGATGAGTGGAGCGCAACCTCACTACGCTCACTCGCGCTATACCTATGGCCGAGAGCTAGGATATTCCACCTTCTATGTAGCCTCATGTAGTAGGGGTGCCTCGGACTTGGGTCCAGTTGTTTCGGCGTTTGGACAACGTCGTTGTACACTATGGAAGGGCCAATAGTCCCCGTACTTAGATAACATAGGCCATTTATGTGTCGAGGGCACTTTTTGTGTATATATTTTTGAGGGCATAAGCCTAGCGATGTGTATTGAATAATTTTGAGGTGTTCATGCCCACCTATGTACTCATGACCCTATTTTTGGAGATATATATATATATTTACATATTTTATGTCTTATGGATGACATTTTTTACAAATGTATTTACATGTGTATGTGTGTGCTTTTATTTTTATGTGTGTGAAACATGCCAATCTAATATTTGATTAGCTAGAGTATCTGTTAGATGATTAAATCTCCTAGGAACATGGATATACATAATGTAATCGAAAGAATGTTCTAAGAGACATACCCTAAGGAATCATTGGTGTAGAGTGGGATCGTAAACACGATAAACCCCATTTAATTGGGACACAACCAACTGAGCATCTAGGTAGACCCGGAGGTGAGAAATTCCATGTGACAAAGCGTCACGAAGAAATTCAATCACTGCATTGTATTCAACAACATTGTTTGTGGCGTAGCCTAGACAAATACCTCCGGAAGATAGAAACTGGCCTCCAGGTGTGAAAATCACCCAAGCTGTGGAAGCAAGCCTCCGAGTGTGTCAACTAGCGCCATCCACGAACCCAAAATAAACCTTTGATTCAATTGACATCTGCCACGGTGAAAAAGAAGACATAAATAACTACATGTCCACAAAACAAAAACAAAAAGACAAAAAATTATAAGAAGCTATACATATATATAAGAAGTCACCCAGGTGACCAACCTAAGAGTAATACTTCTTGAGGTAGAGCCCATTATAGGATCTGCCAAGGCATTTCCCTCAAAATCAACCAAACAGTTTGAGGGCTTGGCCATTTACTGGGAGGGCGTCAGGTTCCCCCCCTTATATTCTGTAACTGATAAGTGTTTTCCCTAATTTTCTCAACCACCTGGAAAGGTCCAAGCCACAGATTCTGAAACTTATAATGCTTCCCTTTTGGCTCATTTTCTCTATCCCATTTTAGGACTAAGTCTCCTACTTCCAAATTTTTCTCTTTAGCCTTATGCTTATCAAACCATCTTTTCACTATCTGTTGGTGAGATAGAAATTTTGACTTAGCCTTTTCTCTCTCTTCTTCTAGCATGAGCAGAGTATCAATTCTTTGTTGTATGACTGATGAAGGTTCCCCGCTGGAATCTTGGGCTAGTTGAAGAGATGGAAGATAAAGCCCATGTCAGAGAATGGCTTCCTTCCCGTAAACCAGAAAGTACGGGGAATTTCCTATATCTTCCTTGGGTGTGACCCTATCGGCCCATAGAGCATTATGGAGTAGATTATGCCAACTCCTTTAGTTATCTGCAACCGTCTTTTTTAATATTCTCACTAGGTTCTTATTGGTTGATTCTGCCACCCTGTTTCCCTGTGGATAATAATTTGCAGAGTACCTAATTATGATTCCTTTGTCTAGAGCAAATTCTGTCAATAGAGTGGAAGAAAAATAAGTTGCATTATAAAAAATGAGAACAGAAGGGACACCAAACCTTGTGATCAACTGTTGTTCTATGAATTGGATCACCACCTTCTCATTTACATGAGTCAGAGGGATGGCCTCTTCCCACTTCGTGAAATAATCAGTGGCAATAAGTATATACTTGTGTTGTTTCAAAGAACTGTGTGTAATTTCTCCTATGATATCCAACCTCCATTGCTCAAAAGGCCTAGAGACAGTCACTGGTTGGAGTGGGACTACTTCTCTCTTCTCCCTCCCAACACTTATTTGACAAGTTTTGCAGTTTCTAGCTTAGGTGTGAGTGTCTTTGAACAAGGTGGGCTAATAATAGCCAGCTCTCAGTATCTTATGAGCGGTGGTGTTTCCTGTGAAATGTCCACCGACAGGGCCATCATGTAGCTCCTTCATAACTTTGTCTATGTCTTCACATTCAAGACATCGTAATAGTACCCCATCATAATTAATCCAGAAGAGTACTGAATTTATGAGGTTATATTGTGCGGACTTTAACCTAAGAGCTCTCCTTTCCCTAGGATTGAAATTTTCTGGACAAGTCCCATGGTGCAAGAGATAAGTCAAATTCTCATACCAAGACTCTGGCCTTGGGGAAATATATGATATTTCACCACACCATAATTCCATTTCATTCTCCCATCCATAATCTTCATTTACTTGGTCTTGGGCTTCTGCTGCGATTTTGCATAACCCTTGCCCTTTAACTAGTTTGGCAGGTTTTATATCTAGATCAAATTCTTGAACTACTACCATCCAGTTCCCTCTTCTTTCCCCCATTTCCTATTGAGTGAATAGGGATCATACCGTAGGGTGAGGAAATATTACTTTGGTGTGGTTCTTGAGGATGTAAGACCTGAAGTGTTTTATTTCCTTATATACTTCATAGGTCTATTTATCCATGGCAGGATAATTTAGTTTGACTCCTTTTCTTCTCAAGAAAGGAAGAATAACTGTCCCGATTTCTGAGCTTGGACCATTCACCTATATAGGCCATTCCTCCGGCACTAAACAAAGTGCAACCTGGAGAGAATGAATCTGCCCTAGGGAATGCTTGTCCTTGATTGCTGAACGTGGACCATTTGCCTATCTGTGCCATTCCTCCGACACTAAACAAAGTGCAACCTAGAGAGAATGAATCTTCCCTATGGAATGATTGTCTGGACCATTTCCAAAGGAAATGACTGTCCTGCACCAACCTCCAAAACGAACCATTCTTCGAAATTGTTCACAACTATGAGCTTCGAAAGAATGACTGTCCGACGAGGCAGACCAATCTTCTTGATTAACCATCAAGAAGAGAGACTATCCTAGACCATTCCCCATGTTAACCACAATGGGAAATCATTGTCTATGGTACATCAACAATCCATCGAACCATTTTCATTACAAAAATGACCATTTGATCTGGACCATTTTCCAAACTGAAAAATGCCTTTCCGTTAGAAATCTCAAACCACTTTCCTAACTGGAAAGGAACTGCTCATCCTGGACCATTTTTCGAACTGAAAAATGGCTGTCCATAAATCAATAACACATCATTGCTCCCTCCCAACTTGGGAGTCATCTCTTCCTTTTTCAATATGGAAGTCGTCTCCACGAGCTCCAGCTTGAGTACTCAAAGTCTTTCATCTTGGACAGAGGCTTTACCAAAATGTTTGCTTATCTTCTCATCTATGGATATATATATATATATATATATATATATTGGAGAACCACTTCTCTTTTCTGAACTTCATTACGAAGAATGTAATGCTTTATCTCAAAGTACTTCGATCTTTCTGGAACACTGGTTTTCTTTGAAGGCTTCATATAGCTATGATCAATATAGTGTATCATTATTGGATTCATCTTTTGTTTTCTGCTAGCTCATAACATTGTGGCAAGGGTAAAACTGGAACATATCCAAGTGGTACTTCTTCTGCCATCATGAGAGTTTTCCATGGATTAGCAATCCATCATCCTGAGCTTCTGAGTAACCATTCTGATACAATATCTCTTTTATAGAAAGTCTTCACGATGCTTTTGCTGTGCATTGGAGATTATCCACCAAGTTTTCTTCTTCCATATGCATACAAGGGTCTCTTTATGGCATACCTAAAAGCCTTGAGGTTGCTTTAGATGTAAACTCCAACCTATAGATATTGCGGACGATATACTGGCTCATGTAGAGGTATGTTTGGTTTACTGGAATAAGCAATCATCATAGTCTTCTCCCTCCATCTGGGAGAACCTCTAGTTCTGGATCTCGCAATGCTTATATTCATAAGCATTCCATACATTGTTCTTCATCACAACTTTTAGTTCCTCTGCTTGATTGATTTTAGTGAGTTCATATCAGGCTGGTAATCTTGTGATTCTCGATACAATGACTAGTTGTTTTGGCTTCTCTTCCTTTCTTGGAATATTCATGTTCTACCTCATGTTTCTCTTTAGATCTTTGGGTCCATGGAGTTTTCTATAGATTCCATGCTCTGAAGATTCCAGATTTTTCCTTTCATCGTAGAATCATGGATGTGGATGGATAATCAAGGATACTTTAAGGCTTATTTTTGAAGAAGACTTCTTCTAAAGTCAAACTGAACACGTACTACTTTTCATGGCTGCTACCATGGATATATACTTTATCATCTTCAATGGATCATAGGATTAGCTTCCTCCTAATCCTTTCTTCATGTATGAATGCATGCTCTTATTTTGGTAATATATAATCAACTCCCTCCATCTAGGAGATTCCATGCCTTCTTCTGCATCCTTATTGCCTTCTACAAAGTGTTACAAATCTTTTTCCAATTTCCTGTTGATTGTTGACTTCTTTCTTTCTTTACTTCTTCTAGGTTTCTATCTGATTTTGGGTTGTCTTGCAGCTTGTCTTATAGTCATAGTGATAGCAGTCCTTATCTTGTTTTTCTTCCATAAGTATAGTTTCTCTTTGAACATATTATCTTCTAAGAAATAGATATGCAAGATATGTACTGAAAACATGGTATGTACAAGAACTTTGAAGAGTATTGTTACCTTGTCTTAGAAGAAGAAGTTTGTTTTGTCCTGCTTGGCTTTCTTTGAGGGTTCCCTTTCTTCGGAAACTGATGGTTCATGTGTTTCCTTCCTTTTCTTTAAATTGGGACAATGATTCTTGTAGTGACCATACTTTTTACAATTGAAGCATTGTATCCTTGACATATCTTTCTCTTGATTTGTTTTCTTCCTGGAGCCAAAATTCTTTTTGTTCCTGAAATCCTTGAACCTTGCTGTGAAGGCTTGATCATTGTACTTCTTTTGGGGTTTCTCTTTTGCACTGATTCTTGATTCTTCTTGAGCAAAACAAGTCCAAAGTTCTTCAAATGTAGGATACTCCTCCCTTGTGTTCATTCTTGTGATGAATGCATCCCACGTCTTGGGAAGACCATTGAGTATTATGTTTACCAATTCCTTCTCTGAAATGATCTCTTCAATAGCTTGTGGTTGATCTCTTAACTGAGAGATTCTCACAAAGTATGATGTTATGCTATCATCATCATTCATCTTCATGTCACAGAGCTCATTCTTCAGACTCATTACTTGTCCAATGTTTCTGTCTGAGAAGAGCTTTGTTAGGGCATCATACATCTTCTTCGATGAGTCAATATGGGAGACGTAGGGTATCAAGTGGTATTTTATAGAGTCCACTATGATACTCATGGCATTGATGTCACCATCTTTGAACTTCTCCATAACTGCAATGTTCTGCGGTTCCTTCTCTTTTCCTTCTTCAAACTTTGGTTCCACGATCTTTCCTTTTATGATATCCAACACTTTAGTCTTGGAAAGGATGAGGTCAATCCTTGTCTTCCATGCTCTGAAGTTAGAAGCTTCATCTAACTTGTTTTCTTACTTCATAGAGTAAGTCATGGCTACTTTGACTTGGTCAACCCTATATTTTACCAAAAACTCAAATTTGATGTCTTGGCTTGCTGAGAGTACCAGGAAATGCGCTAGGATAGGGTGCACTAGTCTATCTAGAAATTAGGTCAATCCCTTCACTTAAGGTGGCTCAACAAGAGGGTTAGGGTTTCTGCAACTACACCTAGTAGTAACCCTAGCGACAGTGCTTTGATGACTGCTCCTGCTAGAAACCCTAGCGATAGTTCTTCAACGAGCTTAATATCCTTATGGCTATGCTCCCTTCCAGTGGTTAGATTGAATGAAGGAGGTGTGGGCCCATAACCTGTTAGAATATGATGGATGTGCTCATTTTACCATAGACAATATCACTATTGTCACCCAACCATAGGCCGAAGCCACCCTCCTAGCACCTTAACCTTGACAGAGAATCACTCCGGAAGCAAACCCTAGGCTAGATAGCCAAACAAAGGGTGGCACACCTTTCTCCAAGGATAATGCACCAAAAAAGAGCTGATCAGATAGTCCAAACCATAACCAAGAGATAGTCCAAGCCAAAACATAATCTGCTAGCTGCAATAGCTTCAACGACATCTCTCCTCCAAAATTGTGCACAAACTGGCTAACTGCAGTGTGCACAAGTGAGATCTGCAGTTCCGAGAATTCCTGCCAGAATGAAGACTAACCTCATGTATTTATACTAATTTTGGCTAACTTCCTGGGCCGCCTTCTCATTCTGGGTGTCTATTTACTTAGTATATAATATTTCTTCTGGTCGACTTCTTCTCTTGGAGGCTAATAACCTAATATAAATTATCCTCTTGAGACGACTTGTCTTCTAGGGTTATTAGTCAACTCATTAGGGTTTCTTCTTGCTTCCCGGAATATTCTATTCTCGTCAGGTTTACACGTGGAGGTAAATACCTCCCACAACTACCATAATATCATCAAGATGTGCTCTTCTCTATTCTTTGAATACACAGTTACGTCGTTCAGATACACTACCACACACTTGTTGATTAGTCCCCGAAATGCTACGTCCATGGCCCTTTAGAAGGTCACCCATGCTTTTATTAAGCCAAAAGGCATGTGTTTATAAGCGAAGGTTCCCCACTTGGTTTGGAAGGTAGTTTTCAAATGATCTTCCTTTGAAACTAGGACTTGGTTGTAACCTGAGAAACCGTCCAGTAGAGAGAAAATATCTGAGCCAGACACGGTCTACAGGAGTTGATCCATTGGTAGGAATGGGTAATTGTCCTTTTCTGAAGCTTTATTGAGGTTCCTAAAATCTATGCATAAGCAAATTTCTCCAGACTTTTTCCTCTTAGGAACCAGATTTGCTACCCACGCGGAATGCCTAACCTGGAAGATGATCTTGGCATCTAAAAGTTTCTTTAATTCCTGATACATGAGATGTTCTAGGGATGGGTGATACTTTCAGAGCTTCTGTTGGAAGGGTTTCACCTCAGGTTTTAACTTTATAGTGTGTTGAATGATACATGTGTCATAAGTTTTCAGATCTCGGTAGGACCATGTGAAGACATCTTGATATTGTCTGAACAGTTTGAGATAAGATTTTATTTCCTCTTTAGATATAGTCTTGCCGAGATTCACATTCTTTGGGTTTTTCGAGGTTTCGAGATTTATAGTTTCATGCAGGGGACAAGAGCTACTGGTCTTTTCATTTTTAGGCCCCCTAAATTGTTCTTTCAGGTCAAACCAATTTTCTAAATTAGCTATCCCTTTCGAGATGGTGTGATATTTCAATCTGTCAATAGGTTGACCTGTCCGAGGATCAGTTTCGGTCGATTGCTCCTGGAATACTTCATCGTCGATGGCCAAATCTTTGAAATTGTCTTGGTTAGTCAAGAAGTTTATGATCTGTTCATCTCCTTCAAAGAATTTCCAATTAGAAATGTTGTTAGGCACCGATGGTTTGTAGAGTAGTTCCACAGTGAATCAAGAGGCTTCATAATCTGGTAGAGGTGACATCCTTGAAGTAGCTGTGGCCAGGGAATCAACAAGGATATTCTTTTCTCTGGGGATCGTAATGATATTGAAAGCTTCAAAATGCTCTATTAACCTATGTACTTCTTGCTGATAATTCTTTAGGTGCGAGGAATTGCAATGTATAGTATTCCTTACTTGTCTAACGATAATCTCTGACTCTCCAAAAAATTTCAATTCTTTGACGTTTAAGTCTATGGCTTTCTTTAACCCTTGTACTAGAGCTTCATACTCAATGGTGTTATTGGTACATTCGAATTCTAGTCTACAGGATAGGAAATGGCGTTTACCTTTTGGATCAATGAGGATGCACCATGCCCCTGATCCTTCCTGTGATTTAGATCCATCAAAGTATATGGTCCAAATTTGTGAACGACAATCGCCCTTTTCCTCTTTCTTATTACTTTCTTTCTCCCCTATCTTTTGTTCTATAATCTCTAGCACAGGGTCTTGACAGAAGAGGGTGTCTTCTGTCGGTATCGATGACTTCTCTTGAAAAACCATTTCAGAGTTTTGAGTGAGAGGGACATCAAATAATAGAGGAGAAAAGTTCCCGAAGTGGGAATCGCAGGAATAATTGACCATCACGGGGAAATTTGTGGATGAGGTGTCGTTCAGGGTTTCTAGATCAGTGACCGTATGTTTCAATTATTTCTTCGTATCTATTCTGATCATATTCTTGTATCCCTTCAATGGTAGCCAAAGGTGTGCCCAGTCTGTACTAAATTACCCATTTAACTTCTCAGACCAATATCGACTTAGTAATAACCCATAGGCCTCTAGGATGTCTACTACAATGATGTCAATCACTTTCATAAACTTAGGATGTGTCGCTATCCTGATCATTACATCTCTAAGTTCCCCCATAACTTTGACCTGGGTTCTGTCTAGTTGTATCACATGTTTATCGCTCTTTAGAGGAATGAAATTTAATTTTTTTCAAATAGACAAAGGCATAACATTGGAAGATGCTCCTGAATCTACCAAACAATTGTGGAGGTTCCTGTTGAAGACTTCAAATGTTAAGAGAAATGGTGGGACAAAAGGTTTTCCCTTCTTATCTTCTGAGCAGGTATTCAAAGTTGGTTTATTTACTAGATCTGTGGAAGTTAGATTTCTTTACTGCTCATTTCTTATCGTAGGGTTTTCTACTGATTTCAATGCTTGTAGCAGGAAATCATTTTGCTGAGGGATTCTGCATATGTCCATCACTGATATATTAGCCTTCAACTTCTTCAGATATTTAACTACGTTGTACTCCATTTTGGGTGATTCTCGCATATGGATGCTAATAGGGTTCTTACGGGGAGAAAAAGGTGCTTTTGGGTGATCAAGAGTTTACCTTTCCCCTGACGTTTGAGTGGTAGTAGGATCCTTTGAGATAGGAGGATCTTTACTTCTAGTTTTCACAACCGAGATTTCTGTGGGTGGTTATTGAACCTGAAATATTTCGTCGGAAGGCATAATTAGGTCAGGATCCCATATATGGTTGTATCTTCTAGTGGGTCAATCTCTTCCTGGTCAGCAACATTCATAACCAAACTGCTTGGTTGTTCGGTTAGGGATACCTCTTCTAAAAACCGGTTGGCCATCAAATTCATGGCATGCACCCATTGAGGGCAATCTATTTTAGAATGGTTTTCCTAGTGATAAGTACAGAAGGAATCAGATGCGACATTCCTTAGATCAATATTCAAGTTAGCTGGGGGAGGTTCAATGGCTTTGAACAACGAGTTCATTTTAAAGAAAGGATTATATGGCCTTTGGCCTTGGTTTCCTTCCCCTGCATTTCTCTTCATGTCTATGATCTCGTTTGATAATTTCTTAACCATGCATTGTAGATATTCTGTGTCTCCATTACCCTTGTCGGGAGTCTGTTATGCTTGTTTCCCTGGCAGTCTACTCAGAAGGAGTCCTCTCCTGGGAGGAGTTGGTCTTCTTTCTTAACTAAAGAGACCTGACCTTCTTTACACCCTTTCATTTGGAATTCTATCATTTTAGCTTCTTCAAAATTCTCAGCTAAGGTTCGTTTGACACCCCTCTTCATAAACATGGAAATAGAAGCTGGGAGTGCATTAGTGTATGCTTCGATTTTCAACTCCCAAGTTAGTTTGGCTTCAGGATGGAATTTGTTTAAGATGGTCGTGAATATTTGATTGAAATATTTAACCTTCTCTTTCGAACTCATGGTGGCGGCGAACAACTCATCCATCCGAGCTCACATAGTAGTCTCTTCTGCAAATTTATCTAGAAAATCTTTTTGAAACTTTGTCCAGCTAGTTATGGATCCTATAGGTAAGTTAAAATACCATGTGGAGGCTGAGTTCTCAAAAGTGCAGGGGAATAACCTGCAAACTACGTCTTCATTTTGGACGTTCATAAGCCTGATCGCTAGTATAAAATTCTTGATATGATCTTCAGGCAATCCTAAGGTTTCGGGATCGAACTTAGGAAGTAACTTCTCTAGATGTCGGGGAAGGTTATGGACTGGTCCCAAGAGGGCCAAATCATCTATGGCCAACTAGGGTTGATTTTTCATAGGTGGGTTCCCCCTTTCTTCATTATGGTCATTGTTGCCTTCCATATCTTCAGAATCTGATTTAAACTCCTCCTCTTCCAAAAAATCATCTAGTTGAGAGATGTCGTTGGCTGGAATTTCGGGTATCATATTAAGAGGACCTTGGATTTCAATGATTGTGAAATCTAGTAAGTCTTCTACCATGTGCACAAAAACTTCATCGAGAGTATTGACCACTGGCCTACTTATCTTTTTTCTTCGAGGAAGTATCATAGCTAAGGAAAAAACACCAATATGTCGGGCGTATGCTCTTGTGATTCTTATGAATTGATTTAATTCCTCGTGAGGAAGAGCGTAAGGTATTTCAGGGTGAAAATATTCTTCCTTGGGCTAGGGTGATTTACTCATTTCAGGAGTACTCAACGTGTGTGGGATGTCTTGGGAATGAATAGCCATGCATGTGGGTTGTTTTGAATCTATAGGCTATTTGAAATACTATGTAAAATATATATCCAACCATTCATTCTTGGCCCTCCTTCTAGCACCAATTCTGTTGATGGGTCCTAAATCCCTTTAGTTCAACAACATGAACCAAACCCACCGTCGAGGCCCAATTAGACTCTGCAACGTTTAATGGTGGAATGGTTCTCCAAATCTCATGATCCAGCCAATTAATCAATGGGCTTTACATTTTCTTGCGAAGGCGTCTCCTTCAGTTGGGACTTTCTCTATTTTTATTTTCTCTTAGGTGGGACCGAAGTAAGATTTTAAACCAATATAAACCAACTTGGCAACAAAATAGAATTATGTTTAACTACTGGAGAAGAGGTTGAGCTTGGGATAACCCGCTACTCAAGCACGTAGACAACAATACTATACCACATGCCTAGTAATAATACATTAACCATGTGAGCATCCAATTACTGTATGAGATACTAATTATCAGAAAGAAAACACATATGCGATAAAACAAAGGCAAGCAAAATAGTCCACCTACTTTAATCATCTATCACATGATAACACAATGATTCATCTTCATCATTAAAGTAAATAACAACAAAATATTGCACCAGATAACTTGACAATAGATTAAATAGCTCTTACTCATTACAACATCATTCATGAAACAAGATAGGAAATGTTTCTTCTCCATGTTGAATCACACATGCATTTGATGAAAACAACTTTGTCTCTGGTCCAGAAGGACTTCTCTATTAATGGGAGCTCGAAAATAATTCTTGACAAAACCAAAACATAAGAGTTTCTTGCAACAACCATCAACCTTTAACTAATTGGTCGATGCTCTTATTTATAATGTAAATTTAACTAAAAATAACGACTAAGTGTAGTTTAAACAAAACAAAATTCGCCACGTGGCATTCTCTTCTAACAGTTTTCCAACAATCGTCTCAAGATATCCCTTCTAAAGGGTGAATTTTCTCATATTTCGACCAACTGATAAACAACTCCTCATAGGTTTGGGCCGATGGAAACCTGTGTTTTTCCATTGGAGTCGCATAAATTTCTCTGACCTCCACCACATGCACCTAGTACTTCACCAGAATGGTGTTTAACTGCTGTAGCATAGTCCATGCTCTAATCGGATGTTCCATAAATCGTTGCACTTGTTCTGGTGATGTGTCAGTCACCTTTTCTAGCTCTTCAGCCCATAATGAATCTTCCTTGGTATGTGATTCGACTATGTCGCACAAGTCGACGAAGTTGTCGGGGGTACCGAACTCTGGGAGTCCTATATCCTTCATTGCTTTGTTGATTTTATCCCAATGTTTCTTGCATTTGGCCCACTGCTCTTGAATTTCCCAGTGTGGTTCCTGAGACATCTTAGCCCAATACTTGGTTGATCGCTTCATGCGATCAAGGGTGCTTTTGCCCAACATCTGGATGCTATGTTCCTCTTTATCTCAGCCCTGTTGGACTACATCAATGTATTCGATTCTCTCTACGGATTCTTGTGCCCTTTCATACCACCACTCCATATCCTTGCACGTCATGAGTGGCATGAGAGTGTCTTCCTGGAGCTCAACTATCTTCACAGAAAAAAGGTGTCGCTCGTGTGTGATATTGTTGTAAGCCTCTTCGAACTCGATTCTCAGGTATACCGTGGTCTGAGTGGTGCTCTGATAGTATTCAGCCTGGTGGCGCACATGTTCTAGTTCCTTTAGGGCAGAAGACAATCCTTTTCATCTCATTTGGCTCTGTCCTGGGTGGCTTTAGAGATCACCATCCCCACACTGAGGAGCTCCGATGTTTAGGCATTTTTTGTGTTTATCAAATTCTCCTCTACAATGATGAGGATGGAGAGATCCAACATGATCCTCCTTTTCTTTGTGGATCTTTGGACGATGACCTTCCTCTTTCGATCATAGGAGATCGCATAAATATCGAATACCTCGTCCACAGGTTCGAGAATCTGCTGATCACCCCATGTGAGTGTGTTTCCCAGATTTCCGGTGGTGTATATCTGTTCAAGGTCGGGTTCTTGAACTTCCTCATTGTGCTCCGAGGGCCCAGAATCTATCTATAGCTTGTCAGGGATCTGAGTGTCAATAATAATAGAGGCGTTAGGAAAATATTTGATACTTACTTTCTCATCGGTCGTTGAAATGCTGATTTCCTTTTGCAGGGATCCTTCCTTTGGCTCATCCGATTTTGACTTGTCCTTTGGATTGTCTTCTTGGGTTTCCAATGCATCGAGCCTCTTGGTGTTAAGAACACTTTTGAATTCTATTTCATTTTGTGGGACCTCTTGGGTTTGGACCCTGGGATCAGGAGAAGAAATAATCTCAGGTCCCTTTTCTTCTTGGACAGTTACAGGGGTCCCGAGAGATGCCTTCGGGCTCTCATCATCACTATATATATTTATAAACTTGCTTAAAGGATTATGTGCTCTTGTTTCTACTAATACCCAACCTGTCTCTGGTTGATTCATCATAATTGTCGATGATCCGACCGGTGGCATTGTGGATTCAGGGTCATCTGACCCGTTTATGTTACCAAGGTTCATGAAATCAGGGCCGCTTGGCCCCGCCTGGCTTTCTTCTGGGCTATTGGTTGAAAGCCTTGGAATCCTGACGAGGTCTGGGTTATCTCGCATCTGATTCATCTTTTATTCGGCTTGTTGATACATGAGTGCCCCTCTCTCCTACACATCATGAGCCTCCGAGAAATTTCTATCCTGTATCAGGGTCACCTGGGAAAAATCTGTTGTTTCGGTGGCTTCCTGAGGAGCTTCCATTGCTTCGACTGATTCAGATGCTATCCTTTCTTCTTTGGCCCTAAGGACCTCTTGAGCGAATTTTTCCAGGGCAATTTCTTTCTCATCCCAACTCATTTCCTTGAACCTGGTTTCCTTAGGGTCAACCATCCTTGCCACCACCTCATCCTAGTTTTGAGCATTTTCGGTGAAAATCTCATCTTCAAACCTATCATGGGCATATGTCTAGTAGGATGATACTTGTGATGCGTGCTTCAGGACCATGCCCTTTGGGTCATTCTTGCAAAAATGACCAGTCTAGAATCAGAACTCCAATTGGCTTAATCCTTATTGCTTGGCCTGCGCGGTGTCCTTTACCATGTAGAAACCAATATGAAATCCATAGGGTATGAAGGCCCACTTCTTATCTTTTACCAAAGTAGCATTGTAACCTTGCAAGATGGTATGATAACAGATTTTCCCTACCACTAGTCAATCAGGGACATATATAGGCAACATATGGGGTGCTCCGGTGGCGCCGAAAACCTTGATGTAGGTATCGTGCTCATCCAGATACCAGTGGCCAACTTTCGATACAATCCTTTTGGCTGCATCCGACAACCTTGGGCACTCTTTCTTGAACAGAAAAAGTAAATACGTGCAACAAACTGATCGCATATGAGAGAGTAGGATTTATTGTACTTGTTCTCCCACAATATGCCGAAATACACATGGACCGGGAGCTTTGATGCGTGCTATCTCAAGTTAATTATGGAAAAGACATTTCTGGCACAAATGACGTCCAAAAGATAAGAATCCATATAGAAGGATGTGGTTTCTCCCTCTTTCAGTGTTTTAGCCTGTCGTATGCAAGTGCTCAGGTGTTTGGAGATGATGGAACCCCAGTTAAAACCTATTCCAGAAATGGCTATCGTATAAGCTAGAGGCATCCAATCCTCTGAAAATCTGGAGCAATCTTTCTCTCCATGAAATCGACAGAGAAGGGCCATTATATAGATGTACGACTCCCTCAGGTTAGCAGTTAGGTACCAGCTGAAGGTTCGATTGGTGAAATTTTTATCCTCTCTCCACCACGACGCCATCACCTTGCTGGTGTCATGTTTCTCATAGAAGCTTATAACAAAATCTTTGTTTAGCCGTTCTTCCGGCTCTATGAGCTTGTAGTAATTTTTCACTTCCACTCAGAGGAAAACCTCGACACATCCACCACTGTCGTCATTAATCAAACATCTTTGTGTGTCATTGTGATCGATAAGCCATTTTAGGGTTTCTATGTAGGGGAATACCATAGTCCTACTCGCCACCATGTGCAGATACACCTTTCGGACATTCGGGAGGACTTCATCGTCGAGTCTCCTCATATCGAGATCTTTGTGCGGGGTATATTCGGGGAATTCCTCCCATTTGATTTTCTTGAAAAGTTCTTCCCAGCGCGGGAATACTATTTTGGTCCTGATGTTCGCCTTTGTGTCTCCAAAGGCCATAGGCTGAATGAAAGCCTTCTTGGTGGCTTTTTTGATGACGCGCACCAAATTTTGAGTGAATTCCAATTGTCTTGCAATCGCTGGGGAGGAACCTTCTCCCACCTCTGGTTCCTGTAGCTTTGGCACTCTTGGAGATTTCCTGGTGGTAGTTTTCTTCAGAGGCATTGTTCCTGCAACCAAAAATGATCTCTAGGAATGTGTACATAGTAACATTGGATAAAACGTAAGAAATGAAGCATAAAACATCCATAGACTGGTACATACCTGTAACACTTACTAAACCTATTGTTTAATACTCACTGGGCCTTGGAAGATTTCCCCAGATTACTCATCTTGCTCCTCTAGATGTTCCAAACTGCCTTGCGCACATAATAATAT
Organism: Picea engelmannii; assembly: GCA_009831015.1. Lineage (NCBI taxonomy): Eukaryota > Viridiplantae > Streptophyta > Pinopsida > Pinales > Pinaceae > Picea > Picea engelmannii. The sequence continues at coordinate 573,516 of ML778174.1, read as the reverse complement.
TGTTTACAATAATTCAAAGGATTTAAAGGGGAAGATCCTACCAGTCGCATCAACTAATTAATTTGAGTGATGGGTGAAATTCAAAACAACCTACCGCTGAATCTCTGCAAATAAATTCTACATGAGTTGATAGCGAGGCACAGAGGGTGATGCACTGTATCGACATGTTCAAATGGTTCTTTTGATTCGCAGACGAATTAGCAACTAATGTGATATTTTTGAATTAATTAGTTCTTTAAATGCTTCGAATCCATCGTATCTTAGAGCTAAAACATCCCATCGTGTTGCTTTCTTAGTGGGAAGATCGGGAATCGATGATATCCTTATGTATGTTCCCATTGACATCCTCCGGAGAAAACCTCCGATGCCGACTGATTTCATCGTACGATGCTGATGCGGAAAAACTGGTTCGAGGTACGACACAATGAAGACCGATGAATTAACTCACGATTATTAATAGGAGTCAGAACTCTCTTTCAATTTCGTGTTCCTAAACTAAGCCCGGGGATCACCGATGTTGAAAATATATCGGGGGTCGACGATCGGGGAAAAACCTATCGCATACTTTTCTTTGGGTTAGTTCCTTCGAAAATTCCCAATGCCGAAATGTTTCAGGAGTCATGAATTAGGAAAAAACTTTTAGCATTGTCCAAAATTTTGTTGCGGTTTGATTTTCTCCAACTTCAATGAGGGCATTGGGTATCGGCTACTAGTGATAACATTTCTTTCTTTTGAAGTATTTACTCGTTTCTCCTTTTCCTGATGCCGAAAGGGATCGACAATCGATGATCTTCGCAATGATGCTTGTCATGAAAGAAGACTCTTGTCTGCCGATGCTGAATTTCTTAAGTGCATCAGATGAAGTACTTTGGCTATCTGATTCCTTATTTAAATGTTAAATATTTTAAGTCGACGATTTTCATAGTTTCAAGCAAACTTTTCAAAGACTTAACTAGACTAAAAAATGGTTAGAAAATGCAACATGTTCCAAAATGGAGATGAATCAGACAATGCAAAGAGATCAAGTGGTACCCAAAAAGTAAAATTGGACATAGACTTTTAGGGTGTGTTGAGTGGTCAACAGGGCCCTTTAACATCGAGGATTACATTCATATGTACTGTGAGGCCAACACTGAGAAGGTAGGTTCTCAGGTGCTAATCCACAATATCACTAGCCTATCTCTGTGTGTGATATTACTCTTGATCGGGCGGATTACTGGATCCACTGCCCTTCACCAGTCCTCTAGGGAACACATGCATTGTGCCATTCAGTGTTTGGAGGCTACCATTTTTTACTGGAGTACAACCATGCTGATATGCATGAAGAGATAACTTACAGAGTGTCGATGACGTACTAACAAGAACTTTGGGTTCAATACCATTTTGTGCTCCTTCTTCTTTGAGAGGGTGCCCAGTCTTAGTCCCAAAGAGACAGTACAAGGTCATGTAGCCTCCTTCCCAGCAGTGACCAGGTGGGCAACGTTGCTGCTTCGACAGGGTGGAGGGAGGACCATATAGGCCTTTGATGACAAATTCTTTGATTGGTGGGCACGACATATCCTAGTGATCGAGGATTACCCGTATGCAGGGATCAAGTTCACCAAAGGCCCAAACATGCCTGTACCACCTGGTGAGGAGCGAGGCGAGATAGGTAACATACTTTTTAAAGTTTATTTAAATTTTAATTGTTTTTATATATATCCTTTTTATGTGTGTATAGAGTATCGACTTGTGTATTTTTTATGTACAAATGTGGGGCCTATGTGACCAACAAACTTTTCTAGGACTCGACAACATCCTCAACCAAAGGTAGGACCAACAACAGTTGGAGGACCAACAATTGTAGGGGGACACCCAACTAGAGAGGCTGACAGAGTTCTGAGACGAGTGGAGCGCAACCTCACTGCGCTGTACCTATGGCTGAGATTGAGGATATTCCACCTTCTATGCAGCCTCATGTAGTAGGGGTGCCTCATACTTGGGTCCAGTTGTTTCGACGTTTGGACAACGTTGTTGTACACTATGGCAGGGCCAATAGTCCCCGTACTTATATAGCATAAACCATTTATGTGTCGAGGGCACTTTTTGTATATATATTTTTGAGGGCATAATCCCATCGATGTGTATTGAATAATTTTGAGGCATTCACGCCCACCTATGTACTTAGGACCCTTATTTTGGATATATATATATACATATTTTCTGTCTTATGGATGACATTTTTTACAAATGCATTTACATGTGTATGTGTGTGCTTTTATTTTTATGTGTGTGCAACATGCCAATCTAATATTTGATTAGCTAGAGTATCTGATAGATGATTAAATCTCCTAGGAACATGGATATACGTAATGTAATCGAAAGAATGCTCTAAGAGACGTACCCTAAGGAATCATCGGTGCAGAGTGGGATCGTAAATGCGGTAAGCCCCATTTAATTGGGACACAACCAGCTGAGCATCTAGGTAGACCCAGAGGCAAGAAATGCCATGTGACAAAGCGTCACGAAGCAATTCAATCACTGCATTGTATTCAACAACATTGTTTGTGGCGTCGCCTAGACAAATACCTCCAGAAGATAGAAACTGGCCTTGAGGTGTGAAAATCACCCAAGCTGCAGAAGCAAGCCTCCGAGTGTGTCGACTAGCACTGTCTGGGAACCCAAAATAAACCTCCAATTCACTTGACATCTACCACAATGAAAAATAAGACATAAATAACTACACGTCCACAAAACAAAAAAAAAGACAAAAATGTATAAGAAGCTATACATATATACAAGAAGTCACCCAGGTGACCAACCTAAGAGTAATACTTCTTGAGGTAGAGCCCATTTCTAGGATCTGCCAAGGCATTTCCCTCAAAATCAACTAGATGATAAGCACCCTTCTTCAAGACCTCTTTCACAATGAACGGTCCGAACCACATGGATTTGAACTTGCCTGCCCCCAGGGGATATTTGTCCTGATCATAGACCAAGACTAGATCGCCTTCAGAGAAAATCTGAGGACGAACGAACCGATATTACTGACACTTGACTCATTTCTTATGAGCCTCATTGGCTAAGGCTGCATCACAACACTGCTCATCGAGCTTCTCGAGATATAGTAGGCATTCCTCAAGCGTTGAAGTGTCCGACAATAATTCCACTGCCAACTTTAAAGAAGGAATATGGCACTCAATAGGTAAGACTGCTTCTAGCCCGTATACGATTTGAAAAGGTGAAAAACCGGTGGCATTTTTCACAGGAATTCGGTAGGCCCACAACACAGAATATAACATCAAATGCCAATTTGACTTGGCATAATTGATTGTCCATTGAAGAATAGTCTTGAGAGACTTTTTTATAGCTTCAACCTGACCATTCGCTTGCGGGTAATAAGGTGACGAATGTTCCTGCTTGAACCCAAGTTTTGACATCAAATCAATCATCATTTTGTTTTGGAAGTGACTTCCATGGTCAGTGACAATATCCTTTGGGATACCAAACCTTGCTACTATCTGATTAAAGATGAAACGAGCCGCAATTTCACCATCATTGTTAAACGTTGGCATAGCTTCGACCCACTTTGTGAAGTAGTATACTTCTATGATGATGTAACGATTCCCCCTGGTGGAGGCTAGGTGACATGTAGTAAAGTCGATCCCCCACTCAGTGAAAGGACTAACGACAATGACTAGAAACATAGGAGCAGGAAGTTCCTGCATCTTCCGACAGAAGATGTGGCATGGGTGGCACTTCTTGATCACCTCAACACAATCTTTGATTAACGAGGGCCAGAAGTAACCTGCACGTAGAATATTTTGGGTTGTTTCCAACCCAGACAAATGACTGCCACATGCTCCAGTGTGATAGTCATTCAAAACAAACTCTACTTCTTCACGGATAAGGCATTAATGGAATATGCAATCCACGCCTCAAAGATATAAACTGTCATTGAGTATAAGATAGTTTCACGCATGATGTCGAATTCGTCGACGCTCATCGTGGGAAGTAGTAGTAGGGCACTTCAAAGTATGGAGATACACAAGTATATCTCCATACCATGGGTCCAAATATGCAATTAGAAAAAGATCTCCTTTAATAGGCAATTCTTCAGGCATGATATCACTAAACTCGACCAGAAGTTCCAAAATGAGTTCGGCAAAGACCAACGACTTTTTGGTTTTGGAAGAAACAAATTCCAAGTCAAATTCCTTTAATATGACTATCCATCTACTGATCTTTCTTCCAATGACTCATTGTGTTAACATGTATTGGAAAGGGTTGATGATGAAAATTACAGTGGTCTTGCAAAGAAAAATGTAGCGACGGAACCATTGTATAGCATGAAAAAATGCCAAAGCAAGTTTCTCAACTTGAGAATAGTTGAGCTCTGGTCCAACCAAGCCTCAACTAAGGTAATATATAATGTTCTCTTTGAGAAAATCATCTTCTTGAACCAAGACCATGCCGATGGTCGACTCCGCAACAACCAAATACAACAAGAAATCTTTGTTATAATCAGGAGGCCAGAGCAGAGGGGTAGACGCCAGGGCACGTTTCAATGCTTCAAAGGAGCACTGAGCAGCTTCATCCCAACAAAATGGGACCCCTTTTTTCAGGAGACGCATAAACCCTTTAGTGATCTCAGCATAATTAGTGACAAAACGCCGAAGAAAATTCACTTTCTCTTGTAAGCTCTGAAGCTGGGGTATCGTGCACGGGAGAGGTAATTGAACTATCGCCTCAAACTTGAGAGGATCGACCATGATCCCCATTGTCGATAAAATAAAACCTAAGATACAACCTGATGTCACACAAAAACTGCATTTTTTAGGATTCAAGCGAATCCGATAGTAGCGACATCACTCAAAGATTAGTCAAAGATGGGCGGGATGATCATATCTCTTGTGAGAGCGTGATGCTAGATCATCAAGATACGCCTCGACTATGTGTTTGAGGTCATGAAAAGAGAACGACATGGCTCGCTGAAAGGTGGATCCAACATTCTTCAGGCCAAAAGGCATCTTACGATACATGAATGTACCCTAAGGACAAATAAAATTTATTTTATGTTGGTCCTCGGGTTTGATTTGAATCTGATTGTATCCCGAGAAACCATCCATGAACGAAAAGACCTCACATCCTATGCATTCATCAAAAATCTGATCGATAAACGAGGTAGGTAAATTATCTTTTGGACAAGCCTTATTCAATCACGAAATTCCATACATACATGAATCATGCCCCGTTTCTTGTTAACCGGAACCAGTTTTGACACCCATTCTGTCAATTGTACAGGGTAGATAAAACCGACTTTGAGCAGTTTTTCTACTTTTGCCTTGATTGCTGTCGCTTTTCGAGGATTTACCAGACGAAGCTTCTATTGAACCATATTTTCATCAGGATAAGTCGTAATTTCATACTCGACAATTTGTGGGTCGATGCCTTACATTTCCTCATAAGACCAGGCAAAAATGTCGCAAAATTATTTGAATAACTCGGTGTAATTTCGAATCTCTTTGGGGGAGCAATCCAATCCAACGAAAAAATTCTCCACAATGCCAGGGGTTTTGGAGATATCAATTGGAATCATTGTAGAAATGCTTTCCATGTTACCCTCAGCATAAACTCCGTGCATAGCCAGAGGATTGAAAGGACAAGGATTATCTCCATTCACGATCAAAACAAATTCTCCTGCCTTTATTATCCTTAACTTGGGAAGGATGTAATATCTATGATGTAGATCATCCCAAGGTCTATCTGGACCAGTCATTGCCTTGAGAATCACCTCATCAGAGGGCAAGACCAAGTCTAAAGGATCTTGAGTGGCAAGAGAATCTTGAGCCCAAATAGGCTAGAGAACTGGATCTAAATCCTATGTGGGAGTCAGATCGGGGTTGGATGAAGTCTGCTGGACAATGTTGTATGCAACATCCGTCATGGATAAGGGCATGACCATGCCATAATTCCCTATACCTTCCATCGAGGGTCAATGGAGAAGGTAAAATCCATAGATCGTTAAAGTAGCTCGTTCGAAATGATGACACTTGTAAAATTGCAGCCCTCGACTGGTCGAGAACAACCGATATAAGCTTTAAATTGCCAGAAGGCGGTGGGTAATCAAAAGTTGCCATCAATGATGGAAACAAACCAACACCTAAGTTGATGGTGTCGGGCTGCAGACTATAAATCATCAGGACCATGGAAGCCCCCGATGAAGGGTCAAGACAAGAAAAGGATAACTGTTCAATGGTCACAATCCGACCCTCGTGCGGTAAACACAAGTCCCTAGAAACCGTAGTGACCACTACATGCCTCAGATAAGTCCAACTCCTTCCTAACAATAGATTGTAGTCGAGAGGCGCATCAACCACTTCAACTTTGACACACATGGTTTTACCTCCCAACTGCATGGGGAAGGAAACAATAATTATGTGTGGTCTAAACGATTGGCCATCAAATGCCCTAAGAAACGTAGGCAACAGAGACAACCCAAGCTAGCCAATGGCCTTCCAACATGCCAACAACATCACACAAGTTGAGGCACCCTTATCAAACACTGTATGAAAAATGTTTTGTGTAAACAATTTCGTGGTGTAACCACTACTATCTGAAAAGAAACGTGGTAAGGAAGACATGGTTTTAATTCGGTTGGATAAAAAATGATCGCTCTTGGGTTACAAGTTTCTGCCGATCCCAAGGCAGATAACAAGGATTTTCTTTGCGAGGGGAAACTCTGGAGGACTTCCAAAGAAGACATCGCGCAAGGGGTCTGTGCCAAATATTCTATAATGAAGTAGTTATGGGCAACCCTTGCGTTTGGATTAGGAGAAGCTTTCTTAAACACACCTTTAGGGATGCGAGGCATCGTTTTAACGACCGCCTTCTCTATCTAGATAGGATTCGGTGGGTCAGTGGCTTCCTTGCCATTCTCTGCAGATTCTGACATTTCATAGTCCCGGGCCTTGGTCGCTATATGATCTTTGACATTCATCATGTAAATATTCACAGTCAGGTTGTTATTGGTAGGCGTGGGGGGTCCCTGACTGCCTCCTGCCACACTCGTGGATGCAGAAGCCTGATCCATGTTTTTCCCTTGTGGAAAAGGGTTCATCAACACATCAAGCTGTTGTTGTGCTAATAAATTCTGAGCTTCTGCAAGCCGAGGGCACCGATAAGTTGGGTGGTCTTCCATGCAAAGATTACATGAATACTTCGACTTCTTCTTCTTCGTGTTTCCCCTGCCAACATTATTGGTAGCCTTTTTATCCCCTTTACCCTTATTCTTTCGTTGTTTCTTCTTTCCCTTAGTCTATTGGTTGGCCTTGGGATTCGTCAACTGCACACTATGTACGTCTGACGTCTAGGTAGGGGGAGCAACCAAACTCTGAGTCTGGCTGGCCACAATTTGTTGTATCGGCAATTGTTGTAATTGATTTGACAACAGGTCCATGGAATTACTTTGTGTTGAGCCCATAATACCTTCAACATGGGGTCCATAATTTTTCTTGGCCTTATCGAGAGTAGACCGTGGTGCATCTGGAAAAATCTTGTAGAGCATGCCAAACTGAGAGTAGATCCGTTCAATATGCGATGCTCTCATAATCGCCTCCTCCTCCAAAAACACTCAGGAAGTCACTATGTCCTTGGATACACAGGGCATCAAAGACTTCAAGAACCACTCAAGCAAGAAAGCAGGAGGGACCTTGACCTTAATTAAGATCTTTCAACATTGCCACTCTAGGATATGATTAGAGATGTGGTCGACCTTGGTTTTCTCAAAGTTGGCCAACAATTCGGTGTCGACATCGTATCTCACAGGTAACTGTAAATGGTTCAAGAATACCATTGCCAAGTCATTGAGGTAAGAGTACCTCAAGCAATCGAGATCAATATACCACTTTGCAACACCCCCTATAAGAGTGCGTTGAAAAAGGTGCAATTGGACAGACTCTTCCTTTAGTGAGTTTGACGAGCACCATAAATGAAAAGTATTCAAATGATCACTTGGATCATTGCTAGGCTTGCCCTCAAATTTCAGAATATCTGACGACAACTTAGTCGGCATGGGGGGCCAACGCGGATCATGACAAATTGGGTTGTTCAGTAATCTCGACAAGTCTGGCAGATGTAGCATTGCGAGAAACAATAGTTTAGGCTGTGAACTATTCACAGGAAAAGAGGGTCCTGGAGTTTGACTGGCACCAGGTTGCCAGGAAAAGTTGGACTGTTGGCTAGGGTTTTGGTAAAAACCGTGGCCTTGACCAACATAGGGTAACTGCATCTGTTGGGGTATCATCGACTAACTCTCAAAATTGGACGACATAGCTTGCGTGTGGATTGCTCCCTACATTGTATTCCAAGGACCCTAGAAGGGGATACCCCCATACGATTTGACGTGCATGGGTATGAAGCCCTTCCTGGGGTTCCATTGAGCATGGAAGGGGTTACCCATGTCCGACATCCCTTGCGAGGGAATTGATCCCTGCCAAATATTCCAAATACCCTGTGTGGAGTAAACTCTAGTCGTCACACCCTGTGAAGGAATAGTACCTTGCAGCGGGTTCTGTTGACCAAAACTGGGGTTACCCCTAGTTGAGACAACAACTGAAGAAAAAAAATTGTTCCCAAATGCACCGAACAAAGAGAACGACATAGATCCCATCGGTGTTGTATAAGATGAAGGTCCTAAACTTCCTCCACCAAACAAGCTATAATTAGCATTTGACCCGATTAGCTGCTGAAAAGCACCACCAAGCGAAGGGGACAAAGGAGGTATATGACCCCCACCGTAAGGGATAACATTAAAAGGGACATAACTGCCCCTGGTTGACCCTTGCATGGGAGCATTGGAGCTCCCTGCCCCCAGACCCATGGTCTATAAGGTAGAATAGGTAAGAACCAAGTTTGTATCGAAGCCATGCATCCCACATGAGAAGTGAGGGTCCATCACACTATGAGTAAATGGAACAACGATCGAAGATGATAACGGTATCGGACCACTACCCAAAGTTGAGGGAGTTGAGACCACTGTTGTCCTGATTGGTGAAGGTGGGAGAGGAGGTAAGATGACCCTTGAAGCAGTAGCTGTAATGGGAGTATGAGGACTCCCGGACGAAGTAGAAAAATTCACTTCCATTTCTGCTAGTAGAACTAGCTGGCACTCAGAAGGTGTCACCTCGGGAGGGAAAATATGAATCAATATCGGTGTCGATAAGTCGATAATCAAAGGGTTGGTTGGACTGAAACCTTCAATTTCAAGGTCAGAGACGGTGAATTCCTCCGGAGCCAGAAAGTCTCCTCGTGGAGTAGGCTCAGGCACAGTTTCTTATGGCCCGGTCACTTCGAACGACCCTTCTTGATCAAGTCTTCGCCTTAATGGTGGAGTAGGCGGATCTAAAGTAACCGACGACAGGCCCTGAAGACTTCGCGACCGACAGAGTTTTTGATCTTCCAATTTGTGAAATGATCAAATGACACAGTAAGGTTTGACTAGCGTTGAACACAAAGCACACACTAAAAAGTTTCCTAAAGACAAATCAAGTAGTCGACTATCTAGTAGGAAGGATAGTTACGCCAATCGACACTAGAGAAACTAATCAATGCAAGTGAAACTCGAACATGAAATCACCCTCTAGGTATACTCTATGAAATGTGATCCAACTTCCACCCTAGGTACCACGGTATACACCCGCAATCACCTGTGTAAGTCCGTAAAATATGGGCAACTAGGTTTCCAACTCACAGTAAGTTACCATGCAGGTACAGTCGACAGTCGGGCATATTGTAATGAGAAGGATAACAAATCTGAAGCCCTTCAAGCGTATCAAAAGAAAATGGTTTGAAAGACAACAGAGGATCTCGAACGGATTTGAGGTCCACTAAGCTCCGTAGGCAAATGCAATCGGTATTGTTCCTGATAAAGACCCTCAATATACAATCCCCACTACATTCATTCCAGCTTTGGAGGGGTTTTCTCCTCTGCCTTTCCTCACGTGACCTCATGTTTATCCCTTGTTTTAGAGAGGGGTCCCAAATAACTCTTACAACAATGGACTTAAAGCACTCCCTAACTTAGACTCCAATGTTTGATTTAAAGTGGCCTTGAAGAGTTTCCTCTTCACACCTAATTCAAGACCCTAAAACCCTAAACTAGTTTGTGAACCCTACAAACAGAAAAGTCTAATGTATTTTAGATTAGGATTTGTTTTTAAAGGCTTGATTTACTCAAAAGGTATAGTAGTGAAACTAATGGTGTTATAAAGAGACGAATAAGGAGGAAATAATTAAAGCACTTGAAAGCAAAATTACTTCGAAATTAAAAGCAAAGCTTGTAAACAACTCTTTGTGAACTCAACTTTTCTAATTGATATTTCAAGATCTTATAAAATAAAGAAATCCTAAAAACTTGCTTTCGCTTGACTACAAACTACTTATGCTTCAGGAAATTGAAAAGAACTTGAAAATAAAGACTATTTTTCCTTTTTGCAAATAACAACTTTAACTACTTTACCAAACTGAAATGCAAGAAAATTTTTTTTTTTTTTTGAACCGCTTTAAAGAGAAAAAATTGAAGTAAACTTTTCATTTTTTTTAAAGCAAGTAAAAAAGGTTAAAAAGAAAACTGAAAACAAGACTGGTAAAGACCTTCAGCCCACTATGGATCGCAGGGATTCAACCAAGAAACCAAAAGGTGGATCTAAGACTTGACAACTTACTTAAAACCTTTTTAGGGTAAACACAAGAAGACTATGGAAACAAGTAAATTGGAACCTATACCCAAGCTATGGCCACTGACATAGACTCTGGCTGATTCAAGAAATCCCTGAGCAGTGTGAACTTCTATCATGAAAGAGGCAAAATCCCTCTTTATTAATTTTTTTTTTATGAAACAGAGACGCGGGCTGTTGCATCATAACCTTGCGTATGTACGGGAGTTGTTTACTGTGCAGAGCACGTATGTACGCGGGCTGACCCAAAACAAGGCACGTACACCTCTGCGTCTTTTCAAAAATAAAAAATACAAAGCATACTTACAGGGTAGGGACAACTGGTATGCACCTTGGAGGTGACCAGAACCTTTTGACAGTCTCAACAAACTTGACTGAAATTCGAAAGGAAAAACCAACCAATCAACCCAAAACCCCCTAAAAAACCCTAGAGAGCTCCCCAGTATGGTCTCTAGTTATGTTAGTGGGAAAATCCCCCCTTTAAATACACCAGGGTTTAAGATGTAGACATAGTGAATGAATGTCTAAAATTCAATCTATTTTCTACTCTACCCCAAACATACCAAAGAAAATGAAAAGAAAGCAATAAGAGAGAAAATTGGTAACTATACCTTTTATCCCATGTCCGATGATGATCTCCTCAAGCTCTGTAGTTACAAATACTGCAAGCCTCCTCCCAAGGCTGACCTGCATCCAAATATAGGCAAATAAGGACTACAAGCATGCTATTCTTATTCATAAACTAGGGTTAGATATCAAATGCTAAGTATAAATCAAAGAAAATACACAAAACATCATCATTTGGGATAGGAAAATGAGATTCTTTTATTCATCAAACAAAGACTGAAACTTACAATCCATGTCGGCCACCGTTTCGCGAACCTGGTCCAAGCTCCTCTTTACAATGCTCCAAGTGCTCTTTCAATAGGCCTCTTCTCTCAATCTTTTTATCACCTCAAGGAAAAGGGAATGGATTGAATGGAAGAAGAAGGGGTTGAATAGGGAATGCTGAGGCAATAACTCACAAAAGGTAGCAAATTCTTGGGCAAGGAAGGGAAGTGAAATTGGGCAAAGTTTCACTATTATTATGCTTGGATGTGAAATGAGACCCCAACACCTCCTTTTATATGACAAAAATATGGTTATTCGGTTGGGTGATGGGCTATAGCAAGTGAATTGGTTGGGAAACCTCCAATAACCCGTGAATTTCACCAAATTCCTTACAACTTTTTGATTTTTGCAACTTTTGGAGGTATACGTGGGCTATCTAGTGTGCAACTAGTGTATGTAGGTGGGATTTATATCATTCAAAACACGTATGTACGCGGGTAGTACTGGTACATGGCACGTACATGCTCTAAAAAATGGTTTTTTAAGTAGAGATTCTCAACAATGATTTGGAAAATTCTGCAAGTAAGAGGGCCAATTCCATGTATGTATGAGTAGGGAATTTTAGGGCTATAACACTTTGATTGACTCTCCAACACACATAAAATATCATTTGGCATCAAGGGAGTTAGTTTTCTTCTTAAACTACTTTTATCATGTTGTTGAAAGACCTACCACTTCTGCAATTGCCTCGTCAATTACCTCTATCAACAATCCTTACAATGTTGTGGCATTTCCATGCAATTGATAAGAAAACTCTAAGGAAATTGCATCATTATAACCGCTGAGCCTATTGAAGAACTCCATCCAACCAACTTGCTCAAATATTTATTGTACTATGGGGGTATTGTATATTAAGTCGATATCCATAGATTCCCTTCTATTTAGTGCTTCACCCATGGCCTCTATTAAGTTCTAAAGTTGATTGCTTCCTCTGCAATATCTACTTTGCAACTTAATCAAATTTTTTGTCCACTTCCATTGCTCTCTTCTCTACCACAATCAACCAAAACTACCACCCTTCATAGCATTCTTATAGACCAAAGTTCACTTTTTGTTCACTCATACCCGATTTCCTTCCAACTAGATGGTACAAGTGGCAGATCTTTCTCATTCATAACAACCATTGGTATTGTCATTATTTACATGTTTTTGAGGCGATCGACAACCAATTTTTGGATAATAAATCATTCCTCTACATGATTAGGAATTACACAAAATTATCACAACATTAAACTGATGTTAATTCATTTGTCACCCATGATTGAATATTTTTCTCTTCCATTGCGGTCTCTTCCTACTAAATTGATGACACAATTTGGTATTTTTGAGCACACACTTATACTGAGGGGGGGTGAATTAGTATAAGGATATTCCTTTTTTTTTTTCTAACATTCATAAACCATAATGAAGAAATCACATAAATGTAACAACTAGAAGACATAATATTTTACGTGGAAACCCTTTCGGGAGAAAACCACAAAAAATTATTTTTATAAATTTGTAGGCACCAACCTACTCGAGACACTATTCCCATATATTGTTTGTAGGAACCGACCTATTGGAGACATTGATCCCATCTGTTGTTTGTAGGCACCGACCTACTGGAGACACCGATCCCCTCTGTCGTTTGTAAGCACGAACCTACTGAAGACACTGATCCCCTCTATTTTTTATAGGCACTGACCTACTGGAGAAACTGATAGCCTCTGTTGTTTATATTGTAGGCACCAACCTACTTACAAGTTTACAAATTATTCATATGCATTTCCTTCAGTGGTATGCTTGCTGCTTCTATCTTCACCAAATCTTCTATATACTCGTTACGTCTGATTTCGCCAAATCTACTTTGCGATTGCTACTTTTTCTTTTTCCAGATCAAATCAACACTCACTTCTTCTGCTTTCGTCATATCTTCTCAATGATTGCCCCTTTTGCTTTCGACAAGATCTATTAACTGGATTGTCACATACTTCGTCACTCTCTCATTTTTAAATAATATTCAATCTTTTCTCATATTATATTATCATATGTAAACATTACATTTCCACTCTTCACCCACTCCATATTTCTCACAATCCTCTTCTCCTTTTATACTTTACCATTAGCTCTACATGAAAAGGCATGTACATTTGAAAAGACACGATCTTCATTAAATAAATAATTAATTTGCCTTTTTTAATTTACTTCAACATACCATGGGAAAAATACCATCATGGGTTTTAAAACCATGTGCACTTTTACTCCACTTTCCCTTTTTAATTCACTTTTACTTTTTAATCCACTTCCACATAACTTCATGTTTAATCCACTTTTACTTTTTGATCCACTTTCACATAACTTCATATTTAATCCACTTTCAGGTAACTTTATTTCTAATATACTTCCACTTTGTATTTCTTAAATTCAGCTTTCCTTTGAATATTTATATTTGAATAATTACCTTTGACATCAATGACAATAATTTATTCAACAATCTCCCCCTTTGTCATTGATGGAAACCCTGTACTCAAAAACATGTAATCCTCCAGAAATAAAAATAATTCTCCCTTGTATGCAAATCTTCCTTTAACTGTAATTATCCTCCCCATGTCTGCAACTCTCCCCCTATCTGTAATTATTCCCCTTTGAAATCAATGGAAAAGGTGTTAGCACATAACATGTATAGGGGTAAAAATTTTTAAGTTTCTAGGTTTGAGTCATATGGTATTTTTATTTTAGGTTTTGAGTCATGTCTTCTGTGAATAAATTATGTTTGATTCTTTCATGAGCAAATAAACTTGACCTTAGTCCATGTAAGAGTCTTGGTGTCATGATAGTGTTCATCATCATGAGAGAAATAGGGGTAATTATTGGTCGCACCCTTGGTCTTAAAAATTATCATTATCACGTGTCTTGTCTCAAAGGGGTGTACAAAGGTTCCCTATGTCATTTTCAACCATTTGAGGGTCAATTCAAGTGTCAAGTCGACTTGTTGCAAACTCACTTGAAAGTTCACAACGAATCAAGAAAGTGCCTCATGCACTAATCACACATCATTATGCCTTGGAAACGTGTAAAGGGATATCTTATTGTTTTCAATGCCTTTAATTCATCATGTTTTTCAAGTCAGTTTCAATAAACATGTTTATCAATTTGAATATAGCACACTTCTAATTGGTTTTAATTATGGCGCTTCGAATTGCCTGTAGCATATGAAGGTGGATTAAATGCTTCCAGGAAACTGCCAGTTTAACTAATGAGAAAACAATTGAAGCTTCAGATATACCAGGCATCCTATTTAATAATTGTGCGTTGTCTAAAGGTTTATTATCCTGGATTCTAATCCCTGTGATTTTTCTGCGCACTGCAAACTCCTTGCACTGATAAAAAATCTACAGTATTGGTATCTTAAACCTTTGCAAATTCAAGTTTCCTTCATTATACCAATAAGATCAATTTATAGCCATTTCTTGCAGCCGCGACCTTATCCACTACATTTTCTTGATAGTGCTACACACTGTATGTGTTTAAGGCGCTACAAACCCTTTGTTTTTTCACTTGAAAAAACCTTCCTTGACTGTGCTTTTACTCAGGTTTGAGGTTTTATCTTTTTCAAATTAATTTTCCTTTTCAGACTTGGGATTTTTGAAAACCTTTTTCATTAAAACCTAGTCTAAAACTATGCATTTCAAACTCAACTTTGCGCAGCAAACTCAACTGTGCGCTGCAAACTGAAGGATCGTGTTGCGAATCCTATGTTTTACACAAAATTGCCACAATTGTTTCCTGACTGCAACCTCATACAATTTGGGATTTCTTTCTTTCATCTCATCTCCTACATGTAGTCCTTTCATTCTCACACTGTTGTTTTACATGAATATTTCATTCAATAATCCCTAAATTGTGCAAAATTCAAATAAAAAACCCTAATTTTTTTGTTTTCATCATACATCTGATAACAACTATTATAAGAGGGTAAAGGGTTTTCAAAAAAACTATCATGGATAATCAGCAAGGTAAGAAGGTTCACAAAGGGGGAGAAATTGTCAGGGATGAGCCCCATGACTTGCAGCTTATAAATCCTGAACCATTTTTCAAGGAAGCATTTCAGAGAGTGGGCTACCTAATTTTTTGTGAGAAAATGAAAAGAGGACATCCTGGGGTTGTTAAACAATTTTTACTCAATTTTAGTGGGACAAAGACTAATATGGGTGCACTAGAGTTTGAAGTCTCAAAGCAATCTATTTCTACAGCCACATGGATACCTGCTTATGGTGAAAAATGGTTTAAATCCATGTCTTTGAATTCTACATTTTCCAAGGAATTCCTAAAACCTGAATATCAAGGAGATAACCTATCCAAGGGAGTGCCAAGAAGTCATACACTGAAGTATTTTGAAAAAATGCTCAGAGTTATTTAGAGGTACTTCAATTGTGAAGGAAGGTTCAATATGGTTTATCAATACCATATCAGATTGATACTACACTTTACTGGGAAAGAGTCCATGAACCTCCCCTTTTATCTGTTTAGGAGTATTTGGAAAATTTCAGATAGAGTCCAAGCTAAATCCAAGCAAGTGGATACAAGTGTTTTTCACTTTGGTTTAATCAAAATGCTAGTTTTGGAAGAGTTGAAGATGACCAATACTGACTGGGAGGTTTTCCTAGTTGCATCAGGTTTTCAGCCAGATGTTTCTCACACACCATAGTAACAAATAAAAACACCTACTCTTGCTGAGAAGACTGTGCACTTAGAGTCAAGTAAAACAAGGAAGATGACTAGAAGAGATAAATCCATTCAGTCTACTGATAAAATAGTTGAAGGTGGTCCCTCACAAACTCTTGATAGAGAAGTTTCTCCCGTGGAATAACTTACACCTATGGATACATCATGAAGTAAAGTAAGGATTTTGAAGGGTAAGAAACTTGTATTTTCCCCACCTGTTGCTACAGAAACGATCAAGCCTAGAAGACCTTTCACCCGATCAACAACTAAGCAAGATATTCCTATGGAAGAGGGTACATCAAAATCCTCAGCTCAACAAAAGGATAAAATTCAGCCTTCGAAGTAGCCAATAGAGATTATTGATATCAACTCCCCTTCTCATGAGAGTAATCCTACTTTCAAAAGACTCAGGAGGCAACTTAAAGGTACAAGAGTTGAAAATGAAAAATTAAAGGAGGAAAACCTGGAGGCCCGGATCAAGTTGAAGGATACTTTAGATTTGTATGAAGAAACTATTGATACAACAAGATATATGGCTAAGAGATTCTTTCCTCTGCATAGGCAGTTGGAGAATGTGTATAGGCAGAAAATAGCTTGCCAAGCTAAAATCAAGAGGTTGAAAGAAAAATTGCAACCATTCAAGGAGCAGATAGAAAAAATAAATTTGGATATGTTAGCTCGTGTGGCTACTAGAAGAAGCACCAAGAAAAGATGAATACATGATATCATTTCTACATCAACATCAAATTTTTTCCATGGTTTATTTTTATACACATACTTATAACTTGAGCAATGATTTTTGTATTAAACTGTTGTTACCATATTCATATGACTTCTGCAAAGGTTACTTCATGTTTCAGAAGATTGTAGCAGGTTCTAGAAGGGTTTCCCAGGTTGTTTTTGCAAGTTTTAATAGTTGAAATTATTTTAAATGTAAAAATGCACCTACAGGAAAGTTCACAACGCGTGTTGTCAAAGGCACCACAAAATGGTTGTTTTGGGACAGTTTGTAGCGCAGGTGCTGCGAAATAGGTGTCACAATGATTTTGAGTTGATGAAGACTGCCAGATGTTAGATTGAGTTCAAATAAGCTCCTCAAAGATCAATTGCACATCAAGGGCCACCTGCCTCAAGGATCTATCTTCAGTTAAGCCACATGGAACAAGTTGTCAGCAATTGCCTTCAATGATGCCAAAATTTTCCTCAAATATAACATTCTTGTTAGATTTTTGTTGTGCACCTAGTGCCATGCCTCTCTTATGCATATGATCCTATGTAGAATCTAGGTGGCAGATTCTAGAGATATTTTAGGATGTTTTGGTTATTTAATATGCATTGTAACTCTATGAGAGGGTTCGAATGGTTAGACATTGATACTCTTATCTTTATTTTTCAACTGTAATAGAGTTTCCAGACTATATGTATCAGATTCAAGAATCTTTAATAGTGAATGATCAATTTCCTTTTCTACTATCACATCTGTGTTTCTATCTCACTTTGATGATAGTTGTTGATGAAGGATTCATACTTATGCTTGTTCCTTACTACAGTAAATGATTTATTGTTTGTAATTGATGCAAGTACTATCAAAGTGCTCTCTTGTTGATTAAGAGGTTCTTATTCGATGAGATTTTTGCTATATGTGTTTCAGAACTACCTGATGTAACCCGATGCATGTATTTCATATTTCTTGCCAAGTCTTCCATATTTTCATTTGATATTTATAAACATTGATTTGAAGCTATTCAAATCCTTTCTTGCTGGTGTGTATTTTGTGGAGGTTATGTGTTGACATTATAAACTGAGTATCTCACCCATTTTCTACACATTGAAAACATTTTTATCTTTAACAAACCTACATAGTTTCTGATGGGTATTAGGCTGACACCTACAACAGTCTAGGTGAGACTTCTAGTGCTAACATTTTTGATGTCATTGCCAGGGACGCAGATGAAAAAAATATTCCCTGGGAGAACAAAAAATCTTAGATCTAGTCTTTGATGGTGAAAAAGGATTGGTGACACAGTGCATACTGCATCATTCACCTGGCGACTCCATGTTCAAAAATTTACTGGTGGCTCCACTGCTGGTTCCTCTAGTTCAAAATGGAAGACTCAGTTGCTTCAAGGTATGCATCTTTGGATTTCAAAGGTATTCATGGTTTTCCCAATCCACTGCATGATAATAAAGAATGTCTAGAGAGGTCTCCAAAATTTGATGGAAATGATTTGAGTAAAGATGAAAGATAACTCTCAGATTTTCAATATTTTACTGATTGCCTTGAGATCATTCATGAATATGTATACATGAGGATGTTTTATGATTCATTAGAGGGAAATTGAAAAGATTGGGTTAAAGGTTTTCCTACTGATTTTATTGATTCAATTATAAGTTTCTGGGACCTATTTTTAAAACATGGACAAAGAAGTCAGAATTTGTGGTAGATTATATTCTTCTTGTACCTTACATTTTAGATTCCATTAAACAACAATTTGATGATGTTATTCAGGAATATGCAGTAGAAGATTTATAAATTCCCAACAATCAAGTTAATATTTTCGCTGAATTATATGAAGGATTACCTATGGACACTATGAGCTTTTAAATTATTTATATCTTTAAGCTCCTCCTGTTCTACAAGTATTCAAAGAGGAAAAGAAAATGCAGTTTGTTAACCAGGTTCTTGCATGACTACACTAGAAAAATGATTTTACATGAGCAAGAAGGATTCATTGATTAATGTAGAGGTGTATATAAATAAACTCAGTATGTGAGAATTTGATTTGTAGTTTGAGGTTTGTTTTCAATGTGTGAATGTTTTAATTTTCAATAAAGAGCATAAGTATACTTCAGGCAGGAACAATTCATAGTTTGCAGCTCAGGTCGACTGTAGCACATGATGGACAACTACAATTTTCATATTTTCAAAATGGATAAGGCACTAGAACTACAAGTTCTTGGAATCTTGTAGGGAGCATGCCATTCCCCAATAGGATCCAATGTTAGCACCAATATTGTTTTTAGTGCCTAAACATCATCAAACATCTCCAAGGGTTAGTTTCAAAAGAAATATTTATCATTTCTTATCTTCATTTCCATTTGCAAAAGTGTGCTACAGACTGGTTCAATTCGTTGCGAACTGTAAGTGCGCTGCCAACTTTCTAGTTGCTGCAGACTCTTGGCACTGTGAACTCTCTGTTGCAGATTGATGGTTGATTAAAAGATTCAAGGACTTATTGGTTTGGTTTTCTACAATGAGGAATGAGATTTATATACCAAGAACTTTGCTTGATGTACAATTTCCACTGTCTGAAAACTTATTATCACCAAATCCTAGTTGCTGCAAATTGGTTTATATTATTCGTGTCACAAACTCCTCTTTGTTTAGTTAGCTTGCACAATTATGTCTTTCAAAACCTTTTATGTAGACCCATGACTCATGTTTTCTTTTCAAAGGATCATTCACATCTATTTCTTACAACCATAAATCTATCTACTGCAAATTCCTTAGCGATGCGAACTGGGTGCGCTACAAATCCCCTGTTTTACCCAATTTATAAAACCCTAGTTGACCTTGTTTTCACTCAAGTCTAAAAAAAAAAATTTCACTCAAGATCATGCTCTTCTCCATATATTTGAAACTTCAAACCATTATGATACAAACCCTAGTTAAAATCCATTTGTTGCAAACTTAATCAATGTGCTATGAAATCGAGTTCGTGCCACAAATTCTCTGTTTTGCACATCATTTCAAAATCTTGCTATTTGAGACTTCATTCAACCTCAAGTTGCCATCATTGTATCCAAACTTCTAGCTCCAATTAAATTTTAGTCTCTACAAAATTTGTTATATCATAAACCCTAATCATTACAGGCATTGACAACAAACCATGATTATACAAGGTTACGTAACACAATTAGTTGGCAGCTGTTATCAAAGGATTTTTACTTTTATTTGACTTACCTACCATGGAGGCTCAACAAAGGAAGAAGGTCCACAAAGGAAGGGAGATTTTCAGAGCTTGTTTTCTGATTTTTACATAAATTGTAGTAATAAAAAGACAAAATGACACCTATAGGAAAGTTCGCAATGCATTCTGCAGAGGCGCTGCGAACTGCTAAATTGAAACAGTTTACAACAAATTAGTACACATCAGAATCGTATTTTAATCATAATGTTTAAATTCTGATCTAGGTTCTTCTAAATTTGTTTGTGGAGATGAATAATAATATCATTGCCTTTCTGACCACAATTCAGCCCAACCCAGTTTGTCAATTGGGAGAAAAGTTGAAAACATTACCTACAAGAAAGTTTGCAGTCACCTGGAGGGGTGGGGGGGGGGGTTTGAATGGTTCCATAGGAGGTAGTTAGACATGAAGGACATATTTTATATCACCAGATAAAGAAGCATGACCTTTTTCAAAAGGAATTTATCACAATAGATAAGATCCATAAAAATAAGAGCTAGGTGGATTTTTTGTTTCACCTTGTTGTAACAACTCCTAGAGAAAAGGGAATCCAATGAAAACACTTCGAATTCGAACTCTTTAGAGTAGGAAGGAATGATACACTATAGATATAAGTTTTTTTGTTTATGAAAGGGTTGCGTTCATGATCCAAGAGAGGAGAGAGCTTGAGGAGTAGTTTAGCTGCTTATTTGTAAGCCTAAGGGCATGTTTACAATGACATTTTTCTGCCATTAAATATTCATGAGAGTTGTTTCTCAGTTTGTCTTCTTTGTTTTCCATTTCTTTTGTTATATTCTTGCTTGAATATATTGTAGGTTTTGAGGATCAAAGGCCACCTTTGATTAATGGATCCCTAAGAAACAGAGGATCTGTTGTAGTTGGCCTATTAATCATTATTTTTGTTCAAGCATTTTTCAATCTATTCTGCAGAGAGGATATTTGTTTATTAGACATTCTTCTTTTCATTCACTTTCCTTTATTCTAATAATCATCATATAAGTGCTTAAATTGATGATTTATCTTGATTTCCTTCAATCTTCAGAGTGGTTTTGACTCCATGCCCAATGGTAGATCACTCATCTACAGTCAGACTGTTGCCCTCTTTCTTGTTCTTTCTTGTTGATCCACCCAATTTAAATTGATTTAATTTTTCAAATTCTGATGGGTATTAGGATTTTTCTTAAAGTAGTCTACGAATAACTTCTAGTGCTAACAAAAGGAACGCTCCCCCTGAGATGTTCTTCTTTACTGATGAGATGAGAGGGATATCACTCTTAGCTTATGTATGAGATATTCAAATGTTTCTCTAGGAAGGGGTTTGGTAAAAATATATGCAACTTGTTCCTTAGTGGAGATGTAATCCAACTTGACACTTTGTTTAACTGTCTGTTCTCTTAGGAAGTGGTACTTGATGGGAATATGCTTCATCTTTGGGTACATACCAAGGTTATTTGAAATGTTGATTGCACTTTTGTTATCGCAGATGATTGAGATTGGTTGATCATATTCTACCTTGATATCCTGCAGTGTTTGCTTCATCCAGAGAACTTGTGTGCAACATGATGATGCTACAATATATTCAACTTCTGCTGTGGATATAGAGACTGAAGATTGTTTCTTGCTCAACCAATACACTAGAATATTGCCCAGAAAGAATACTACTCCACTTGTAATTTTTATGTCATCAACACTAACTGTCCAATCTGCATTTGTATATGTTGTTAGAGTAAAATCTTCACCTCTTTAGTACCATAAATCAAATTCTAAGTTTCCCTTTAAATATTTGAATATACTTTTTACTTTTTGCACATGAGATTCTTTTGGTGCATCTTGAAATAGTTCAACCAATATTACTACTTGCATAATGTCTAGCCTTGATGCCATAACATATAGTAAGCTTCCAATAATTGACCTATACAATGTTTGATTTGCTTCCAAAGATTCATCATTTCTTCTCAATTTACAACCTGTGACCATAGGTGTGATGACTAGTGTACAATCTTCCATTCAGAATTTCTTCAACATTTCCTTGATGTACTTGTTTTGTGAAATGAATATTCCTTTGTCATATTGAGAAATTTGTAATCCAAGAAAGAATGATATTTCACCAAGCATAGACATCTCCAATTCCTTTTTCATTTCTATTACAAACTCTTAGCACATTTCTTTGATACTGCCTCCAAAAATAATGTCATCTACATAAACCACAAAAATCAATTGATTTTATGCTATTGTCTTGATGTAGATATTACTTTCAACAATTCCTCTTTTGAAGCCTTATTGTTGTAGATATTTATCAAGTCTTGAATACCAGACTCTGGAGCTTGTTTTAGCCCATAAAGTGATTTCTTCAGTTTGCACACATGATCCTTATTTTATAATAATAAGAATATTTTTGGTTGTCCAATGTATACTTTTTCCTCTAAATTTCCATTGAGAAAGGTGGACTTGACATCCATTTGATATATTTTGAAGTTATTGAAACACGCAAATGCCAAAAACATTCCGATATTTTCTAGTCTAGCAACCGAGGCAAAGGTTTCTTCAAAATCAATACCTTCAACTTGAGTGTATTCTTTGCAAACCAATCTTTCTTTATTTCTTATTAATTTCCCATATTCATTCAACTTGTTACTAAAAACCCACTTGTTGCCAATAACATTTATATTGTTCGGCCTTGGAACAAATTCCCATATTGCATTCTTCTCAATTTGATTAAGCTCTTCTTCCATAGTATCAATCCAATGCTTGTTTTCGCTAGCTTCTGTAAAATTCTTAGGCTCTATTTTAGATAGAAAGGAGAAGTTTGCATATTCTAGTGCACTATCTAGTCTTCTTCTAGTTTGAACCCTTGTATATTTATCACCAAGAATTATATTTTCCGAATGATTCTTTTGAACAAATCTAGATGGTATCTTTGTATCTTGGTGTTTTGCTTCTTCTTCTTCATTTTCTTCTTTGTAACTTGACTCATCTGCTTGAACATTTACTTGTGTTTTCACCTTCTGGTGCCCTGCTTCATCAATTTTTACATTGGCACTCTCTATGATTTTTCTTAATGCTATATTGTAACATTTGTAAGCTTTCCTTCTTGATGAATAACCAATAAATATACATTCATCAACTATGGAGTCAAATTTTCCCAAATCCACATCATCTCTCTTAAGGTAGCACTTGCTTCAGAAAACTTTGAAGTATTTAACTATCGTTGGTCTACCTTTCCATAATTCATAAGGTGCTTTGTTGTTGTTGACTCTAATTTTCCCTCTATTTAGAATGTAAACTATGGTGTTGAATCCTCTCCAAAACTTGTATGATAGCTTTGCTTCATTCAACATTGTTCTTGCCATCTCTTGTACAATTTGATTTTTTCTTTCAAACACTCCATTTTGCTTTGGAGTTCTTGCGTCTAAGAAATGTCTTTTTATCCCATGAGTCTCACAAAATTATTCAAATTCATTTGAGATAAACTCACCTCCTTTGTTTGATCTCAAATACTTGATTTTCAAATCAGTTTCATTTTCAGCCAAGGATTTGAATGCTTTGAACTTCATTTTCAACCAAGGCTTTGAATGCTTTGAAATTCTCAAAAGCTTCATATTTTCCTTTTAGGAACGTAACCCATGTCATTATAGAATAACCATCAATGAGCAACATGAAGTAAGTTTCGCCTTGTAGAATTTGTGTTCTTGTAGGCCCACAAAGATTTGTATGCATTAGTTACAATGGTTTCATTGTTGAGTACTCCTTTGATTCAAAGCTTGTTATTATCTATTTTCCATGATGACATTGATTGCGAAGAGTGTTTGAAGGTTTAACAATCCTTAGCATGTCTCTCACTGCTTGTTTAGTGCTAATTTTTACCAGATTATCAAAGTTCATATGACCCATTCTTCTATTCCATAACCAACTTTCATCTGTTTGTCCCATATAAAACCTTTCTCCCTGGATCTAATTGAGGATATATACATTATTTGATGTTCTATATGCACTTTCCACTAATATTCCTTATCCTTCCTTCCTTATTTCACAATGTTGAGAATTAAATGTGAGATTGTGTCCTTGGTCACAAATTTGACTGACACTGAGAAGACTGTGTTTCATACCATCAACATACAATACATTTTTTGTTTTAGTCTTTCCATTATTGAGACTTGGAGTACATTTTCCAGATATCCTTGTAGTAGCATCGCTTCCAAATGTCACACTGCCTCCGTTAACTTATTTCAAAGTGAGAAACTTTCTCTTGTCACCTGTCATGTGGATTGAGCATCCATTGTCAACATACCATGGGTTTCCTTTGTTTTGAGCATGAAGGATAGTTTTCACAAGCATAGATTCCTCCTTCTTTTTCATCTCTTGTTCTCACTTTCTTTTCCAAACTCCTATGATTTCTTTCTTTTGTTTGACAAGGGTATCCACATCCTTGTTTTGTCTAGGAGTTTCTACAAGGTCACTTCTACAAAAAATGTTCTTTTTTCCCATAGTTTTTGCATTTATATCATTCAACATTGTAATCAAATAAAGGGGAAAATGAACTATAGTTTATGTTTGAGAATCCATAAGCATTTATGTCTTTGTTCCATACATGATTATTTCTTCTATGTGTTCGAAAATATTTTTCTTTATGACCAAAATGATTACAACAAAAGCAATAGCCAAATAAAGAATTTTGGTACCAGTTCATGTGAGGTCGCCTTGGTGGGAAAGATATTTTGAATTTGTCCTTAGGATAAATGCCAACTTTCTGCAGAACATTATTTTCTTTCTTCTTGTTGTCTTCATCACTGATGGAAATTTTGAGTACATCAAAATAAATTTTAGATTTTTCTTCATTTACTTTCTTTGATGGCCCTGTGTTGGTCACTATAATTGCTTAATTAATTTAAACAATCAAGTGCTACATAAATTGTCAACCCAGGGAAGTCTGTTATTTCAAAGGTAACCACGCACTATATATGCTCAATTCCAAAAGCAACCTAGAGTTGTAGTAAAGAAGACTTATATCAATCACACTTGCCTTGGATGGACTGAAGTTCTAACTAGAATTACAGAAAAACAATCTACTTATTGCAGAGCTTAAAGAGATGGTTAATCTAAAGAATCCTGGATTACATTAAAATAACAACTGCAACAGGAAAGAACAACTATTCTGTAACCAGATAACATGACTCTATTCCCAAGCAGGAACTTCAGTACTTTGTTTCTGATTAACACACTTTCATGAACTCATTAATGCAGTGAAGGCTAACTATTTTAACAGAGAACAAGACTCCTAATTCCTTCCCTTAAGTAGGAACCTTCAGTACCAGTCTCTGATTAGCACACTCATGAAAACAAATGAAAGCTGACTACTTCTAACAGAGAACATGACTCCTAATTCCTTCCCTTAAGCAGGAACCTTCAGTACCAGTCTCTGATTAGCACACTCATGAAAATAAATGAAAGTTGACTACTTCTAACAGAAAACATGACTCCTAATTCCTTCCCTTAAGCAGGAACCTTTAGTACCAGTCTCTGATTACCACACTCATGAAAATAAATGAAAGCTGACTACTTCTAACAGAGAACAAGACTCCTAATTCCTCCCTTAAGCAGGAACCTTTAGTACCAGTCTCTGATTACCACACTCATGAAAATAAATGAAAGCTGACTACTTCTAACAGAGAACAGGACTCCTAATTCCTTCCCTTAAGAAGGAACCTTTAGTACCAATCTTTGATTAACACACTTCTTCAAATCCCTCACACAGGACGAGCATAAACCATATGAAAACAATGTAGCGTTCAGTAAGACAGAGTTCAGTAGTGTTTCAGCAAAGCAGAATTCATTAAAGTAGTGTTTCAACAAAACAGAAATTAATCAAGGCATAAACAAAAATCACACTAACACACTATAAAACTAACGGGTGAATCTTGTGAAGAAGGTGGGCCCTCCCTTCTCACAAGATTCCCCTGAGACGAAGAGACTGGAGAAGGATGCTCAAAACAGTCTTTTATTCATCTATCAGTGTATCATATTACAATCTGAAAATGAAGTACGTCCTTCTCTGTGAAGCTTTCTTAGTACAAAAAACTGGCTCCCTTGAATGGTGATTTCCTCTTATTAAAGAGGAGAATCCCTTCGGTACAATTGATCAACAAATTACAGGTGTATATCTGGGTCCTATTCTTAGTCAGATCGACTTTCTAAACTGGAATAGGGTCTCCTAGTCTCCCACAACAGAATGTTATTACAAGTGCTGAGTGAGGTGTTGCTGTTACAGTTGGAGTAATAGCTCTTTCTTGTTTCTGCTGTTGTATGCTATTTCGGCATCGCAAATCGCGGTTTGTTTCAGCCACGGGATTTGCGTTCTGACTGTTTCAGCAACGATGGTTGGTGCTTGGCTCATGGTGCAGCTGTTGTAGTCAATTTGTGTGAGTTTCTGTTGACCGCAGACTGTGTAACTACTTCCTTTGTGTTTCGGCATCGTCGGTCATGGAATGTGTAACAGCGTCCTCAACATCGTTGATCATGAACTGTGTAACAACTTCTGTGTTTCAACGTCATCGACCATGGACTGTGTAACAGCTTCTGTGTTTCATCATCGTCGACCATAACAGCTTCCTCAACATCGTTGATCATGAACTGTGTAACAACTTCTGTGTTTCAGCATCGTCGACCATGGACTATGTAACAACTTTTGTGAATTGTTGTTTCAGCAACAGGCCTCAAATGCTAATCTGCAGTTTGAACTGTTTCAGCACTTATACATTTCTAATCAATGGTTAAGTACGAGAGTGATGTAAAATTATATGCAAAACAGATTAAACGTATAGTAATGAGAAGAGACGTTGTATACCTTTGGAAAGATAAGATAGAGTGCTAATATGGGTTTAAATGTGAGTGAACAAGAGTGTAATGGTGGAAAAAAGTATGGGCAAAAAGGTGCATTGTGTGGTCCTAACACCCTACAGCTTCTGGATCCTCTTTGGTGGTCATATGACTCTTATCATAACCAAGAAAAGTCTTAATAAATGACGACCTTTGAAAATTGATGATATGATCTAAGGTTTTCAAACTCTTTTCAAACTTCAAGCTTATGTTCAACTAAGCAATTGAATTTTTCAAATCCTTTCTTAAGGAAACAAGTTTATCTTCTAGCTTATCACAATTTTCTTCCTTTTCCTTCAACTGAATTCTCACCACTTCTTCTATCCTTCTTGCCTCTTCTAATTGAACTTTTAGGATTATGATAAACTTTTCTGATTCTTCAAGGCTTTGTGACATTTTGGATTTTGAATCACTATCCTCTTCTTCATATTTATGCAACTGCTCTTTTTGTTTCAAATTTGTTTTCCTCAGCTTCTTTATTTCGCTTACGACACACATGAGTTATTCTTCAAGATCCAATTCTCCATTTGTTTCAGTGGTTTTCTCTTCTTCTGAATCCATAATTTCTTTGTCTTCATCAATATTTATTTTGATTTCCATATAGAGAGTTTCTTCTCTATCACTATCAGAACTAATTTCATTTCTTTGTTCAAACAAGTCACTGACCCCTTTTGAGTAGAGGCTCTTCTTCTGATTATAATAGTTCTTCTTCTTTTCATGCTTGTCCTGTTTGTGGTTATTTTTGTGTTGATGATGTTTTCTCTTTACGTTATAGTCTTCTTCATTATCACTACTTTCATTTTTATCATATGGACATTTAGCAACAAAATGTCCTACTTTTCCATAGTTAAAGCATTTAAAGGGAAACTTAACTTTGTATTTGCTAGATCCCTTTTTG
>ML778174.1:428104-540692 GCA_009831015.1 Picea engelmannii | reverse complement strand
GAAAGAGCATGATGTATACTATCCATCCATGGGTGTTGTATATACATGTGAATTTTCCTTCATGTCCAAATAACTTCATCAATCTTGTGGTCCAAAACCCATGACTAGGGTTGACATCAATGACAACAACCAATCTTCCAACATTATCAAGATCCCTTCTTTCCTCAATGACAGAAATTTTGGCATCAAATATTAATGGAAGTGACCTTAGTAGATTTTGCACAATCATTGGTTCTGCAACTGTTTCACCAAGTCCTTTGATGACGTTGACAATTTTGTCCACACGAAGGAGATAGGCTACAACATTTTCTTCGTCTTTCATCTTCAGACTCTTGAACTGTTGTTGACGATTAAAATCACAATGAGTTTTTTTTGCCCGCAAAGTATTGCTAAAGCCTATTATTATAAGCTAACAAGATATATAATACTGATAGTTGGGACCCCCTTGTATATTGGGAGATCAAATCTGGTTCTTATTTCATGTTTTGCTGCTATTCAACATTGCTTACGGGGTTTTACATGGTTGATGAAATCTTAATTTGATTGGCGATGAATAAAGCATATTATGTGTTGGTTCTAATTGCAACAAATGAATGATGGATAAGGCATGTTGGTTTTGTTTCGATTTCTCTAGGCTCTAATTTCATGTTACAATGGCCGATGTGATTTATTTTTATCCTTGCTATCTATTCCTGGATTCATTACTGTGACACCTGCAAAAGAGACATGTTAGTAATAATATATAAGAGTAGTTGAAAAAGAGATAAAAGCAATATGACGAAGTGCAAAAGGAAGGAACTATACTATACTAATATGCTACCCTATATGCATTAAAATTAGAATGATCATTGTTAATCCTATCTAACAAGGTAATAACTATGTGATTTATTGAGTTATATGAAACATGGTTAATATGTGTTATGGTATAGTTTGCAATGGTTAAATCTGATATAGGTGGCGCGTTTGACAAGTGATGGGTGTTAAGTTCGATGCATCGACTTATTAAGAGGATTAATGGAAGGCTAGATGGCGTGTATTAAGTAATTGAATGAGTGGGGGTGGAGGCGACATGAATTTACTGCACTCCACTTATACTCCTTCCATTATCTGTCACCCTAGCTTGTAAATTATTCACCTGCGCTTTGTTGTGGTTAGGCTCCGACTTTCAAGCAGAGGAAGAACTGCTAGGCCAAGCTCGCATTTTTAAGGTGCTCTTGGTTACAGGTATGTCTTTTCGCCATCCATGTATCTTCTTTGGTTATGAAATAGATATTGGCTCGGGATGTATGGTTCTGTGCTTTCTTTAAGTCTGGAAACTGTATAAATTGGTGATATTTTTCTGGAATGAAGGGTTGGTGTGATTGCAATAATGTTGGAGTCACAATTTTATTGATTATTCTAAGTGTTAGAATCCATGAAGGCCCTCTGTCATCCATATTGGTCTTGGTTGAAGGTTTTTATTTGGTTTAGATTGGCTGGTCGTCTCCACGCTTTCTTATCACCGTACCCAGTCATTTGTTGTTATGGGGTTTACTGGGTTTGAAATGCCTTGTGTCACTGTGCATTGTTTCACTTGGGTATGGGTTTGTTCATGCTACTGATGGTTGTGCAGTGGGTTATATTTCTTCTTCTCAACTCTGTTTTATCTTAGCGTTGTTAGTTTGTTGATTGGGAGAGCCATGAGGGTTATACCCTGCGTGTTCCAAGTGTTGTTACAAGGCCAAAATGGAGCCTTTTCTCCTCTGTTCATAGCCTCTCCTATCTCATGAATTGTCACCCTGTCAGCGAAGTCATTGGTGGTATACCCGTGTGTGCACCGTTGGTCTCGAAGGTTCTCACCC
This sequence comes from Picea engelmannii, assembly GCA_009831015.1. Classification (NCBI taxonomy): domain Eukaryota; kingdom Viridiplantae; phylum Streptophyta; class Pinopsida; order Pinales; family Pinaceae; genus Picea; species Picea engelmannii. The sequence continues at coordinate 538,851 of ML778174.1, read as the reverse complement.
GATGATGGGAGTAGATTCCAATCTCCATGTGTTGGTCTAAAGAGAAAACCCTTGATTTCTCAAGCTTGGGTTTTGATAGAGGGAACCGGGATGGCATGTTGGGTATACTTTTGGTTGTTATGAGTTGTTGAGTATTGTCAATAGTGTTCGATTTATGGTTTGTCTTTGTTGATTATGTTGACAATGGTGTTGGCTGTAGTATTTAGTCACTGCATTGGTTATTATGACAATCGAATTGATAAAATCAACATGGTAATTTGGTTGATTGGAGAATTGGATTGAATGCACAGTCATTGTCTCTTACATTGTAATTGTTGAATGATTAACCCAACATTAGTTTACAATTGATTAATGCACAACGATGCTTCATGCATGATGCGTGGGTATGTGTGGTGTTCCTACATCATGATAGGTTGATTTAGTAATTGTTGTGACCGTGTGTTTTAAATTGTCGAATGGGAATATTGCAATCATGGTAATCATGGCATGGCCATCCACTGTATATGTTATTGATATTATATTGATTACGCTATCAGAAAGAGTCACAAGTTTTTGAAAAATATGGTTTTGTTAATTTGATCAATTTGTGAGATGAGATCGGGCATGTTGTTGTTGCCTCGTTGTATTGGATTGATAGCCCAACATTGTGGATGTTTAGATTCAAGTAGTTAGACATGAAAGTCACATAAATGACCTCGTGTTTTGTTAAGTGGTCTTTGTATTCCACAACGTCATATGAATTGAAATGATAATTGATGTATGTGTGTTAAATGACAAATCAAGATCTTTGCAATTACAATATGGATTGTTGTGTTTGACTTTCCACTATGTTTGTTTAATGAATATCATACATATTAGCAGAGATAAGCACGGGTGTTGTGGCAGTATGGTCTTATTACAATTTAGTTATTGATGGAAAGTGATAGATGAGTTGACACTGAACAAAGTGGAAACAAGTGATTATTTATTCATTTGGGGATTGTTTTAAAATATTAATTGGATAAATGAGAAGAACATAGCTCCTCTACAGGTTGTTGTGGAATGCATACTGTCTTGTTTTGATGACACTGTGTTAAATATTTGATTATGAACGGTGAGAAAGTAAATGTACATAATTGATTGAATTATACCCAGTAATCGATCATTTGATCATTGTGACTATTTGGTTGGTGTTGGACCTTTTACGTTTGATATATAATGATTTTATGGATTACTTAATTAATTTTATGAACAATATTCGCTCTCTTTCCCGACCATTATTTCAATTTTCGCTAATTACAACCCCCTTGCCTTCCCACATCCATTTTTCACTCTCTGTTCTTAAAATTTAATTGCAGTTAAGAGAATTCTATATTGGAACAATTTGAAATCGCATTTTCTTTTGATTGGAACACAGTTTTATAGTCATTGATTTACATTACAGTTGATTTTTTGTTGTCTTTGAGCAGTAACCATGTTTCTTTTCCCTCTCATTTTATCATTTTTTGCTCAATACAAACCCCTGCTCATTGACAACAACTAAACAATTTGTATGGATTGGATTTCATGGGTCTGATATGTTGCTGAGCCAAAATATTTTTCATATTTTTAAGGAGTTGTCATGTATGGTTGTTAAAGGGACTATTTGCTAATCAATCATGCATGCAGGAATGAGATTTTTCAGCCGAGGCAGCCATGGCAGAAGCAACTGAGGGAGAGGTAATTGGAACATAGGCCCAAGAAGGCCAAGATTATCCATACACTTTGATGTTGACTCACAAGAGTTAGGCTAGTTATTTCAGGCTGGATTTTTCAATTGGATTGGGCAAGGAGTGGTCCAACCTAGGCCTGAAAGGCCTCCCTTCAAATATCCACAAGCCCTTGGTATTCCTGTGCCCCCTCATGTCTCATTGCAACCGGAGGTTCCCGAAAATGACGGATGGCAAGAGATTTTCCACCCGTAGTCTCCCAACATTGTGGCTGGCCCAATTTGTCCTTGCCTGCTCCCCCACCTATCAATCAAATTTCCCAAGCTGCACCTGTCCACTTGCCAGTTCAGTCCTCTCATTCTAGCAAAAGGTTGAAAACCAAGGCTCACCATGCCCCTGACAAAGGAAAATCTATTGTTGCGCCTTCCTCACCCTCTAATGGCTCTGATAAATCTGTGTCTTCCCGAATGCATTTGAGGGATGATTATTCTCATGTGATAAATGAGATTAGGACTAAAGGCTCTGATCCAGGGGGATATTGGCCACCCACCTTTTCCGACTGGCTCAAAACAATTTTCTGGCAATTTTGGCAATTTACTATTTTTAGCAGTTTTTAACTTCCGGGCCATTTTGAGGGCCCAAATGAAGGTTTTTTGAGATATAGGTCCTCATAGATAGAAAAAGGCATTATTGATCCCCCAAAATGAATATCCTTGACAGTACCTTTCCAACGAGCTATCACACGCCTGAAACGGAGATCGTATGCAAAAGTTACGACCCCCGGAAGTTGATGTACTCACTTACCCAAACGGGGCCCACATGACTTTTGGCGCTTCATCTCCTAGGGTTAGGTTTTTGGATGTCTAGGGTTTTTGGAATTCCTGTTCATTGTAAAAATTCCTTCAGAGCCTCATTGTAACCATCTTCTTGCGAATGCGAGTAGCTGTCACATCTCTTCTTAGAGATAAGCTGCCACCATTCTAACGAGTCTTTCACTCTGTATTTTTTATAGTCTCTGTACATTTATTTCATTAATAGAAATCATGTATTACTGTATATCTATGTTTATGGTTGCATATATGATACATTTATGTTATCTTATTGAATATCTAGATATCTCTGTCATTTCTTTATTATATCTCCGCTCTCATTTCGTGTCGAAAATAATCTGGATCAGTGGTATCGGAGCAGGTTGCTCTTGATCGTTTTTCCAGTGCATGTCCCCGACAAGGTCCGAGTATAGAAAGTTGGGTCTCGAGCTTGTCTCTCTTGAATACAATCTCTCTCGCACACCCAAGAAACCCTCAATGGCGGAAGAAAATAAAAATGACGGAGCAAACGATCCTATCAATCTGTTGCTTGAGCAAGCTCTCACACGACAGAGGGACGAAATGATGGAGAAATTTTCCCACATCCTTCAATGCCCACCGATAACAACGGGCACATCTTCATCAAGCGGTCACTTTGGAGGCACCTTGCCTTTCAAGGTACAAGTTAATTTTGATATTCCTGTATTTGAAGGACAGATAGATCTAGAAGCCCTACAAAAATGGTTAACTCTTCTAGAAGGTTATTTCTCTGTTCACAATTTTTTCGACAAAGAAAAGATCACCTTCGCACTCCTTAAAGATCTCCCTCATGTCAGACATTGGTGGGAAAATTACTGGGAGAAAAGTTCCATAGAGGAGTCTGGAATATATGGGGTTGATCCCACTTGGGAGTTTTTTGTGGATGCGGTAAAGGAACAATATTACCCTGTTGGAAACTATGAGGACCAGTACATGAGATGGACCACACTGCAACAAGAGAGGGGCCAAGAAGTTCTGGATTTCACCAATACTTTCCATACCTTGTGCACCAAGCTGGGTATCAAAGACTCTTAGAGAAATTTGGTTCTGAAATACTGTGGGGCTCTACACAGATACATCCAAACTGAAATGGATTTTTTGGACATCTCATCACTCGATGCTGCTTATCGATATGCTGTTAAAATCGAGCAGAAATTTAAGCACCAGAACAGATGGGAGTTCGGGTCTACAAATCCATAACAATCGAAGTATGACAAAGACAACCCTAACAAACAATCTCTCGAAAACAAGTCCAAGACACAGGAAAAGAAGGGTCACGGGAAGACAAAGAAGGACACCGAAAAATGGTGCGAGTTCCACAAAATCCCCTGGCACAACACTGATGAATGTCTCTCAAAACAATCATTGGTGGCTGAGATCAAAGACAAAGAGCCAAATCCTGATTCAGAATCTGATTCTAAAAATAATGGTAAAGGATAGATCATTGACACGGACCCCACTGCTATTGTCGCGACCGCAACAATTCAACCAGAAGAACCAACATATCCTGAAGAAGGGGAGCAACTTTTTCATTCATATATGTGGGTGAAGGGGACCCCGCTGCATTTTGTTGTTGATAGCAAAATCCAGAAGAACCTCATCTCAGCAGAGGTCATCAAACAGTTGGGATTGTCGACAACACCACACCCGCAACCATACAAAATCAGGTGGCTTCGCCTAGGACGAGATCTCTGTGTCAACCAACAATGTTGATTGTCATACAACATCCAACCCTTCAAGGATGAGGTATTATGTGATGTTTCCCCACTGGATGTCTGTGATGTTCTCTTGGGCCAACCATATATGTGGAAGCACCATGATGTTTATGAGTCTCGACCCCGCAGTGTCATTGTTTCTCTGGGGGTCATATCTACAGAATACGAGAGGTAGTTCCAACTACTGTTCCACCTAAAAAGTGTTGCAAGGTAGTATTTCATACTACAAAATTTAGTTTCTTCACAATCTGTTCAAAAGGAGAACAGAAGGACACTGCAACCAGTACAACCTCGCCCCAAGCACCTTCTATCAAAGAGAAGCAAGTCGAAAAGGTTGCAGAAAATCACAAAGATTCCTTATGTGCATCGTACTCTCATGTATCCTAACTTGTTGAATGGCCTCAGCCTCAACAGGTTCATTACAAACTTCCACAAACTGAGCAGTGCGATGTCTCCAGCAATGCAAGCATCTCACCAAGATACAGATTTAGAAAATGCTTTTCCCTCTCCCTCGGGAACTCAACACAATGGATACCATTTCTTCCTAAGGAGGGAGGATTGATCCAGGTGGATATCCATGGCCACCCACCTTTTTCGACTAGCTCAAAATAGTTTTCTGGCAATTTTGGCAATTTACTATTTTTAGCAGTTTTTAACTTCTGGGGCCATTTTGAGGGCCCAATTGAAGGTTTTTTGAGATATATGTCCTCAATGATATCCAAATAAATTATTTATCCCCCAAAATGAATCTCCTCGACAATACCTTTCCAACGAGCTATCACACGCCTAAAACGAAGATCGTATGCAAAAGTTACGACCCCGAGAAGTTGATGTACTCACTTACCCAAACGGGGCCCACATGACTTTTGGCGCTTCATCTCCTAGGGTTAGGTTTTTGGATGTATAGGGTTTTTGGAATTCTTTTTTATTGTAAAAATGCCTTCAGAGCCTCATTGTAACCATCTTCTTGTGAATGCGAGTAGCCGTCATATCTCTTCTCAGAGATAAGATGCCACCATTCTAGCGAGTCTTTCACTCTGTAATTTTTATAGTATCTGTACATTTCTTTCATTAATAGAAATCGTGTAATATTGTATATCTGTGTTTATGGTTGCATCTCTGATACATTTATGTTATCTTATTGAATATTTGTGATATCTCTGTGCATTTCTTTATTATATCTCCGCTTTCATTTCATGCTGAAAATAACCTGGATCAGTGGTATCAGAGCAGGCTGCTCTTGATCGTTTTTTCAGTGCATGTCCTCGACGAGGTTTGAGTATAGAAAGTTGGGTCTTGAAATTTTCTCTCTTGAAAAAAATCGCTATCACACACCCAAGAAACCCTCAATGGCGGAAGAAAAGAAAAATGATGGAGCAGACGATCCTATCAATCTGTTGCTTGAGCAAGCTCTCACGCGACAAAGGGATGAAATGATGGAGAATTTTTCCCACATCCTTCAACGCCCACTGATAACAGAGGATGCATCTTCATCAAGAGGCCACTTTGGAGGCACCTTTCCTTTCAAGGTACAAGTTAATTTTGATATTCCTGTATTTGAAGGACATATAGATGCAGAAGCTCTAGAAAAATGGTTAACTCTGCTAGAAGGTTATTTCTCTGTTCAGAATTTTTCCGACAAAGAAAAGATCACCTTCGCACTCCTTAAAGATCTCTCTCGTGTCAAACATTGGTGGGAAACTTACTGGGAGAAAAGTTCCACAGAGGAGTCTGGAATATACGGGGCCGATCCCACTTGGGATTTTTTTGTGGATGCGGTAAAGGAACAGTATTACCCTGTTGGAAACTATGAGGACCAGTACATGAAATGGACCACATTGCAACAAGAGAGGGGCCAAGCAGTTCTATATTTCACCAATACCTTCCATACCTTGCGCACCAAGCTAGGTATCAAAGACTCCAAGCAACATATGGTTCTGAAATACCGTGGGGCTCTACACAGATACATCACGACTGAAATGGATTTTTTGGACATCTCATCACTCAGTGTTGCTTATCGATATGCTATTAAAATCGAGCAGAAATTTAAGAACCAAAACAGACGGGAGTTCGGGTCCACAAATCTGCAACAACCGAAGTATGACAAAGACGACCCTAACAAACAGTCTCCCAAAAACCAGTCCAAGACACGGGAAAAGAAGGGTCATGGGAAGACAAAGAAGGATGCCGAAAAATGGTACGAGTTTCACAAAAGCCGTTGGCACAACACCGATGAATGCCGTTCAAAATAGTCATTGGTGTCCGAGATCAAAGACAAAGAGCCGAATCCTGATTCAGAATCTGATTCTGAAAATAATGGTAAAGGACAAATAATTGACGTAGACCCCACTGCTATTGTCATGACCGCAACAATTCAACCAGAAGAACCAATAGATCCTGAAGAAGGGGAGCGGCTTTTTCATTCACAGATGTGGGTGAAGGGGACCCCACTGCATTTTATTGTTGATAGCGGAATCCAAAAGAACCTCGTCTTAGCAGAGGTCGTCAAACAGTTGGGATTGTCGACAACACCACACCCACAACCATACAACATCGGGTGGCTTCGACAAGGATGAGATCTCCGTGTCAGCCAACAATGTCGATTGTCATATGACATCCAACTCATCAAGGATGAGGTATTATGTGATGTTGCCCCACTGGATTTCTGTGATGTTCTCTTGGGCCAACCATATATTTGGAAGCGCCATGATGTTTATGAGTCTCGACCCCGCAGTGTCATTGTTTCTCTGGGGGGTCATCTCTACAGAATACCAGAGGTAGTTCCAACTATTGTTCCACCTAAAAAGTGTTGCAAGGTAGTATCTCATACTACAAAATTTAATTTTTTCACAATCTGTTCAAAAGGAGAACAAAAGGACACTGCAACCACTATAGCCTCGCCCCAAGCACCTTCTATCAAATAGAAGCAAGTCGACAAGGTTGCAGCAAAGTGCAAAGATTCATTCTGCACATCTTCCTCTCATGTGGCCCGACTTGTATAATGGCCTCAGACTCAACAGGTTCGTGACAAACTTCCACAAACTGAGCAGCGCAACGTCTCCAACAAGGCAAGCATCTCACCAAGATGCAGATTTAGCAAACACTTTTCCCTCTCCCTTGGGAAATCAACGCAATGGAGACCATTGCTTCCTAAGGAGGGAGGATTGATCTAGGTGGATATCTGTGGCCACCCACCTTTTCCAACTGGCTCAAAACAATTTTTTGACAATTTTGGCAATTTACTATTTTTAGCAGTTTTTAACTTTTGGGGCCATTTTGAGGGCCCAAATGAAGGTTTTTTGAGATAGAGGTCCTCAATGATAGATAAAGGCATGATTGATCCCCCAAAATGAATATCCTCGACAATACCTTTCCAACGAGCTATCACACGCCTAAAACAAAGATTGTATGCAAAAGTTACGACCCCGGGAAGTTGATGTACTCACTTACCCAAACGGGGCCCACATGACTTTTGGCGCTTCATCTACTAGGGTTAGGTTTTTGGATGTATAGGGTTTTTGGAATTCTTGTTTATTGTAAAAAGGCCTTCAGAGCCTCATTGTAACCATCTTATTGCAAATGTGAGTAGCCGTCACATCTCTTCTTAGAGATAAGCTGCCACCATTCTAGCGAGTCTTTCACTTTGTATTTTTTACAGTCTCTGTACATTTCTTTCATTAATAGAAATCATGTATTACTATATATCTGAGTTTATGGTTGCATCTTTGATACATTTATGTTATCTTATTGAATATCTGCGATATCTCTATGCATTTCTTTATTATATCTTCGCTCGCATTTCGTGCTGAAAATAATTTGGATCAGTGGTATCATAGCAGGCTGCTCTTGATCATTTTTTCAGTGCATGTTCCTGACGAGGTACGAGTATATAAAGTTGGGTCTCAATCTTGTCTCTCTTGAAGACAATCACTCTCACACACCCAGGAAACCCTCAATGAAAGAAGAAAATAAAAACGATGGAGCAGACGATACTATCAATCTGTTGCTTGAGCAAGCTCTCACACGACATGGTGACGAAATGATGGATAATTTTTCCCACATCCTTCAATGCCCACTGATAAAAGTGAGCGCATCTTCATCAAGAGGCCACTTTGGAGGCACCTCGCCTTTCAAGGTACAAGTTAATTTTGATATACCTGTATTTGAAGGACAGATAGATGCAGAAGCCCTAGAAAAATGGTTAACTCTGCTAGAAGGTTATTTCTCTGTTCACAATTTTTATGACAAAGAAAATATCACCTTCGCACTCCTTAAATCTCTCCCTCATGTCAAACATTGGTGGGAAAGTTACTGGGAGCAAATTTCCACAGAGGAGTCTGGAATATACGGGGCCGATTCCACTTGCGATTTTTTTGTGGATGCGGTAAAGGAAAAATATTACCTTCCATACCTTGTGTACCAAGATGGGTATCAAAGACTCCAAGCGACATTTGGTTCTAAAATACCGTGGGGCTCTACACAAATATATCCAGACTGAAATGGATTTTTTGGACATCTCATCACTCGGTGCTGCTTATCGATATGCTGTTAAAATCGAACAGAAATTTAAGCACCAGAACAGACGGGAGTTCGGGTCTGGGAATTTGCAACAACCGAAGTATGAAAAAGATGACCCTAACAAACAGTCTCCTGAAAACCAGTCCAAGACACAGGAAAAGAAGGGTCACGGGAAGACAAAAAAGGAAACCGGAAAAAGGTGTGAGTTCCACAAAATCCCTTGGCACAACACCGATGAATGTCGCTCAAAAAACAATCATTGGTGTTTGAGATCAAAGACAAAGAGCTGAATCCTGATTCTGAAAATAATGGTAAAGGACAGATCATTGACGTGGACCCCACTACTATTGTCGTGACCACAACAATTCAACTAGAAGAACCAACAGATCTTGAAGAAGGGGAGCACCTTTTTCATTCACAGATGTGGGTGAACGGGACCCCGCTGCATTTTATTGTTGATAGAGGAATCCAGAAGAACCTCATCTTAGCAGAGGTCGTCAAACAATTGGGATTGTCGACAACACCACACTCGCAGCCATACAAAATCAGGTTTCTTCGCCAAGGACGAGATCTCTGTGTCAGCCAACAATGTCGATTGTCATACGACATCCAACCCTTGAAGGATGAGGTATTATGTGATGTTGCCCCACTGGATGTCTGTGATGTTCTCTTGGGCCAACCATATATGTGGAAGTGCCATGATGTTTATGAGTCTCAACCCCGCAGTGTCATTGTTTCTCTGGGAGGTCATCTCTACAGAATACCAGAGGTAGATCCAACTACTATTCCACCTAAAAAGTGTCGCAAGGTAGTATCTCATACTACAAAATTTAGTTTCTTCACAATCTGTTCAAAAGGAGAACAGAATGACATTTCATCCACTACAGCCTCGCACCAAGCACCTTCTATCAAATAGAAGAAAGTCGACAAGGTTGCAAAAAATCACAAGTATTCCTTCTATGCATCATCCTCTCATGTAGCCCGACTTGTTGAACGGCCTCAGCCTCAACAGGTTCGTGACAAATTGAGCAACGCTACGTCTCCAGCAAGGCAAGCATCTCACCAACATAAAGATTCAACAAATGATTTTCTCTCTCCTCCGTGAACTCAATGCAATGGAGACCATTACTTCCTAAGGATGGAGGATTGATCTAGGTGGATATCGGTGGCCACCCACATTTTCCGACTGGCTCAAAATAGTTTTCTGGCAATTTTGGCAATTTACTATTTTTAGCAGTTTTTAACTTCCAGGTCCATTTTGAGGGCCAAAATGAAGGTTTTTCGAGATCGAGGTCCTCACTGATATTCAAAGGCATGATTGATCCCCCAAAATGAATCTCCTCGACAATACCTTTCGAATGAGCTATCACACGCCTAAAACAGAGATCATATGCAAAAGTTTCGACCCCAGGAAGTTGATGTACTCACTTACCCAAACGTGGCCCACATGACTTTTGGCACTTCATCTCCTAGGGTTAGGTTTTTGGATGTCTAGGGTTTTTGAAATTCCCGTTTATTGTAAAAATTCCTTCAGAGCCTCATTGTAACCATCTTCCTGCGAATGTGAGTAGCCGTCACATCTCTTCTCAGAGATACGATGTCACCATTCTGGCGAGTCTTTCACTCTGTATTTTTTACAGTCTCTGTACATTTATTTCATGAATAGAAATCGTGTATTACTGTATATCTTTGTTTATGGTTTCATCTCTGATACATTTATGTTATCTTATTGAATATCTTTGATATCTTTGTGCATTTCTTTATTATATCTCCGCTCGCATTTTGTGCTGAAAATAATCCGGATCAGTGGTATCAGAGCATGCTACTCTTGATCGTTTTTTCAGTGCATGTCCCCGACGAGGTCCGAGTATAGAAATTTGGTTCTATAGCTTGTCTCTCTTGAATATAATCGCTCTCACACACCCAAGAAATCCTTAATGGAAGAAGAAATGAAAAATGATGGAGCAGATGATCCTATCAATCTGTTGCTTGAGAAAGCTCTCACGTGACAGAGGGACGAAATTATGGAGAATTTTTCCCACATCCTTCAATGCCCACCGATAACAGTGGGCACATCTTCATAAAGCAACCACTTTGGAGGCACATCTCCTTTCAAGGGACAAGTTAATTTTGATATTCCTATATTTGAAGGACAGATAGATGCAGAAGCACTAGAAAAATGGTTAATTCTGCTAGAAGGTTATTTCTCTGTTCACAATTTTTCCGACAAAGAAAAGACCACCTTCACACTCCTTAAATCTCTCCCTTGTGTCAAACATCGGTGGGAAAATTACTGGGAGCAAAGTTCCACAGAGGAGTCTGGAATATACGGGGCCGATCCCACATGGGATTTTTTTGTGGATGTGGTAAATGAATAGTATTACCGTGTTGGAAACTATGAGGACCAGTACATGAGATGGACCACACTGCAGCAAGAGAGGGGCCAAGCAGTTCTGGATTTAACCAATACCTTCCATACCTTGCACACCAAATTGGGTATCAACGACTCCGAGCAACATTTGGTTTTGAAATACCGTGGGGATCTACACAGATACATCCAGACTGAAATGGATTTTTTGGACATCTCATCACTCGGTGCTGCTTATCGATATGTTATTAAAATCGAGCAGAAATTGAAGCACTAGAAAATATGGGAGTTCGGGTCTGCAAATCCGGAACAACCGAAGTATGACAAAGATGGCCTTAACAAACAATCTCCCAAAAACCAGTCCAGGACACAGGAAAAGAAGGGTCACGGGAAGACAAAGAAGGACACCAGAAAATGGTGCGAGTTCCACAAAATCCCCTGGAACAACACCGATGAATGTTGCTAAAAACAGTCATTGGTGGCTGAGATCAAAGACAAAGAGCCGAATCCTGATTCAGAATCTGATTCTGAAAATAATGGTAAAGGACAGATCATTGATGTGGACCCCACTGTTATTGTCGCAACTGCAAAAATTCAACCAGAAGAACCAACAGATCCTGAAGAAGGGGAGCACCTTTTTCATTCACAGATGTGGGTGAAGGGGACCCTGCTGCATTTTATTGTTGATAGCGGAATCCAGAAGAACCTCATCTCAACAGAGGTCGTCAAACAGTTGGGATTGTTGACAACACCACACCCGCAACCATACAACATCAGGTGGCTTCGCCAAGGATGAGATCTCCGTGTCATCCAACAATGTCGATTGTCATACGACATCCAACCCTTCAAGGATGAGGTATTATGTGATGTTTCCCCACTGGATGTCTGTGATGTTCTCTTGGGCCAACCATATATGTGGAAGCACCATGATGTTTATTAGTCTCGACCCCGCAGTGTCATTGTTTCTCTGGGGAGTCATCTCTACAGATTACCAGAGGTAGTTCCAACTATTGTTCCACCTAAAAAGTGTCGCAAGGTAGTATCTCATACTACAAAATTTAGTTTCTTCACAATCTGTTCAAAAGGAGCAAAAAAGGACATTGCAACCACTACAGCCTCGCCCCAAGCACCTTGTATCAAATAGAAGAAAGTCAACAAGGTTGCAGCAAAGTGCAAAGAATCCTTCTGCATATCATCCTCTCATGTAGCCTGACTTGTTGAATGACCTCAGCCTCAACAGGTTCGTGACAAACTTCCACAAACTGAGCAGTGCGACGTCTCTAGCAAGGCAAACATCTCACCAAGATACATATTCAGCAAATGCTTTTCCCTCTCCCCGGGGAACTCAACGCAATGGAGACCATTGTTTCCTAAGGAGGAAGGATTGATCCAAGTGGATATCGGTGGCCACCCACCTTTTTCGACTAGCTCAAAATAGTTTTCTGGCAATTTTGGCAATTTACTATTTTTAACAGTTTTTAACTTTCATGGCCATTTTGAGGGCTGAAATGAAGGTTTTTTGAGATCGAGGTCCTCATTGATAACTAAAGGCATTATTGAGCCCCCAAAATGAATCTCCTCAACAATACCTTTCCAACGAGCTATCACACACCTAAAACGAAGATCGTATGTAAAAGTTACGACCCCGGGAAGTTGATGTACTCACTTACCCAAACAAGGCCCACATGACTTTTGGCGCTTCATCTCCTAGGGTTAGGTTTTTGAATATCTAGGGTTTTTGGAATTCCTGTTTATTGTAAAAAGGTTTTCAAAGCCTCATTGTAACCATCTTCTTGTGAATGCGAGTATCCGTCACATCTCTTCCGAGAGATAAGCTGCCACCATTCTAGCGAGTCTTTCACTTTGTATTTTTTACAGTCTCTGTACATTTCTTTCATTAATAGAAATCATGTATTACTGTATATTAGTGTTTATGGTTGCATATATGATACATTTATGTTATCTTATTGAATATCTGCGATATCTCTGTGCATTTCTTTATTATATCTCCTCTCGCATTTTGTGCCGAAAATAATCTGGATCAGTGGTATCAGAGCAGACTGCTCTTGATCATTTTTTCAGTGCATGTCCTTGACGAGGTCCGAGTATAGCAAGTTGGGTCTCGAGCTTGTCTCTCTTGAAGACATCACTCTCACACACCCAATAAACCCTCAATGGCAGAAGTAAAGAAAAACGACGGAGCAGACGATCCTATCAATCTGTTGCTTGAACAAGCTCTCACGCAACAGAGGGACAAAATGATGGAGAATTTTGCCCACATCCTTCAACACTCTCCGATAACAACAGTCGCATCTTCATCAAGTGGCCACTTTGGAGGCACCTCACCTTTCAAGGTACAATTTAATTTTGATATTCCTGTATTTGAAGGACAGATAGATGCAAAAGCCCTAGAAAAATGGTTAACTCTGCTAGAAGGTTATTTCTCTGTTCAGAATTTTTCCGACAAAGAAAAGTTCACCTTCGCACCCCTTAAATCTCTCCCTCGTGTCAAACATTGGTGGGAAACTTACTGGGAGAAAAGTTCCAAAGAGGAGTCTAGAATATACGGGGCCGATCCCACTTGGGATTTTTTGTGGATGTTGTAAAGGAACAATATTACCCTGTTGGCAACTATGAGGACCAGTACATGAGATGAACCACACTACGGCAAGAGAGGGGCCAATCAGTTTCATATTTCAACACTACCTTCCATACCTTGTGCACAAAGCTGGGTATCAAAGACTCCGAGCGACATTTGGTTCTGAAATACCGTGGGGCTCTACACAGATATATCTAGACTGAAATGGATTTTTTGGATATCTCATCACTCGGTGTTGCTTATCGATATGCTGTTAAAATTGAGCAGAAATTTAAGCACTAGAACAGATGGGAATTTGGGTCTGCGAATCCACAACAATTGAAGTATGAAAAAGATGACCCTAACAAACAGTCTCCCAAAAACCAGTCCAAGACACAGGAAAATAAGGGTCACGGGTAGACAAAGAAGGACACCGGAAAATGGTGTGATTTCCACAAAATCCCCTGGCACAACACTAATGAATGTCGCTAAAAACATCCATTGGTGGCCGAGATCAAAGACAAAGAGCCGAATCCTGATTCCGATTCCGATTCTGAAAATAATGGTAAAGGACAGATCATTCACACAGATCCCACTGCTATTGTCGCGACCACAACAATTCAAATAGAAGAACCAACAGATCCTGAAGAAGGGGAGCGCCTTTTTCATTCACAGATGTGGGTTAAGGGGAACCCACTGCATTTTATTGTTGATAGAAGAATCCAAAAGAACCTCATCTCAGCAGAGGTCGTCAAACAGTTGGGATTGTCGACAACACCACACCCGTAGCCATACAACATCAGGTGGCTTCACCAAGGACGAGATCTCCGTGTCAGCCAACAATGTCGATTGTCATACAACATCCAACCCATCAAGGATGAGGTATTATGTGATGTTGCCCCACTGGATGTCTATGATGTTCTCTTGGGCCAACCATATGTGTGGAAGCGCAATAATGTTTATGAGTCTTGACCACGCAGTGTCATTGTTTCTCTGGGGGGTCATATCTACAAAATACCAGAGGTAGTTCCAACTACTGTTCCACCTAAAAAGTGTCGCAAGGTAGTATCTCATACTACAAAATTTAGTTTCTTCACAATCTATTCAAAATGAGAACAAAAGGACACTGCAACCACTAAAGCCTCGCCCCAAGCACCTTCTATCAAACCTAAGCAAGTCGACAAGGTTGCAGCAAAGTGCAAAGATTCCTTCTGCACATCATCCTCTCATGTAGCTCGACCTGTTGAATGGCCTCAGCCTCAACAGGTTCGTGACAAACTTCCACAAACTGAGCAACGCGACGTCTACAACAAGGCAAACATCTCACCAAGATACAGATTCAACAAAATCTTTTCCCTTTCCCCCGGGAACTCAACAAAATGGATACCATTGTTTCCTAAGGAGGGAGGATTGATCCAGGTGGATATCGATGGCCACCCAACTTTTCCTATTGGCTCAAAATAGTTTTCTGGCAATTTTGACAATTTACTATTTTTAGCAGTTTTTAACTTCCGGGGCCATTTTGAGGGCCAAAATGAAGGTTTTTAGAGATTAAGGTCCTCAATGATATATAAATCCTTGATAGAGATCCTAAAATTAATCTCCTCGACAATACCTTTCCAACGAGCTATCACACACCTAAAATGAAGATCGTATGCAAAAGTTATGACCCCGGGAAGTTGATGTACTTACTTACCCAAACGGGGCCCACATGACTTTTGGCGCTTCATCTCCTAGGGTTAGGTTTTTGGATGTCCAGGGTTTTTGGAATTCCTGTTTATTGTAAAAATGCCTTTAGATCCTCATTGTAACCATATTCTTGCGAATGCGAGTAGCCGTCACATCTCTTCTCAAAGATAAGCTGCCACCATTCTAGCGAGTCTTTCACTCTGTATTTTTTACAGTCTCTGCATATTTCTTTCATTAATAGAAATCATGTATTACTGTATATCTATGTTTATGGTTGCATCTCTGATACATTTATGTTATCTTATTGAATATCTGTGATATCTCTGTGCATTTCTTTATTATATCTACGCTCGCATTTCGTGCCGAAAATAATCTGGATCAGTGGTATCAGAGCAGGCTGCTCTTGATCATTTTTTCAGTGCATGTCCCCAACGAGGTCCGAGTATAGCAAGTTGGGTCTCAAGCTTGTTTCTCTTGAAGACAATTTCTCTCGCACACCCAAGAAACCCTCAATGGCGGAATAAAAGAAAAACGACGGAGCAGACGATCCTATCAATCTGTTGCTTGAGCAAGCTCTCACGTGACAGAGGGAAAAAATGATGGAGAATTTTTCCCACATCCTTCAAAGCCCGTCGATAACAGCGGGTGCATCTTCATCAAGCCACCACTTTGGAGGCACCTTGCCTTTCAAGGTACAAGTTAATTTTGATATTCCTGTATTTGAAGGACATATAGATGCAGAAGCCCTAGAAAAATGGTTAACTCTGCTAGAAGTTTATTTCTCTGTTCATAATTTTTTCGACAAAGAAAATATCACCTTCGCACTCCTTAAAGCTCTCCCTCATGTCAAACATTGGTGGGAAACTTACTGGGAGAAAATTTCCACAGAGGAGTCTGGAATATACGGGGCCGATCCCACTTGGGATTTTTTTGTGGATGCAGTAAAGGAACATTATTACCCTGTTGGCAAATATGAGGACCAATACATGAGATGGACCACACTACGACAAGAGAGGGTCCAAGCAGTTCCATATTTCACCAATACCTTCCATACCTTGCGTACCAAGATGGGTATCAAGGACTCCGAGCGACATTTGGTTCTGAAATACCATGGGGCTCTACAAAGATACATCTAGAATGAAATGGATTTTTTAGACATCTCATGATCAAGGTGGATATCGGTGGCCACCCACCTTTTCCAACTGGCTCAAAACAACTTTCTGGCAATTTTGGCAATTTACTATTTTTAGCAGGTTTTAACTTCCGGGGCCATTTTGAGAGCCTAAATGAAGGGTTTTCTAGATCAAGGTTCTCAATGATATCCAAAGGCATGATTGAGCCCCCAAAATGAATCTCCTTGACGATACCTTTCCAACGAGCTATCATATGCCTAAAACAGAGATCGTATGCAAAAGTTACGATCCCGGGAAGTTGATGTACTAACTTACCCAAACGGGGCCCACATGACTTGTGGCGCTTCATATCCTAGGGTTAGGTTTTTGGATGTCTAGGAATTTTGGAATTCCTGTTTATTGTAAAAAGGCCTTCAGAGCCTCATTGTAATCATCTTCTTGCAAATGCGAGTAGCCATCACATCTCTTCTCAGAGATAAGCTGCCACCATTCTAGCGAGTCTTTCACTATGTATTTTTATGGTCTCTGTACATTTCTTTGATTAATAGAAATCATGTATTACTATATATCTGTGTTTATGGTTGCATCTCTGATACATTTCTGTTATATTATTGAATATATGCAATATCTCTGTGCATTTCTTCATTATATCTCCACTCTCATTTTGTGCCCTCTCATTTCGTGCCGAAAATAATTCGGATCATCTCATCACTCGGTGTTGTTTATCGATATGCTGTTAAAATGGAGCAGAAATTTAAGCACCAGAACAGACGAGAGTTCAAGTCTGCAAATCTGCAACAACTGAAGTTTGACAAAGACGACCCTAACAAATAGTCTCCCAAAAACCAGTCCAAGACACAGGAAAAGAAAGGTCACGGGAAGACAAAGAAGAACATCAGAAAATGGTGCGAGTTCCACAAAATCCCCTGGCACAACACCGATGAATGTTGCTCAAAACAGTCATTGGTGGCCAAGATCAAAGACAAAGAGCCGAATCATGATTCCGAATTTGATTCTGAAAATAATGGTAAAGGACAGATCATTGACGCGGACTCCACTGCAACCACTACAGCCTCGCCCCAAGCCCCTTCTATCAAATAGAAGCAAGTCGACAAGGCTGTAGAAAAGCACAAATATTCCTTCTACACATCTCTCTCTCATGTATCTCGAATTTTTGAATGGCCTCAGCCTCAACAGGTTTGTGACAAACTTCCACAAACTGAGCAGTGCAACGTTTCTAGCAAGGCAAGCATCTCACCAAGATACAGATTCAACAAACACTTTTCCCTCTCCCCTGGGAACTCAACGCAATGGAGACCATTGCTTCCTAAGGAGGGAGGATTGATCTAGGTGGATATCGGTGGCCACCCACCTTTTCCGACTTGTTCAAAACAGTTTTCTGTCAATTTTGACAATTTACTATTTTTAGCAGTTTTTAACTTCCGGGGCCATTTTGAGGGCCCAAATGAAGGTTTTTTGAGATCGAGTTCCTCAATTATAACCAAAGGGATTATTGAGCCCCCAAAATGAATCTCCTCGACAATACCTTTCCAACAATCTATCGTATTCCTAAAACGAAGATTGTATGCAAAAGTTACGACCCCAGGAAGTTGATGTACTCACTTACCCANAAACGGGGCCCACATGACTTTTGGCGCTTCATCTCCTAGGGTTAGGTTTTTGGATGTCTAGGGTTTTTGGAATTCCTGTTTATTGTATAAAGGCCTTCAGAGCCTCATTGTAACCATCTTCTTGCGAATGCGAGTCGCCATCACATCTCTTTTCAGAGATAAGTTGCCACCATTTTAACGAGTCTTTCACTCTATATTTTTTACAGTCTCTGTACATTTCTTTGATTAATAGAAATCATGTATTACTGTATATCTGTGTTTATGGTTGCATCTCTGATACATTTATGTTATCTTATTGAATATATGCGATATCTTTGTGCATTTCTTTATTATATCTCTGCTCGCATTTCGTGCCAAAAATAATCTAGATCAGTGGTATCAGAGCAGGCTGCTCTTGATCATTTTTTCAGTGCATGTCCTCAACGAGGTTTGAGTATAGCAAGTTGGGTCTCGATCTTGTCTCTCTTGAAGAAAATCTCTCTCACACACCCAAGAAACCCTCAACGGAGGAAGAAAAGAAAAAATACGGAGCAGACGATCCTATCAATCTGTTGCTTGAGCAAGCTCTCACGCGACAGAGGGACGAAATGATGGAGAATTTTACCCACATCCTTCAATGCTCACCGATAACAGCAGGCGCATCTTCATAAATCTTCCACTTTGGAGGCACCTCACCTTTCAAGGTACAAGTTAATTTTGATATTCCTGTATTTGAAGGATTGATAGATGCAGAAGCCCTAGAAAAATGGTTAACTCTGCTAGAAGGTTATTTCTCTGTTCACAATTTTTTTGACAAAGAAAAGATCACCTTCGCACTATTTAAAGCTCTCCCTTATGTCAAACATTGGTGGGAAACTTACTGGGAGCAAAGTTCCACATAGGAGTCTGCAATATATGGGGCCAATCCCACTTGGGATTTTTTTGTGGATGTGGTAAAGGAACAATATTACCCTGTTGGAACCTATGAGGACTAGTACATGAGATGGACCACACTGCGACAAGAGAGGGGCCAAGAAGTTCTGGATTTTACCAATCCCTTCCATACCTTGCGCTCCAAGTTGGGTATAAAAGACTCCGAGTGACATTTGGTTCTGAAATACTATGGGGCTCTACACAGATACATCCAGAATGAAATGGATTGTTTGGACATCTCATCACTTGGTGTTGCTTATCGATATGCTGTTAAAATCGAGAAGAAATTTAAGCACTAGAACAGATGAGAGTTCGGGTCTGCAAATCCACAACAACCGAAGTATGACAAAGACAGCCCTAACAAATAGTCTCCCGAAAACCAATCCAAGACACAGGAAAATAAGGGTCACAGGAAAACAAAGAAGGACACCGGAAAATGGTGCGAGTTCCACAAAAGCCCCTGGCACAACACCGATGAATGTTGCTCAAAACAGTCATTGGTGGCTGAGATCAAAGACAAAGAGCCGAATCCTGATTCAGAATCTGATTCTGAAAATAATGGTAAAGGATAGATCATTGACACGAACCCCACTGCTATTGTCGCGACTGCAACAATTCAACCAGAAGAACCAACAAATCCTGAAGAAGGGGAGCACCTTTTTCATTCACAAATGTGGGTGAAGGGGACCCCGCTGCATTTTATTGTTGATAGAAAAAGCCAGAAGAAACTCATCTCAGCAGAGGTCATCAAACAGTTGGGATTATCGACAACACCACACCCCCAACCATACAACATCGGGTGGCTTCGCCAAGGACGAGATCTCCGTGTCAACCAACAATGTCGATTGTCATACGTCATCCAACCCTTCAAGGATGAGGTATTATGTGATGTTGCTCCACTGGATGTCTGTGATGTTCTCTTGGGCCAACCATATATGTGGAAGTGCCATGTTGTTTATGAGTCTCGACCCTACAATGTCATTGTTTCTCTGGGGTCTCATCTCTACATAATACCAGAGGTAGTTCCAACTACTGTTCCACCTAAAAAGTGTCACAAGGTAGTATATCATACTACAAAAGGACTGCAACCACTACAACCTCGCCCAAAGCACCTTCTATCAAACAGAAGCAAGTCAACAAGGTTGCAGCAAAGCACAAAGATTCCTTCTGCACATCATCCTCTCATGTAGCCCGACCTTTTGAACGGCCTCAGCCTCAACAGGTTTGTGACAAACTTCCACAAACTGAGCAGTGCGATGTCTCCAGCAAGGCAAGCATCTCACCAAGATACAGATTCAACAAACACTTTTCCCTCTCCCCTGAAAACTCAACGCAATGGAGACCATTTCTTCCAAATGAGGGAGGATTGATCTAGGTGGATATCGGTGGCCACCCACCTTTTTCGACTCGCTCAAAACAATTTTCTGGCAATTTTGGCAATTTACTATTTTTAGCAGTTTTTAACTTCCGGAGACATTTTGAGGGCCCAAATGAAGGTATTTTTAGATAAAGGTCCTCAATGATATACGAAGGCCTGATTGAGCCCCCAAAATGAATCTCCTCTAAAATACCTTTCCAACGAGCTATCACATGCCTAAAACAGAGATTGTATGCAAAAGTTACGACCCCGGGAAGTTGATGTACTCACTTACCCAAACGGGGCCCACATGACTTTTGGCGCTTCGTCTCCTAGGTTTAGGTTTTTGGTTGTCTAGGGTTTTTTTCATTCCTATTTATTGTAAAAAGGCCTTCAAAGCCTCATTGTAACCATATTCTTACGAATGTGAGTAGCCGTCACATCTCTTCTAAGAGATAAGCTACCACCATTATGGTGAGTCTTTCACTCTGTATTTTTTACAGTCTCCGTACATTTCTTTCATTAATAGAAATCGTGTATTACTGTATATCTGTGTTTATGGTTTCATCTCTGATACATTTATGTTATCTTATTGAATATCTGTGATATCTCTATGCATTTATTTATTATATCTCCGCTCGCATTTCGTGCCGAAAATAATCTGGATTAGTGGTATCAGAGCAGGCTGCTCTTGATCATTTTTTCAGTGCATGTCCCCGACGAGGTCCGAGTATAGCAAGTTTGGTCTTGAGCTTGTTGCTCTTGAAGACAATCGCTCTCACACACCCAAGAAACCCTCAATGGCAGAATAAAAGAAAAACGACGGAGCAGACGATCCTATCAATCTATTGCTTGAGCAAGCTCTCACGCGACATAGGGACGAAATGATGGAAAAAATTTCCCACATCCTTCAACGCCTGCCAATAATAGCGGGTGCATCTTCATCGAGAGGCCACTTTGGAGGCACCTCGCCTTTCAAGGTACAAGTTAATTTTGATATTCCTGTATTTTAAGGACAGATCGATGCAGAAGCCCTAGAAAAATGGTTAACTCTGCTAGAAGGTTATTTCTCTGTTCACAATTTTTCTGACAAAGAAAAGATCACCTTCACACTCCTTAAATCTCTCCCTCATGTCAAACATTGGTGGGAAACTTACTGGGAGAAAAGTTCCACAGAGGAGTCTGGAATATACGAGGCCGATCCCACTTGGGATTTTTTTGTGGATGCGGTAAAGGAATAGTATTACCTTGTTGGAAACTATGAGGACCAGTACATGAGATGGACCACACTGCGGCAAGAGAGGGGCCAAGCAGTTCCAGATTTCACCAATACCTTCCATACATTGTGCACCAAGATGGGTATCAAAGACTCTAGGCAACATTTGGTTCTCAAATACCGTGGGGCTCTACACAGATACATCCAGACTAAATGGATTTTTTGGACATCTCATCACTTGGTGTTGCTTATTGATATGCTGTCAAAATCGAGCAGAAATTTAAGCACAAGAAAAGATGGGAGTTCGGGTTTGCAAATCCACAACAACTGAAGTATGAAAAAGACGGCCCTAACAAACAGTCTCCCAAAAAATAGTCCAAGACATAGGAAAAGAAGGGTCATGGGAAGACAAAGAAGGACACCGGAAAATGGTGCGATTTCCATAAAAGCCCCTGACACAACACTAATGAATGTCGCTCAAAACAATCATTTGTGGTCGAGATCAAAGACAAAGAGTTGAATCCTGATTCTGAATCTGATTATGAAAATAATGGTAAAGGAAAGATCATTGACGCGGACCCCACTGTTATTGTCGCGACCGCAACAATTCAACTAGAAGAACCAACAGATCCTGAAGAAGGGGAGTGCCTTTTTCATTCACAGATGTGGGTGAAGTGGACCCCACTACATTTTATTGTTGATAGCGGAAGCCAGAATAACCTCATCTCAGCAGAGGTCGTCAAACAATTGGGATTATCGACAACACCACACCCGCATCCATACAACATCGTGTGGCTTCGCCAAGGACGAGATCTCCGTGTCAGACAACAATGTCGATTGTCATACAACATCTAACCCTTCAAGGATGAGGTATTATGTGATGTTGCCCCATTGGAAGTCTGTGATGTTCTCTTGGGCCAACCATATATGTGGAAGCATCATGTTGTTTATGAGTCTCGAACCCGCAGTGTCATTGTTTCTCTGGGGGGTCATCTCTACAGAATACTAGAGTTATTTCCAACTACTGTTCCACCTAAAAAGTGTTGCAAGGTAGTATCTCATACTACAAAATTTATCTTCTTCACAATCTGTTCAAAATGACACTGC
Organism: Picea engelmannii; assembly: GCA_009831015.1. Classification (NCBI taxonomy): domain Eukaryota; kingdom Viridiplantae; phylum Streptophyta; class Pinopsida; order Pinales; family Pinaceae; genus Picea; species Picea engelmannii. The sequence continues at coordinate 516,091 of ML778174.1, read as the reverse complement.
AACCACTACAACGTCGCCCCAAGCACCCTCTATCAAACATAAGCAAGTCGAAAATGTTACAGCAAAGTGCAAAGATTCCTTCTACACATCATATTCTCATGTAGCCCGACTTGTTAAACAGCCTCAGCCTCAACAGATTCGTGACAAACTTCCACAAACTGAGCAGCGCGACGTCTCCAGTAAGGAAAGCATCTCACCAAGATACAGATTCAACAAACACTTTTCCCTCTCCCCCAGGAACTCAACACAATGGAGACCATTGCTTCCTAAGGAGGGAGGATTGATCCAGGTGGATATTGGTGGCCACCCACCTTTTCTGACTGGCTCAAAACAGTTTTATGGCAATTTACTATTTTTTGCAGTTTTTAACTTCTGGGGCCATTTTGAGGGCCCAAATGAAGGTTTTTCAAGATAGAGGTCCTCAATGATAACCAAAGGCATGATTAAGCACCCGAAATGAATCTCCTCGACAATACCTTTCCAATGAGCTATCACACGCATAAAACGGAGATCGTTTGCAAAAGTTACGACCCCGAGAAGTTGATGTACTCACTTACCCAAATGGGGCCCACATGACTTTTGGCGCTTCATCTCCTAGGGTTAGGTTTTTGGATGTCTAGGGCTTTTGGCATTCCTGTTTATTGTAAAATGGCATTCAAAGCCTCATTGTAACCATCTTCTTGTGAATGCGAGTAGCCGTCACATCTCTTCTCAGAGATAAGATGCCACCATTCTAGTGAGTCTTTCACTCTGTATTTTTTACAGTCTCTGTACATTTCTTTCATTAACAGAAATTGTGTATTACTGTATATCTATGTTTATGGTTGCATCTCTGATACATTTATGTTATCTTATTGAATATCTGCGATATCTCTGTGCATTTCTTTATTATATCTCCGCTCGCATTTCGTGCCGAAAATAATCCAGATCAGGCTCAGTGCAGCCAAAGGCAAATTCAGAGAAATCAAAGGGTGACAACAACAATCAAGGAAATATTGCATCTCAGAGTGGAAAATATGGTTTTTGAGTTTTATTTTATTTATTGTTGATGACATATGACTTCAGAGGTTTTGGACATCATGTTTTCTTTAGATATATGAGTAATATATTTTTTGAAAATAATTTCAAATATCAATGAGATAATTGTCAAATGTGAATGTGATGATGGGAGTCACAAGGAGGGGTGGTTTTGCTTAATTAACTAGTTATGTTATGATTGTTAATATCCAAAGGGAGTCACAAGGTGTCCCTCCTACCAGTTGATATTTATTTAAACCCCTTATTATGATTTATTACTCCCCCCCCCAATGAAAAAGTTCGTTGAGTTTTTAGTTAACTTAACTAATGAGGTATTTCAACTACTTCAACAAATTCTAATTTGCTTAAAGGCAAAAGGAAAGGGAGGAACAAGAGGAGGATAGAAGGAGAAGCATACTAAGGTTCGCTCTTTGAGTTTATGTTTAGATAGTTCAGTTTCCATTCATTCCTTAATTTATCATAAGCCTAATTATTTTTTATGATAGGAGGGTCTTATTGTAGACAACAAGATTCAGGGTTGAATTACATCATTCAGACACTTGTTTTTTCAGAGGTGTTGATCTATCTTTGATAGTCTATGTAGACTTAACTATTTGTGAATTAGTTTTCATGACTGACAAAGGATATTGTGCAAAGTCAAGTGGGCAGTGATCTATGGCAAGATGATCCAGCTTTTAGAGTTTAGTTTTTGATTTTCTATCAAAGGTCCTTTTGTATGTTCCATCGGGGATGTCTAAGTTTGACTTTGGTCCGAAATCTCTTCATGAAATTTTGTAAACAGAATGAATCTTTGTTGAATTGAAATGAAATAAAGGATTGCTTTATGTCTCATATGTCTTGATTATCATCTTGGTGTCTTTTCTTCTATATCTACATTTATTTCAACAAATGTTATATTCAGAAAATCATATAAATAACAAATTTTCCAGCAAGCTTTTATTTATAAAAAGACTAGCCTAAGAACTTGTAATCAATACTTGTGAGTTAGGATATTATTTTTTATGGCTATAAACATAGGGTGACATTCTCGTCTATTTTTCTTTAGCCAAGCAGAATATGAAAATGCTTGAGTAAGATCATTTGATATCTTTTCCTCAACATTTATTTGGCGACCATACTGGGGAGATCTTCAATATCTCTCTGGTTAATTTTTATAATCGATTTTCCTCGATACATATATTTTTCTGATATTGATTCTTTGATTGCTTTATTTCTTAATGACTGTGCCTGTTGCAAGGCAGCCCAATATTGAGCCCGGTCTTCAAGATCATACCAACATTGCTTTAAACCTATTTAACACCATTTTAGACACTGCTAATACCTGTGTTGAGCTTAATCATTCATGGGAAGCAATTGAACGAGATATTAGTGCTCAAGAACAATTGGAAGCTAGACGTAGACAACTTAGAAATAAGTAGTAACCTTCTTGTTTTTTCAGTTTTTGTCTTTCTTTCATGTCCTTAGACTCTCGTGCTTCTAGAAGAAGAAGAGGCTTATCACCTGAAATTAACCCTATTGATGAAATAGGAAGAAGGAGCATTGTGTTATCTGCCCAACAAAGTTCTCTAAGGAGAACTTTGTCTGATTCATCCAATTCGTCTTTCTTTGCCTCATTTATCACCCACAAGATGGCATCTAGTGGTGGCTCTAGTGTCACTGGAAGTGATCCTCTTCTTAGTATTCATCTTCGTCAGTGATTGGTAGCTTATATAGCCACCATATCCCTATCCAATCTACCACAAATCCCACCAAAGTCATTAAAAAATATGGGCTTTTTCAGTTTGAAGAAGATGCCACAACCACACTGTGGCATGCATCCTCTCCTCTTAACCTAGCACCTGCTACTTGTCCACTTCCTAAATTCAAGGAACATCTTCCTAGGTTTTCAGGAAATAGCATTGTCACTGCGAACAAACACCTGGTGGCATTTTCTAATGCTTGTCATAACATAGGATCCAATGAAAATGATACTTGCATGCGCTTATTCGTCAATTCCTTGGAAGGAAAGGTTGTGGTTGATTTCTTTGACCTTCTTCCTAAGATTCTGTCTACTTGGGAGGAGTTAATATATTGGTTCAGGTCCACTTATGGGCAATCTAAAAGCCTATCCGAGAAGTTACGTGAATATAATAACGTCGCCTATAAGGATGGTGAGACCATCAAGTCTTTCAGCTTGTGTTTCACTAAGCTATACAATCAGATCCATGAACTCATTCAACCTCATAACTAAGCCTCTTTCATGCATTACTACAATGCGTTACCTTCCCCCTACTATCATAGGATTGAGGAAAAATCCATTGTTAATCTCAGTTCCTCTCTACATACTTGTTCAGAGTATGAAGAACAACTTGAAAGAACAGGTCTTCCTCAGGGAGAATCAGTTAAACATACAGACATGTCCGCCCTCTTACAACTAGTACAAGATATGAACAATCGTATGATAGCATATGAGCGAAAAGGAACTGTCTCCCCTCTCACCCCTGGAGCTTCATCCTCTTTTGTACCCCCCTTTAGAATTCCAATTGAGAATAAATTTCAACCTAAATCTATCTTGCCTCGAAGTTGGTGTAAATTTTGCAAAGAACACCACGAGGAAGCCACATGTGAAGTAAAGAAGATTTCCAAAGATAATATATTTGGTAAAATACCAGAAACTACTATCATTGTCCTTGATTTCGCAGAGCCAGATGATGTCATGATCATCAATACTAGGAACAAGGCCTATGCTCCTAAGGAAAAATTTGATCTTCCCTGCAATTCTTCTATCCCGAGATCATCCTCACCTGCTGCTACTGTTCAGGTTCCTAAGGTCCCTGAGAGTCAAGGAATTACTTCCCCTCTCCCCTCTTCCAAATACAATATCTTAAATTAGTTGGCCAACATCAAAGCAAATGCAACCCTTCTGGACATGGTTTCCATCCCTGAACAACAGAGGCATCTGAAATAATTTAGGGAAGGAAACTATTTCGTTGTAGCCATCCTCTCTGAGGAGGTAAACAAAGAGGATTCGCCTGTAAATAAGGTAGGTGTACATAAATTTAGATACCCTGTCAAAAATCCCCCTTTTTATATTTCTGTAAAGATTATGGATAAGATCACCCATTGTTGCCTCATTGATGGTGGTTCGGGCCCAAGTGTGATGTCGAATATTATTATGGAAGAGCTAGGATTGTCTTGTACAAATGAAAATGCCAGAAGCATGCTCTCTTATAATAGTATACAACAAACGACCATAAGTGAGATTAAAGATGTAACCTTAGTTTTATGCACACACCCTGAAATAAGGACAACCCTTAGTATTCAGGTGATCGATATGCCTGTAAGAAATTACTCAATTATCTTGGGAAGAGATTGGCAAGCCTTAACAGGTGGATACCTCTCACTCGACAGGTCACATTTATATGTGCCTCGGAATGCTAAGAAAATGATAGTCCTTAGAGAGGGAAGGATTTAACCCTACATAGAGAGTGTTCTACAACCTAATGTAAACTATATCGAAGAGGACCTAGGAGTGTACTCCAACTTTTCCGAGGAGGATAATATTCCTTTGGAACAAATCGATTTAGATGATGATATGTGACACACACACTTCGATGGTTCACACTCTAATGAAGGTAATGGGGCTGACATTATCTTGGTTTCCCCTATAGGGAAAATTCATATTTTGTCTTATAGGTTGGAGTTTTCTTGTATGAACAATGTCACTGAATTCAAAGATTTATTATTAGGCATTGAAAACGCCTATAATATTGGTTGTGGTCACCTTTCAGTTTTTGGATATTTTGAGCTTGTTGTGAACCTGGTACGTAAGATATACTCTCCTAGAAACAAGATGATGGAACAATACACCCAAACTGTTTGGGTACTTATCTTGAACTTATTATATTTTAACACACTCATGTTAAGAAGGAGTTGAATTCAATGTCTAATCATTTAGTTGTCTTTGCAGCTTCTCCTAATCAACAAAATTTTCCTCACAGGTCTGATTGTTCTTTTCAATCTCTATATCGTCCACATATACCTGACAATGTAGAGTCTTGGCAGGCCCTCCTTGATGATGATAACATTTGTGCTTTCATTCAATATGAACCTCTTAAGCCCAAGGAAATTATATCCATAGAAGACAACAATATTCCTATGGGCTTGAATCCTCTAGAGAGTTCAATTTCATTGAGTGATGTAGGCAATAAAGAGAAATAGAGGAAAGAGGATTCAAGAAGGAAGGTGGGTGAAATCATCTCCTTGAATATTGGGACACTCAAATCTTCAAAGAATGTAAAAATAAGTACCTAATATTCTGAAAAAGAAGAAATGAATTTTGCCAAGCTAATTGGTGAATTTCAAGATGTATTTGCTTGGTATTATAAGGATCTTCGTGGTTTTGATCCTAGTCTTATACAACATGCTATCCCCATCAAGGAAGGCATGAAACCAGTTAGGCAAAAACAAAGACCTATTAACTCTGCATTTAAAGAAAATTTTCAAAGGGAGTTGGAAAATTTCTTAAGGGCTGGGGTTATTTTTCTAGTCTATTCTGAATGGGTTTCTAATTGGGTACCTATTTCGAAGACCACCGATCATATTAGGACCTACATTAATTTTCACACTTTTAGTTAGGCTATTATGAGAAATCCTTTTCCTCCTCTCAATAGGGAAATGATTCTGCGAGAGGTTGTAAGGTCACAAATGAGGCCCTTACTTGAATTTTTTTTGGGTTACAACAAAATCAAGGGAAAAGCGACAGATGCTCACAAAACCACTCTTATCACCAATTAGGGTACCATGATGTATAAATGCCTGTTTTCTAGCTTACCTGATGCAAATACTGCTTTTAAAAGACCTATATGCGCAAATCTTGATGAAGTGATCAGTATCCATATCTACCTTGATGATATAATCATATACGTTAAGGGACTGATAATTACCTCAGAGTTCCAAGTGCTATTTATGGATCCTTTCAAAATTGTTTTTGTCCTGGACACTAACTCTTACATTCTAAAGGATTTATAGGAGCAATTGTTTTCCTACAACACTAACGGTTATCACTTGAAACATTACAAGGGACCAACATGAAAATTTCTAATGTTGTTTGGATTTTTTGTATACTAGTAAACTAGCTTTGCTTTCAATTTTTGCACTATTTTTTTTTTTTCTGCTTTATAGTAGTTTGACTTCTACTTTCTGTTTAAAAATTTTCCTACTGCTTTTACGTTTCTGTCATTTTATTGCTACTATTTTAATCTTACAGTTTTACTTCTGTCATGATTTTGTTTCCTACCATCTTTAGTTAATTTGGTCAATAAGATGTTGGATTAGTTCTGCCACAGTGACACTCCTAAAAATCATTGTTAGTCAATAACAATAAAGCTTACTCACAAGTGTTAGGCCGGCTATTTCAGGCTGGATTTTTCAATTGGATTGGGCAAGGAGTGGTCCAACCTAGGGCTGAAAGGCCTCCCTTCCAATCTCCACAAGACCCTAGTATTCCTGTGCCCCCTCATGTCTCATTGCAACCCGAGGTTCCCGAAAATGACGGATGGAAAGAGATTGTCTACCTGGAAGTCTCCCAACATAATGGCTGGCCCAATTTGTCCTTTCCTACTCCCCGTTTATCAATAAGATTTCCCAAGTTGCACCTATCCACTCGCCAGTTCAATCCTCTCATGCTAGCAAAAGGTTGAAAACCGAGGCCCACCATGCCCCTGATAAAGGAAAATCCATTGCTGCCCCTTCCTCACCCTCCAATGGATCTGATAAATTCATGTCTTCCCAGATGCATTTGAGGGATGATTGTTCTCACGTGATCAACAATATTAGGCCTAAAGGTTCAACGAAGACAAAGGAAAATTCAGAGAAATCAAAGGGTGGCAACAACGATCAAGGAAAGATTGCATTTCAGAGCGGAAAATATGGTTTTTGAGTTTTATTTTATTTATTGTTGATGACAGATGACTTCAGAAGTTTTGGACAACATGTTTTCTTTGGATATATGAGTAATATATTTTTTGAAAATAATTTCAAATATCAATGAGATAATTTTCAAATGTGAATGTGATGATGGGAGTCACAAGGAGGGGTGTTTTTGCTTAATTAACTAGTTATGTTATGATTGTTAAGAGCCAAAGGGAGTCACACGGGGTCCCACCTACTAGTTATTATTTATTTAAAACCCTAACTAAAAAGTTGGTTGAGTTTTTAGTTAACTTAACTAATGAGGTAGTTCAACTATTTCAACCAATTCTAATTTGCTTAAAGGCAAAAGGAAAGGGAGGAACAAGAGGAGGATAGAAGGAGAAGCATACTAAGGTTTTCTCTTTGAGTTTATGTTGAGATAGTTTAGTTTTAATTCATTCCTTAATTTATCACAAGCCTAATTATTTTTTATGATAACAGGGTCTTATTGTAGACAACAAGATTCAGGGTTGAATTACATCATTCAGACACTTGTTTTTCAGAGGTGTTGATCTATCTTTGATAGTTTGTGTAGACTTGTCTATTTGTGAATTAGTTTTCATGACTGACAAAAGCTATTGTGCAGAGTCGAGTGGGAAACGATCTGTGGCAAGTTGATCAAGCTTTTAGAGTTGAATTTTTTATTTTTTGTCAGAGGTCCTTTTGTATGTTCCATCTGGGATGTCTAAGTTTGACTTTGGTCCAAAATTTCTTCACAAAATTTTGTAAAGAGAATGACTCTTTGGTGTATTGAAATGAAATAAAGGATTGCTTTATGTCTCATCTATCTTGATTATCATCTTGGTGTCTTTGCTTCTATCTCTACATTTATTTCAGCAATTGTTATATTCAGAAAATCATATAAATAACGAATTTTCCAGCAAGATTTTATTTATAAAAAGACTAGCCTAAGCACTTTTAATCAATACTTGTGAGTTAGGATATTATTTTTTATGGCTATAAACATAGGGTGGCATTCCCATCTATTTTTCTTTAGCCAAGCAGAATCTGAAAATGCTTGAGTAAGATCATTTCATATATTTTCCTCAACAACTATCTTGTATGAGTTTGGAGCTTACCCTTCTTGACCTTGCCTTTTCCTTCATGGATGTTTTGAAGTTTGTCCCAATTTTTTTTCACAGATTTGCAATGCATTACTTTGAAAAAATATGATTTTGACAAACCTCATAAGATGGTGCTCATGGATTTTGCATCATTTTCACTAGCCTTTTTCCCGACTGTATCTGTTGGTGGAGTTGTTGGGGTTGTATAACCAGTCACGATTGATTTCCAAATATCAAAACCAAGGGCCATTATATATGTTTGCATCCTTCTACTCCATAATTCATAGTTTGTTCCATCAAACAAGGGAGCCTTGTTTGTAGAGAAACCTTCCTGATCGGCCATGTGTGTTCTCGAGATCTACCTTCCAGTGGTTATACTATTTACGAAGGAATCAAATTTGATACCAATTGTTGAGCACACTCTTATACTGAGAGGGGGGGGGTGTGAATTAGTATAATTCTATCCCTTATTTTTTTTAACATTCATAAACCATAATGAAGCAATTACATGAATGTAACAACTAGAAGACACAATAATTTATGTGGAAACCCTTTCGAGAGAAAACCACAAAAAAAGTTTTTTATAAACTTGTAGGCACCAACCTACTATTAAAATTGTTTCTAGGCACCAACCTACAGGAGACATCGATCCCCTCTATTGTTTGTAGGCACGACCTACTGGATACATCGATCCCCTCTGTTGTTTGTAGGCATCGATCTACTGGGGACATCGATCCCCTCTACTATTTGTAGGCATTGGCCTATTGGAGACATCGATCCCCTCTGTTTTTTATAGGAACCGACCTACTAGAAACACCAATCCCCTTTATTGTTTGTATTGTAGGCACAAACCTACTTACAAGTTTACAAGTCCTTCATATGCATTTTCATCCCTAGTCTGCTTGTTGCTTCTATCTTCACCAAATCTACTCTGTTCTTATTACTTTTGCTTTCACCAAATTTTGTAGTGCTCACTACTTATTCTTTCGCCAAATCAGATCGACACTCACTCCTTCTGGTTTCTTCAAATCTGCTCGATGCTCTCTCCTTATGATTTCACAAGATCTATTAGCTGGATCGTCATATACATCGTCACTCTCTACTTTTTAAATAATATTCAATATTTTCTCATGATATTATATTCTCATATGTAAATATTACACTTATTCTCACCAACCACTCCATATTTCTCACAATCCTCTTCTCCTGTTATACTTTACCATTAACTCTACATGAAAATTCATGTACATTTGAAAAGACATGACCTTCATTAAATAAATAATTAATTTCCCTTTTTAATTTACTTTTCAACATACCATGGGAAAAATACCATCACGGGTTTTAAAACCATGTGAAAATATGTTGTGATGGTTACACAACACCCCTCCATTTTCTTTCTTTTTTTCCGTAATAAAAAAGTGAAACCGTTTCAAAATCCTAATAAGTTGGTTTCATTAAGAAATTCAAAACATTTTACATTATCTTTAAAATCCAAAATATTTACATTAGGTTTTGATCACTGCAATAAAATTAAATTTTAAGTATCCACATACCAAACCTAATTCTTAAAATCATTTTAAATGCAATAAAATGTTACAAAGATTAGTAGTTACAAAATTCAATATAATTTTGTAATTATTGTTCTAAATATAGTTAAAAGTTTCTTGTTAGACGTATTTCTTCCTTATAACTACACCTCACAAAATTTGTTTTATGATAGGATTCCAAAATAATCAAATGATTATTCGAAGGACTCGATCATCAAAGCATTGAGGGAGATCAAAGGCTATTGTGATGAGACAAGTGTTCAAAGACCACAAGTAAAACATTTGGTACATAATTAATTTTGTTGCTAAATTAGATATTGAATAATCATTATTTATTATGATTACATCATTGCGTGATTTAGTTTTTAAACCCCATGCAAAACATGATTCCCATGATAATTAGGAACCTCCACTCATCACTCCACTCATTACTCGTCGCATGTCCTCGACCTACTATCATTTGGGAACATGCTATGTACACTTGGCTTTACCTGTCTACCACCTTGTTGTTCATACAACGACATTAGATATTGCAATTACAAGTAAACATATTCGAGTTTGATAAGTATTTGGTTTGCATTAAAAAATCATACTCAGAAACAAAGAGAGGGAAGTTCAGGCACAAAGTAAAATAACATCAAGGCCAAATACGAGAGAGGGTTTTCAACATGGTTGTTCGTGTCAAACCTTGTAGAGAAGATTTGATAGGTTTGAATTCAAAATGCATGGTCATACTGGAACGCACTGGTTGGGGGATTTTTTTTGAAAGGTTCTATGGTCATATTGAAGAGATAACCATGGCATTTTCGCAATCCTTCAATGATGAATGTGCATAGGTAAGGAACCTAAATTTACACCTCTTAGAAAATTAATTACCTCAGATGTTAAATATTCCCTAGACAAGGGAGAAATGGTTCAAGAAAAAAACAATTGATGCCAAAGCCTAGAATCCTTTCTTAATTAGGAAAAGGTAGAAACCAAATTGAGTCGCAGAGGTACCCAGGGCCTAGTTGAAAGAACCATGGAGGGATTTGATCTTTTTAATTCAAAATTACATAACTTGTGAAGGTCTTTTCAGTTTGGTTTATCTGTATAATATTATAATTTGACTAGATCTTAAGGGGGATAGGCCATTGAACATGCCTCATTATTTTCTCAAATATTTGAGTAAAATGTCCAAAACTATTCAGAAACATAAAATAAATGTTGAGAAATCCCTTTATCATCATGGCCTTATTCAAATAATTGTTAAGAGTGAATTTCACAGGAAGGCGATAGAATGGGATGATTTCTTAACCAAAAATGGTTTTAAAAAGAAAGAGAACATAGGGGTTTCTACAGATAATTCAATGCAAGTCACTGTAGAGATTAAAACCATTGATAACACAGTGAATCCCACAATGGAAGATATAGAAGATGTGCAAGAAATTCATAATATTTCTTGGATTAAAAAGGATAGACAAGGAAGCAATAACCCCAAGGGAAAGAAACTATGAATGGGTGCCCCAAAAAAGGACTAATTCTATAGACGGGAAATTATTAGAGGATCAAAGTAATGATGAAAAAATAGAATCAACATCCAACAACCTAGCAAAGAAACACAGGTTCAGATATCAGAGTCAAACCCTAAATCCTCTCTAGAATTGGATAGTTCTCAACAAATTCTATACGAGTACACTGAGAATATGGAAAAGTTAGATGAAGAACCTCCAGTCTTGAATGACCCAAAAGTTCCCCCATATATCAACATTAACAGATATGATTTTCCTACAACCAAAGAATGTGAGAAAAAAAATGTACTAGTGAACACAAATCCTGAAGCAGGCCAGTCCGTAATACCAAAAGATGATTTATCGAATTTGTCAAATTTCATGATGACCTCTCTATTGAGAAAAAGGGAAGATCATATCACAAAGTTAAAAAATGAAATGAAAGAAGTGAAGACTCTTGAGAAAGTTATTAAGTCTGAAAATGAGTCCCTTAAACTTCATAGCATAAAGATTCAAGATGAGAATGAACAATTGAGAAAGGAGAATGATCTATTGGTGAAATATACACACAAATGGCTCAAGCAGACAAAAATAATCTAGAAAAGGAATCAAAACTTACAAGTAAACATCCTTATGCGCAAACCATGAAGGCAGATTAATAAACACAAGCATCAAAGCTAAGGATTAGAGGAAGGACAAAATTTTTTTACAAGTTTTCTCAAAGCTCCATGTAGTTTTTGTCTACCAATATGCCAACCTTTTTTTCAAAGATTTTTTATAACCAATATCCCTTTACCTCTACCAAAAATATCGCACTACAATGATGCTAATATCACAAGGCATTAATGTTTATATTCTTGATGTCCTAAATTTAGCAATTAAAATTTAATTATGTTACATTTTTACCAAATCAACAAGAATTTTTTATTGTTCATTTGATATCATATGTGCAGACAACTAGCAGGAAACCGACAATATGGGTTTTCATCCTCTTAATCATGACATGGTGTGTTGCTTGTAACTCCAACTAATTCACTTTACAAAACTCTAGTCAATGCAAAAGTCAAACATGTGTCAAGCATGGTTGTTTCACAGTAGCAAGAACAAGGATTTTATTTTCTTTTGAAAATTCTGTATGAGGGTTTTTCTCAAATCTCAAATAGAGACTTTAAAGCAAGAAACAACTTGTAATAAATGTATGGAGTGATCACATGATAGTTAGTTTGCATATTTCAATGAAAAATAGTTAATATTTGAAGGAATTGGAGGAGGAATTTTGGAGTCAGTAGGCAGATTCTTCTTGCCTAAACACTGTTAAGTTCTTTCTACACCAGAGTTCAGATTATTGAAGCATATTTGGTATTTTTATACAAAGATCCTTTATTATTTTTATCTCTCGTTTGGAAATTTTCTTGTTTTGAATTGGAGTTTGTTGTTCTCAACAAATTTGAATTCAATCTTGATAGAAACATAGTTGTTATCTTCTGTGTTGGATTAAAGAAAATTGTTAACATTTGCATTATTGTTTAATGTTATTCAATCTTGTTTATTTCAATCATTGTAAATCCTTTGATATTTTTCTCTTTATATCAAGTCTAATACTTGTTGTTTTATGGATGATCACTTTTATGATTTCATGAAATAAATGTACAATATTAGAACAATGATGGAATAGTGAGAATTATTTCTTACATTTCTTACATTTATCTTTTATTTATGATTGATATATGTTAATTGATCTAGATTTGTTTAACAACTGTTCGATTTTTTAAAGGTTGTTAATAAATCGATAAAGTTTGATCACCTGTTAATATAAAAAAATTCCTTACATTTTTGTATTCAAAAGTCTCAAGATCATTTATGGCTATCATTCAAGTGTAGATGCTAATGATCTCTGTCTATTTTTAGGAAAGTCATTAGTATATTTTAATTATTATCGAGGTGAAGAATTCTTTCTGAAATCTTTGAGAATCTATCTTCTTCATCTACACATATTAGATACGCTCTCATTCTTGAGATATAATTAGTACTTTAATTTTGTTTTCTTCTATATAGATAACTTTAGATTAGATTCAATCCCAAAGTAATAAAAGTATATTTCGAAGAACAAGTTATTGAGTGTCAAACCAAGCATGTTGAATCGGTTGGAAACTACCATCCCAAACGAAAACTAGCCTAATTGGGGCTTGTGATCGGGTAGTTGTCCCCTATTGCAGGAGGTAATTTTCCCGCATGTCAACAATTCACTATAGAAGGAGGGAGAGTTTCATGCATGGCATGTAAATCATATCATGGGGGAAAGCCATTGCAATCATCTCGTACCAAATCACCTCCCAAGAGGATTCCAAAATCTACCAGTGGAACTTCATCTGTTAAACAAGGTTCAATGTCCAATTCACCGGAGATTATTGAAAGTCCTTAAGAAGTAAAATCTCAATATAACCCTATCTATGCATCCTCTATTGAGCCTATTGATTCAATTATTTATAAATAAATCATGGTTATTAACCCACAAATTTAGTTATCCGGGGTCCTAACTAGAGCATATAGAAAATAAATTGGTTAAACCCCTATCGAATTCTCAATCCCTGAAAGAACGAGACAATCAAAAAAGGAAAGAGAAAGTGAATTTTCTTGCATCTCTGGATTAAATCCTTTGTTTCAAATCTAAAATATATTAAGGGGATTTTAGGATCCTAATGATTATCAAATCAATCTCCCTACACAACTTGGTTCAAGCCAACCCCCATCTCCTCCGCAGATCCCACCTCACACTCATGTTGGACCCCAACCACCTTCCCCACCAAGAAGTCCTAAACAAACCACTCTGATAAACCATAGACAAAATCAATGGATAGAGTACCCAAGAGACCTTGGATTACTTTAGGAGTTGTTGCAATTCCTGGTGACGTACATAATCTACCCAAAAATCCTGAAAATGTTCTTCCCAAATTTGACCCTGACAATAGGGAATCTCCAGAAGATCATATCAATAAATTTATGTTAGCAGCTAATATAAAAGGGGTGCAACATGAAGATGTTGTATGTTGACTGTTCCCATATAATTTTGAAGGTAGAGCTTCTGCGTGGTATTTTTCATTACCTCAAGGAACAATCACAAGTTGGAACGATCTTGAAACCACTTTTAGGAAAAAGTTTGGTGAATACAAAACTCCATCAATTTTGGTTTTAGAATTGTCTAGAATAAAAATGGCTCCAAAAGAAAAAATCAAAGATTTCAATAAAATATTTTTAACATTAATGAATAAAGTCTTAGAAGATTTCAGGCCACCAAACAATATTATTAATGAATTTTATACTTCAACCTTGCCATCTTCTATTACTGTTTTTGTCAAGAGAGCCAAAAAGACAACCTTGACAAAAATATTTCAAGAAACATTAGATGTAGAACTTTGAAATTCTAAGTGTTGCAAATAAAATCCCATCTGAAGAAAAAAAAGTTTTTCAACCAATTAGGAAACATATTATGGTTAAAACAAATGATGAAAAGAAGGACAAAGAAACTTTTGATATGGATGGTCGTCATAGAATGATTCATAAATTGTTTAATGATATTGTTGATATCAAGATAAATGCAAGAGAAAGTTCATCAAGCAAGAGAGTTTGGAAACTCCTTTTAGGAGGAATTATCCACCTCCCAATAATCCAAATATCCCTCCTAAATAAATACATATTGAATAATTTTCTCAAGATCACTATTGTCAAGCACATGAAGCCAAACATTCTGAAAAAAATTGCCCATCTTTTGTTAACATGTTTAAATTATTTTGTTGCAATGGATGAAAATGAAGAAGGATCATTAGGGCAGGATGAACAAAGAGATGATCAAAATATTGATTCACCAATCAATCTATTTTGGGATGTTATCCGTGGGACAACTAATGATGAAGTTGAAGAAGAGAGATCTGAAGAAATTTGTATCGCCCAAACAAGAAGTAAAGGAATCCCTTCTACTTCTGAAACAACAACTACTCCTTCTCCTTCTAAAAGGCAAGTGTCATCAAACAAGGTAAATTATTCTCAAACTAAATCATCCACTATTCTTGATGATTTAGAATATGATATTGTGGAAGATATTAAAAAAAAGAGCTAATATTTCTCTGTTTGAATTAACCAAAATAACTCAACAAAAAAATAAGTTAATTCAATCTTTGCAATTGAAAGATGAAAAAGATAAATCAATTCAATTTTTTTCTTCTAATGTAAATGTTTCCATAATCGGAGGGAAATTTGGTTCTCATACTCCTCATTTTCTATTGACTTTCAATAATTTTAATAGGAATGTACACAATTGTTTAGTTGATTCAGGAGCATATTCTAATGTCATGCATTATTCAATATGTAAGAAATTGAACATAGAGCCCCATAAATATGGTATACCAATAATACAATTGGATAGGTCAAGTGTAAAAGTGTTAGGAGAATTAAAAAATGTTTTCATCAGGTTATCGTCAAATCCAAAAGTGCATCAAACCATCAATATCATAGTCATTGACATCCCTGAAGCTTATGGTTTACTTTTGAGTAGGGATTGGTTAGAAAAAATACATGGATACTTCTCAACGGGTTGGTTACATCTATGGTTTTCTTTTAATGGCTGACCAAATCAAATAAATGTAGAACGATAGCACCATATGAAACACATTGTTACAGATTTAAATGATCCTAATGAACCAATCATGTTTGTAGATTCAATATTAGGAAACTTCTGCATCGACTCATTTTTTGGTAATTTCTCTACAAAGACCTCACATTTTCTCGAGACAGGTTTGCATTATGAAATCTTCCATGTTACTCAGTTTCCACGCTTTGATTATTCAAAAGTAGAAGATGTTGATTTTAGAGAGAAAAAAAGAATGGTGGACTTTGTATTTTGATGGTTCTAAGTCAAATGAAGGTGCAGGAGCTGGTTGTGTTCTCTTAGATCCTCCAGGAAATAAAACATGGATGGCATGTAGACTTGAATTCTTGCACAAATAATCTTGTAGAATATGGGGCTCATATTCAAGGCCTTAGAAAATCAACTGATTTGGAAATAAAAGGAATAAAAGTGGTTGATGATTATGAAATTGTAATTAAATAGGTAAAAAATATTATTCATTATGTTTCTAATCACCTGAAAAACTACCAACGCAAGGTAATGAATCTAATCGATCATTTTGAAGCTTTTGATATTATCTCCATACCATAAGCATTAAATGTTGAAGATGATATTTTAGCTAATGTTGCTTCTAGATTAATCCCTTCGACAGATTTTTCTCTTGACAAATTCTCAATTGAACTGATTTTCAAGCCCTTGATCCCCAAAAATATTACAAATTGGAGGGTTTTCGATGACGATGACCAAATCATAAAATTTCTAAAACAAGAAGGAACCTTCAAATATTTTGTCAGCGATGAAGATCAACATAACCAAGAAATAAATGAAGCTTCTTTAGGCATTGTCTCTCATCCAGAAAATGGTATCCCCAAAAATGTAGTAAATTTAGAATTTTTTCATGATTTACAAGATAAATTCAAAATTAAAAAAAAATTCAAAACCAACATTTCCTCTATGCAATATGAAACAATAAATATAGAAACCAAAGAAAACCCCCAAAACATCAATCTAGGAATAAATTGCTCTCCTTCAGAGCGAAGTGCTTTCATAAAACTTTTTAAATAATATAAGGACATATTTGCATGGACTTATGACAATCTCAAATTTTATGACACAAAAATAATTCAACATGTCATTCCTACTAGAACCAATGTTAAGCCTGTACAACAAAAACTTAGAAAAAATCATCCTAATCTTGAACCACAAATCAAGAAAGAATTAAACAAATTGTTGCAGGAAAAAAATATCTTCCTGGTTAGACATTCACAATGGGTTTCTAATTTAGTCCCAGATAGAAAAAATAACGAGGATATTAGGATTTGCATCGATTTCTGAAATTTGAATAAAGCTTCGAAAAAATATTATTACCATGTTCCACCAATGGAACAAATTTTACAAAAGGTAGTTGGAACGAAATGTTTTCTGTTGGAGTTACTTCACACACACCTAGGATTTATTTTTCCTAAGGTTTTTCCTTGTTTATTAGTCATAATTAGTCATTATCCAGTCTCCTATATTTTAGGGGAGAATATTCCACCTCAAGAACATTCTCTTTCAATTGACACTTCAATTTGACAAGTTGAGTTGAGTTTAGATGCTGCATTGGTTTTGTCACCATGAAACATTGGGATCATCACCATGATAATGCGCACTTGCCTTGGGATCATCACCAGACTAGCACATTACCCTTTATTCCATGATATACTCCTCACTACTCTTTGTTCAGTCAGTTAACTGAAGACTAGTTGACTAGTTAACTCAACTAGTTGGCATTTCACTCCCGTAACTACCTGAGAGTCTAGACTAGGTGGAAGTTAACTCTCGTAATTGATCGTGTGTGTCCAGATCACTCTATACCACCACTATGGCACATTGGTTCTCCTCCAGTGTGCACTCATTGAGTTATACAGAGTATATCATGTGTAAATTATTCATTATTCATTATGGTTAATGAGAATTCTTCTAAACTTTCTCTCCTTCTTCTTTCTCAATTTCTCTCTGCAAATGTGTGTAGTATTTTCTAGCTAGATCTATTATGTGTAGGTCCAACACATTTACATGGTATCATAGCTGAAGGAATGCTAAGCAAAAGCTACACCAAAATGTTTTGCAGGTACAAAAGATTGAAGACAACGGAAAGATGGATTTCCAAAAAGAATTCATTCTTACACCTTACAACTACTTTGCATGGAAGGAGAAAATAACCATACATCTTTGAACTAGAGGGTTGTACAGGTTAACCTTGAATACAAATACAGAATCGACATCAGCCATAGAAAAATCCAAGTACTTAAATCGCATGTATGAGGCACTCATAACAATTTGCAGTCTTATTTCTCCTGATCTCCTTTTTCACATATCTTCCTATAAGACTCCCAATGAAGCTTGGACCACCTTGGAAGGGATCTTTGGAAAAAGGGATGAGATGAGGGGATACATGTTGGAGCTAGAACTTCTCACATTGGATCCAAAAAGCTTCGACAATATCCAATATTTCTTTACAAAATTCAAGGATTTACTGTCACAACTCAAAGCTTGCAAGGTTGATAAGTCGAAGGAGGAGAAACAAATGGTTCTCACCATTGTCTCCAAGCTTGGTCCTGAATTATTTGTATTCATATCCACATTCCATTCTATCATATTTGCCTCTGGAGCCACCTAGAAGATGCCTTCTCTTGAGGACTTTATCGAAGCCTTGACACAAGAGAAAACCGAGCTCATCAACATGGGAAAAATCAAAGGCGCATGCACTCACTGTGCAAGATGGAAGACAAAAATATCATAAATCTAAAGATAAATACAAAAGGAAATTTCATGCACATCCAAAGAAGGAAGGGCACACAAAACCCTTCACCGATGCCTCTGGATCCAAAGGTGAAAAGGGAAGAAAAGGGGAAAAATGCACATATTGTCACAAAGGATTCCATCAATAATCTACATGCATGAAAAAACAAATAGATATGATGTCTCAAATACTTCAGAAAAACAACCTTGGAGATCGCATCCCCGAGGCTGCCAAGAAGAAGAATCTAGAAGATCAAAATCCCAATAAAGGAAATTCTAGCCATGCCTTGATTTCCATCAACTCCTCTCCCGATGCTTGGATCATTGATTCAGGAGAATCACATCACATGGATGTCTCAAAAGAAGTATATTCTTCATTGGATGCATGCAAAGGTCCTCCTATTCTGATGTGTAACAAATCTTTTGTCGAAGTCACTAGCAAAGGAAGGATTGAACTCACCAACGGAAGCTTCGAGAATGTGTTGCACGTTCCCAAACTTTCCTTCAACCTTCTCTCAGTGATTCAAATGAATAGTTCCAACACTAGAAATAAATTCATATTCACACCAAATGCTGTGGATATCTACAACATGCAAACCAACTCCAGGGTTTCTACCGGTGAGGTAAATCATCAATCTAGATTATATACATTTTATGAATTCATTGAACCTGATTCTTCTTTACTACTTACTCATGCTGATGAAAGTAGTAGGATATGGCACGAAAGGTTTGGAAATTTGAATTTCAGATACATGCAACAACTTAGAAAGAAAATATTGGTTGATGGTATACTAGACATCCATTTCTCCAAGGGAGTATGTGAGGGATGTGTTCTTGGAAAACACCCTCAAGATAAATTCGACAAAGGAAAGTCTTAGAGAGCCTCCACACCTTTATATTTGATCCACAATGACCTCATGGGTCCTTTTATGCATCTATCGATCAACAAAGCGAGGTTTTTTCTCATTTTTGTTGATGATTTCTCATGTTTTACATGGATCTACTTTCTCAGGAAAAAATCCGAGGTATTTCAACACCTCGAATATTTCAAAGCCTTGGTTGAGACACAGTCTGGAAAGAAGATCAAAGTCCTTCGAACTAATAATGGGGGAGATTATGTAAATCATGATATCCACAATCTTTGCCATGAGGCAGGGATTCAGTTGCAACACACAGTTCCCTATACTCCGCAACAAAATGAAGTTGCTGAGCAGAAAAACAGATCTCTAAAGGAGATGGCATCTTGCATGTTGCATGCAAATTCACTACCATAGAGACTATGGGCCGAAGCACTTAATTGTGCAACATACATCCAGAATAGATCTCCCCATAGATATTTCAAGGATAAGATCCCCTACGAGGCTTGGATCAACCTCAAATTGGAAGTGACCCACTTTCACATTTTCGGTTCACGTGCATGGGCCTAGATTCCCTCTTAAAAGAGGAAGGCACTTGATCCACATAGCACTGAGTACATTTATGTTGGATACCCTGACGGTGTGAAGGGATATAGGATTATTGATCTTTCCTTGGATCAACTCATAATTGAGTGAAGTGTCCAATTTGAGGAAGGTGTCTCACATGTACCTCAACAACCACATGCAAACACCTTCATTCTTCCACCTATCCGAGATGAAGAGCATACACATGTCGACTCTTCTTCAGATGAGAGTTTTGATTCAGAGGACTCAAATGATTTAGATTTAGAGTCAGTATAGTCAAATGCAGAGTCAGAGAATCCAGATGCAGTTGCAGATCCAGAGTAGAGGCCCAAGTGGGCACATACTACTCTTCAGGATGCAGGGGATCTTGTTGGCGATCCATCCGATACTAGGAGGAATCATTCTAATTTCGAGGAGCCTCCTGTTGCACTGACTGCCACTGAACCATTTCCCTCCAGGAATATTTTCTTGGTTCAGTGTTCAGATCCACAGTCTTATGGTGAGGTTGTTGGAAATCCCTTTTGGGAATCCACCATGCAGGAGGAGTACAACTCCCTCCTCGAGAACTAGACTTGGGATCTAGTTCCCCTTCCTTCTGGGAGGAAACTTGTCAGATGCAGATGGGTCTACAGGACCAAGAGCATAGAGGATGGAAAAATTAGTAGATACAAAGCCAGGCTTGATTCCAAATGCTTTGAGTACGTACATGGTATTGACTATGATGAGACCTTCGCTCCAATAGTAAAGATGAATTCCATACGATTGGAACTTTTCATTGTGGAAGAAAAGGGATGGGAAGTCCATCAGATGGACGTGAAGAATTAATTTCTTCACGGTGATCTCTGAGGAGATCTAGATGGAGCAACCCCAGGGATTTATGCAAGACTCATCTTTGGTTTTTCGACTGAAGAAGTCCCTTTATGGCCTCAAGCAGTCTCCAAGGCATGGTATGCCAAGATGGACTCCTACTTGTTGTCACATAACTTTGTACGTTGTAAATCAGGCTTGAATTTCTACATGCTCGGGATGACTGATTCACTTCTACTTTAGCTCTGTATCTTGATGATTTGTTGATCACCGGTTTCTCGACTTCAACGATTGCTGCAGTCAAGAGGATTCTACATGACAGGTTTTTGATGACGGGCATGGGTCCGCTACACTTCTTCCTTAGACTCGATATCAGTTAGGATGCATCAGACATCAAACTGTCTCAGCTCAAGTATGCACGAGATCTCCTTGAGAGATTTCACATGACAGACTGCAAGTCTGCTCCGAATCCTTTCCTATCAGGAGTCAAAATTGAGGATGGAGGGAGACTCCATTGGTTGATAACACATTGTACATACAACTAGTGGGGAGTTTGTTGTATCTCACACACTCCAGACCAGACCTCTCCTATGCAGTTGGTGCAGTTTCCAGGTTCATGCAGGAGTTGCATGAGCTACATTGGAAGGCTGCAATGTGTATCCTTCAATACGTACAGGGCACCATCACCTTTGGGATTCATTATGCAGCAAACTCTACATTAGATCTCAATAGGTTTATTGATTCTGACTAGGTTGGCGATAGCACTGATCGCAAGTCCACATCTGGTTACTCACTCAGTCTTGGTTCTGGGCCTACCTGTTGGTCGAGCAAGAAGCAAGCTACCATTGTTGTATCTTCATCCAAGGCAGAGTACAAAGGGGTAGTTAACATAACCATTCAGGCTATGTGGCTGCAACATTTTCTCATTGAGTTGGGAATTCAATTTCATCAGTCGATCGTCATCTGGTGTGACAACCAGAGCACTCTAAAGTTCTGCAGAGATCCATTTCAAAGGCAGCGGATGAATCACATCGAGATCCACATTCACTGCATATGGGACTTAGTACACGAGGGGATAATCGACCTACAGTTCTGTCCTTTAGCAGAATAGATGATATGCATCTTCACCAAGACCTTCACTGAGCAGAAGTTCCATTCTCCACGAAGTCGTCTTGGAGTGAAGGACACATTTACCTAGCAATTGTAGTTCTTATTTTTACATACATTGTACCTTGAGGGGGTGTTTTTCCCATGAGTTTTCCCCTCTTTCCTCACTTTATTTCAGTGTATCTTTTATATTTGGGTACCTAACATGGCCTCGTTGTTGGGACCCATTCTTTATTTTCACCATAGTGATGTTTGGGGGGGGTGTTGGAGTTACTTCACACACACCTAGGATTTATTTTTTCTAAGTTTTTTCCTTTTTTATTAGTCATAATTAGTCATTATCCAATATCCTATATTTTAGGGAAGAATATTCCACCTGGAGAATATTATCTTTCAATTGACACTTCAGTTTGACTAGTTGAGTTGAGTTTAGATGCTGCATTAGTTTTGTCACCATGTAACATTGGGATCATCACCATGCTAATGCACACTTGCCTTGGGATCATCACCATACTGGTGCATTACCCTTGATTCCCTTATATACTCCTCACTACTCTCTGTTAAGTTAGTTAACTGAAGACTAGTTGACTAGTTAACTCAACTAGGTGGCAGTTCACTCTCGTAACTGCCTGAGAGACTAGACTAGGTGGCATTTCACTCCCGTAACTATTGGTATGTGTCCAGATCACTCTAGAAGACCACCATGGTGCATTGGTTCTCCTTCAATGCACACTCATTGAGTTATACAGAGTATATCATGTGTAAATTATTCATTATTCGTTATGGTTAATGAGAATTCTTCTATTCTTTCTCTCCTTCTTCTTCTTTCTCAATTTGTCTATGCAAATGTGTGTATTATTTTCTAGCTAGATATATTCTGTGCAGGTTCAACACATTTAAATTTTCCTTATTAGATGGATTCTCTGGTTATAATCAAGTCTTGGTGTCACAACCAGATCAGATTAAAACTACCTTTAGAACTAAGTGGGGAACATATGCATACCAAAAGATTCATTTTGGTTTGATTAATACCAGAGCTGATTCGGATCTCGGGCATTGAGATCTGGATGGATTGAATGCCGAGAGAGGAGGATCTTAGACATGCCAATATTTCATGAAAATAAGCATGGACAAAAACATGTAAATGAAGTACTCAAGAGGTGAGGCTCAAAGAGGAGCCTCACCTCTAAAACTAATTACTAGTAAATCACTTAGATCTAATTAATATCACAATGAACAATAGAAAATATGAGAGAATCCAAAATGAGTAATGTTTTATTATGAGAAGGCTTGCTAGGCCTTTATATAGCATCACGAAATGGTCCATTGGAAAAAGTAAAAAAGAGCTCATTAAATGAGTCTCTATTATTATAATAGATTTAACTACCCAGCTAAGTAAGTAGTGGAAAATAAAACCCAATACAATAATGGAAAGAGATCATTAAATGAGTCTCTATTGTTATAATAATAGATCTAACTACCCATCTTCTATGGAGAAAATCCCCCTAATCTGGGTCTAGTGACTAGGTAGAGCCTTGACACCTTAAAAGATAGAAAATCTTCTATTCTACACAAACCAAACAAAACCTTATGATAATTGAGGGAAGAGAAAGAAGATCGAAATGTGTACCTTAAGTCCTTCCGACTATTTTCGATCCCTTCCGGTTGCTATCCATTCCAAGATTGTAGGCCTCCTCCCAAAGCTGGCTTGAACCAATGTTATAGAACAAACTATGACAACATATGCATAACTGTCAAGATCATCTAAAGGGTTAGTTATTCATGAAAACATTCATAAACACAAACACATGGAAATAAATATCTGGGACAAGAAGTTTTCTCTTTTATTAATAACAAAATTGGAAGTTGCAACCTGAATTTTGTTGGCACCGCTCCATGAACCTCACCTGGGTTCCTCTACTTTGTCTCCAAGTGCACTATTCCCAATATGATATCCTCACAACCAACATACCAATATAGGGGAAAAGGATGGATTGGATAAGGAGGATGGATGGAAGGGAATGTTGAGGATGAAACTCGGAACATAATACAAGAAGGCTTGGAATACAAAGGAGAAATTTTGGCAGAGTTCTCTTGTTTCTCTTTCACCTCTCTCCAAGACCCCCCTAGGGCCCTTTTTATATGAGAAAATGATGGTTAATTCGTTGTCATAAGGGATACAAGAGGTAAAATGGTTGAAAAACCTAAGATAGGTCATAAACTCCGTTGGAAAGTGGAATTTATATTTTTTTGCAAATTTTTAGAGTACACATGGGCTTTCAGTTGTGAAACTAGCGTATGTACGCAAGATTTTAGGCATGAAACTAGCATGTGTACGTGCTCTGCATATGCATCAGGGAGTGTATACCATACAAAAACTTGTTTTTTTAGAAGAACTCCAGCAAAAAGGGTTGGTTGATATGTGAATGAGTAGACCAACATCAGAAATACATATTAGTGGCATTTTGAGTTATAACAGATGCCCCCTAATGTGTGAGGTCATAAGAGCAACTGATGGCCGAAATACATTACAACATCTTTAATAAAGTGGGAAATCACTGGAATCGAGTAAACCCAAGCGAGTATCCATGAGCACATCATCTACAATAAGACAATAATATTCACCGAAGCAGGCATTCCCATGCTCGGGAAAACTAAGAATGGTTGCCAATTAAGTACACTATAGATCCATGTCATACATATATTAATAATGGCTACATGACCAATGTGTATGATAATATAAAGTGTAGTTGTGAATAATACACAATGGATCTACATCTCAAAATCATAAGAAAATATACAATGTCATAGGAATATTCAGGAGGCATTAATGCCTATGGCTGGAGATGATAACTTCATAACTCAAGCAATAGCTTCAATATCTTCAAACCTCAGGTAGGAGTATAATAGGAGTGTAAGAATCACTACTCTGAGGTCTTCAACATGTCGTCGTAGAAATACTAGAGGACCTTGATCATTAGGCATCGAACTTCATTGATTCTAAATGAAGGGATGGGCGACTCATGATAGAATTATTGGGATGGACAACTCATAAAGGTCAAGAGACTTATCACAGAATGGATGACTCGGGTTTCAAGACTTCCCCTTGGACAAGAGCACGATATATGGACAGACTCAGGCAACCTGTTATTGACAAAATTGTTTGGCACAAGAGGCACCACAAACTCTCCATGTGTTTTGAAGAGTCACCAAATGGAGGAGGACACATCTCTATGTAACGAGAACAACTTCCTAAGGCCATACTATATCCCAATGCTTGCAGAAAAAATGGAAGGATGTGCTCTTTCCAAGGGTGTATAGGCTACTACCAACAAAAGAGAATGTTTCCCCGTCCCCTCTTTTTGGAATATTTGATTTTTTTTTCACGTATTTAATGAGCTTGAAAAAAAATAAAAGAATGCTACATTACAAAGGAGTAACGAGTGTCACGGGCAAGCAAATTGGTTCCAAACGCATGTAACATATTGATGCTCAGTGCAAGGAGACATGTGCAGGGTAAGGACACTTGGGAAAATTCCTTCATGGGTCAAGGTGTTAGATCGCAAGGGAAAAAATACTACGAGGCTTGCGCCTAAGGAATGCTCTAAAGGTTCAGTAATAGAAAAATGAAGCTGACATTAGGCCAAAGACATAAGGATGACACATGCGATGCGATTATAGCATGACACAACGAGATTCCTTCCATGTAAAATTTTACGAGCCCAAATAAGGTAAGCTCGACGGTTTTTCATTTTTGGACAATCTGAAAAACACTGAGAGAAGACTCCAGAGGATATTTTTCATAAGTTTAGTCTCTAGAGCCCAAAAAAGAATAAAATCATACCAAGGAGAACTCTTTTGGTCATTGGGGCCAAAGTATTCCTTTTTCATACATAGTCGAGTTGGTCTGGAAAAAGGGTTAAACTTATACCGAAAGGATGTCTCTTCAAAACCATTTTAACAAGTGTGACAGAGACAATATCACTCGACTATATTTTCAATTTTGAGTCTAAAAAGTTCTTAACTATGGACTCACTCATCCTTTTTCGTAATTTAGTCCCCTGATCCCGAAAAAGCATAAAACATAACTTAGTAGAACTCTCCCGACAAGACATGCCTCCTGAGGCATACATTTTTCCTGGGTAATCTATTGGCCGGAAAAAGGGTTAAACTTATGCCAAATAGATGTTTTTTCTAGACCAATTAATGCATGTGAAAGTAATAAGGTCACTCAACTACCTTTTCTTGTTTAGGAAGTTTGAAAAGGGATTAAAGAAGAATTTAGGGGGTTTCCTTTTTTGTAAATAATGTCCAAGGCTCGAAAAAGTTATAAACCAAAACCAGGGAGAATGGCCCTTTTTCGTAAATTTAGTCCCTCGGGCCCAAAAAAGGGTTAAACTTAGACTTGAAAATACTCTCCTAGCGAACCATAGCTCCTAGGGCATACTTTTTTCATAAAATTAGCCATCCTGACTGAAAAGGGGTAAACTATCACTGGACAGATGTTCCTTCGAATTTCACTTTGACGAACATGAAGGGCAACAAGATCGCTCGACATTCTTTTCAATTTTAGAGATTCTGAAAATGGCTTAAAGAAGACTCCAAGGGGCTCATTTTCTTAAGTAATCTGAACGATGCCAAAAAGGATAAACGAATTCCCATTAGATGTCGCTTTCATAGTTTAAGTGAGCTTGAGAAACAACAAACCATGCTCTAGGGGATTCCGAAGGGTTGAAGCCAGAAAACATTTAAGAAGAGAAATGAGGCATACAATTGAGTCTTGATGGAGCTAAGAAGGGACTCCCAATCCTACAGGAAAATCACAGCATGGACGCCAAAATGAAATACAAGGATATACCTAGGGCATCCATGGAGGGAAAGGATATAACACCTAATTATGACACTTCTAAAGCAACATAGAAGGTTATGTGTCACACTTCAGTGGGGTTGATCCTATGGCAAAGTGGAAATAGTCAATAGAATTCAAAATTCAAGGCGATGAGAACCTATCCTAAATGCAAATGGAGAAATCCCAACTTCGTCACAAGATTGTAAAAGTATTACCCATTCATAAAAAAATACCAAATCCAAAGGAATAAGAAGTTTAAAGGACCAAAATATCACCAAGAAGAACCATAACATCCACCGCGCGAAAAAAAGAGAAGAATCTAGGGTCAAACCGGGTCAAAACAGGGTCAAAAAACCTATAAATAGAGGTAAAAAGGGGCATTTTTACCATTGCACTTTGAAAATTCCCAAAATAGCCAAAACCCTCTTCCTTCAATTTGACATTTGGAGATCACTGATGGATGAAATCGACTCGTTGTTGGGCCTAGTAAGTAATCTTTCCCTTTTCCTGCAATTTCATTCATCCATTTCAAGTTTTAGATGGATTTGGGGGTTGGACACTCCAAAAATTAGCTCGATTGTGTGTGTACACGTGCTTTTCATAGCCAGTGCACGTATGTACGTAGGCTGAGACACTCTCAACACACATACATACGCCACTGATACCAAAAAAGGGTGTGTACATGCTCAAAAAATTGAAAAAAGAGAAGCACTAACTCCCAAAATGTTGGCATGACTTAGCATGTATGTGCATTAGAGGGAAAGAGGACATGAACAGGTTGACAAAATGGTCGAGGAAAACCCGAGGGTGGTGGATACATTGAAACAATGCATATTATAGAAATTATTTGGTTGTCCCCTTATGAGAGCTCAACCACGACTTCTAAACCATCTGGTATAGTATTGGAATCCAGATGCAGAGGCCTTTATAATAGAAGGCTAATCACTAGCACCAACCACTGGAGACCTTTACTTCTTAAGCGATCTCTCTAGGAGGGTGAACCGGTAAACTTGGATACATTCCCTCTTGGGCCATATAACATAGCCCACTACATTGATATGTATTGTGAGGCCGACACATATAAGGTGGGGTCTCAAATTCTAATAAAAAAGATCAAAAATATGAGCTTGAGAGTAGTACTATACATGATTGGGCAGTTGACGTGATCTATTTCTCTACACCAGGCTTCTCAAGCCCATATGCATTGCACAGTGCAGTGTTTGCAACTGGTTATATTCAATTGGAGCACCACTATGCTCAATTATATGAAAATTCAACTGACATAGTGCAAGTTGAGACAGAGGAGAAACTTTAGATTTGGGACAATGCTATCGCATTCTTCTTTGAAAGAGTGCCAGGGATGAGCCTAAGGGAGGGTGTGCGGGGACACATAGCCTTTCCAGCATTGTGCATATGAGATGCTTTGATGTTGCGCAAGGGAGGAGGAGGAGTATGCGAGGCTTATGATGATGCGTTCTTTGAGTGGTGGAAACACCAGATTCCCACCATCAACGACTACCCATATCCGGGTATTAGTTTCTTGAGGGAATTGGACATGCATATGCCCCCTGGTGTAGCACGTGGCGATATAGGTACTTACTCACATTTTTGAATTTTTAACTTTTTAATTTTTCAATTTTATAAAAGAAAAGAAAACATGTTTTTGGTAACGTCACAGTACTAACTTAAAACCTGTTATGTACAGATGTGGGACTAGTGCGACCAATGGACTTCCCTCGGACTTGACACCATCTACAAGAGAAGATCCAGTCAGGAGGATCCATAGCAGAGGCAAGGCCATCATCAACAAAGGCTAAGAGAGTACTGAGGTGGGCATAGAGGAACATGACAACCCTCACTCATAGTGTGCCCATGGCAGAGATCGAGGATCTGCCACCATCCATGCAGAATCATGTAGTGGGAGTACCCAGTGCATGGGTCCAACTATTCCAGCATCTAGTCAATGCCATAGTATATTATACTAGGGCCAATAGGCATAGAGATTAGAATAGTGTTGGACGTTATGCGTGCTGAGGGCACCCATTTTTGTATCTCCCATGTGTACTGAGGGCTTAAGCCCGATGATGTATATTGGACACTTTTGAGGCTTTATGGCCTAGATTTTGTACTGTGACATTATTTTGGACATATTATATATATACATATTTTTGCCTTATGGACTAAATATATTTTGTAGAAATATATTTACATGTGCGTGTATGTGTGTGATTTTATATTTGTGTGTGTGAAAGATGCCAATCTAAAACATGATTTTCCAATGCATAAGTTAATTGATTAGATATCCTGCGAACATGAATATATGTAATATAATCAAAATAATGTTCTAAGAAATGTACCCTAAGGAATTTTCGATGAAGGGTGGGATCATGGACGTGATACACTCCATTTAACTGTGACACTACCAGTTGAGCGTCTAGATGAACCCAGAGGTGAGAAATACCATGTGACAATGAATCACCTAGTAATTATATTACAACACTATACTCAACAACATTATTGGTTGCTTCTCCTAGACAAAAACCTTCAAAAAATACCAACTGACCAGTGGGTGTAAAGATCACCCAAGTGGCAGAAGAAAGCCTTCGAGTGTGTCAGCTAGCACCGTCTGTGAACCCAACATAAAACTGATATTCACTTGACATCTGCCATAATGCAGAAACACAATAAACTACACATTCATAAAACAAAAAGACACTAAAATGTATAAATAAAAATATACACTATTTACAAGAAGTCACACTCAGGTGACCAACCTAAGCGTAATACTTATTAAGTTACAACCCATTTCTTGGCTCAAGAAAAGCGTTACCTTCGAAGTTAACCAATTGATAAGCACATTTTTCTAAAACTTTCTTAACAATAAACGATTTGAACCACATGGGTTTAAATTTTCCTGCTCTCAAGGGATCTTTATCTTGATCATATACCAAGACAAGATCACCTTCAGAGAAAACTCTAGGATGGACCGATCGATCATATTGAAACTTGACACACTATTTATGAGCCTCGTTAGCCAAGTTTGCATCTCGACGCTGCTCATCGAGTTTCTTGAGATAGATAAGATTCTCTTCAAGCATTGTCGTGTCAGGCAGTAGTTCCACTGCCAACTTAAGAGAAGGAATTTGGAACTCTATGGGAAAGACTGCCTCCAGCCCATAAACGAGTTGGAAATGAGAGAAACCTGTAGCAGTCTTGATAGAAGTTCGATATGCCCAAAGTGATGAATATGTTGATGAATGCAACTATAGGAGACATCCTCCAGCTTACAAACTTGTGAGATGTGGAATATAACAGCTATGTGAAGCCTTACTCTCGGCTTACAAACTTAAAAGAAATCCTCTAAGAAGGGTTCATGGTTCCATCCTGGGACAAAGCTAGGAATGTAAAGATGGCCTCCTCCATGATGTGAGAGAGAAGAACTCCAGATGATCATCTGGTGGAAAAGTGATATGTTGAGTTAGAATGTGCATGTGGTTGAGCACAAGGTTAACATGGGAAATCCCAAAAGAGCTAGGCACATCATCATCTGAACATAAATAAATATGATGTGATGGCCTCCTCTAAGCAGCAGAGTTGACGAGAAGACTCCAGATGATTCTCATGTTGGTGGCAGTGGGAAAGCAGATCTGTAGAGTGGACGTGCCTGTGGGCGAGCACAGGTGAATGTGTGAAGATTTGGTTCATTTGTGTAATGTAGTGAATCAGAGCTATGGCATCCCTATGGATTTTCCCCTAGTGGATGAGCACTAGTGGGTGTATTAGATCCTTTGCTATATATTGTTCAAGAGTCAAACCTACCTGTAACCCTAGTTATTATGTAAAGGGTACAGGTCGTCCCTATGTTAATATGATTAATATAAAGAAGATAATTAATAATGAGAATATTAATTATAATAATAAATATAATAAAAAAGTATACTTGACTTAGAGAGGTCAGCCCTATTGTGCCAACAGAATCCCTTGTAAATTAGTCAAAGTCTAATATAAGTAGGAGATGATTCTCCATTGTAGAATCATATACTCCTCATATGTTTTGGAAATTTCAGCAAGTACTTCTCTTTGGAAAAGGTGTGCACCTCTCTTGGACACTAGTCTTCTAGGGCTTAAGCACCCTCTTGTGTGCTAAGTCACTCTTGGTGGTGAAAGGTCTTTCTCTTGAAGAATATAGCAAAGGATTTGGTTAGGTTTTTCTCCCTTGTTTGAGAAGGGTTTCCTAGGATATATCTTGTGTTCTTGTGCATGGTGTTTCTTCTTGTGATCTTGGTTGTTGCAACATTCTTGTTTATGGTTAAGACATGATGAAATTAAATGAACTATGTGATTAACATAGCTTATGAAAAATCAGCATGGTATCAGAGCATAGGTCTTGAATATCCCATTCAACAAGCCTTCTCCAGATCTTTTACTCTCTCATTTGCAGAAACCGTACGACCCTCCTACAGTTTCCAGAAAATCCGTATGACCCCCTTTTCCAGAGAAGTTTCATCACTCAAACTTGGATGCTTGGGATGAAAAAAATTTATAAGGGTACGAATTCCTTCAGCGTACCTCCAACAAGTCTCAAAACTAAATTCTGGGCATTTTCAAAATTTTGACCCTAAGGGTTTCTAGGGTTTCATCAAAATTCTGTAGAAAATTTTGAATCATATTTCTAAGAATTTCTTGAAGAAACTATCATATTTAAAGGCTTATTGTTGGCAGTCATAATCCCAACAAAACCTAAAAGTGCTAGCCTAACCTAGTTGTTAGGTTTTCTAGCCTAGTTAACAAAGGGTTTGTGAATATGATCAATTTCATGATGGGAAGAAAGTTCAACACAAGACTCCAAAGCAATGAAGACATCGACATCTCAACACTCTCAAGTATGGTTCCTATCAATGAAAATACTTGGCTAATTGAAAGTGGTGCCTCTAGGCACATGACCGGTATTAGAAATCATTTAACACACTTCATTGAAAAGGAGACACATCTACACGTTGTCCTTGGAGATGATGCTATATATAGCGTGAGAGGAGTTGGAACCTCCATCTTCCAACTAGATTCAGATATGCAACTCAAACTAGAAGAGGTTCTATATATACCCAGAATGAAGAGAAACCTTGTCTCTATTTCAGCACTTGAAGACAAAGGTTACAAAATTACCTTCTTAGAAGGAAGAGTCCTTGCATGGCACAAAGACTCTCATATAATCTCTTCCAAATAAATCGGCGTCAGAGATAACAACTTATACAAGTTGACCATCAAACCAGTTCAAGCCTTACTACATGACACTATCAGTCTAAGTGAGTTGTGGCATAGAAGGCTTGCTCACATTTATTACAAATCTCTTCCATCTCTAAGGAAAATGGTAACAGGTCTACTAGAGATCCAGATCCAGCATGAAGGCATTTGCAAAGGCTGTGCCCTTGGTAAAAATGTTAAAGGATCCTTTCCTAGCAGTGACAACAATTCCAAGGAAATCTTGGACCTAATCCATTCAGATGGATGTGGGCCAATACCTGTTGCATCTCTAAATGGGTACTTGTACTATGTACTATTCATAGATGACCACTCCAGGAAAACTTGGA
Organism: Picea engelmannii; assembly: GCA_009831015.1. Taxonomy (NCBI): domain Eukaryota; kingdom Viridiplantae; phylum Streptophyta; class Pinopsida; order Pinales; family Pinaceae; genus Picea; species Picea engelmannii. The sequence goes on along the minus strand of ML778174.1, from coordinate 483,802 downwards.
TCTACTTCCTGAAGAAAAAGGATGGAGTCCTTGCCAAATTCCAAGAATTCAAATCTCAGGTTGAAAACTTGACCAGAAGAAAAATCAAAGTATTGAGATCAGAAAATGGAGGAGAATACACCTCAAAAGAATTTATCAATTTTTGTATTGAAGTAGGGATCAAGAGAGAGCTCACAGTTTCGTACAACCCTCAAAAAAATGGGGTTGATGAAAGGAAGAACATAACCATCATTCAAGAAACTAAGGAAATGATACATGATCAGAGCCTACCCATGACTCTATGGGAAGAAGCATGTATGACTGCAGTATATGTTCAAAATTGTAGCCATCATCAGATCCTAAAGAACATTAATCCAGAAGAAGCATTCACCAAAGTGAAACCTAAGATTGGACACTTCAGAATATTTGGATGTCCAATGTACCTTCATGTACCTAAAGAAAAGAGATCCAAACTAGAACCTTCAGGAAGAAAAGGTACTTTTGTAGGATACAGTGAATCCTCACAATCATACCGAATCTACATCCCGGGACAGAGACAAATTGAAGTAAGCAGAGACGTTACTTTTGAAGAAGAAGTAGTCTTCCAGAAATCCAGAGAAGCTCAGATGGAAATAGATGGTGAAACAATACCTCCTTCTCATTCAGAAGTTCATAGAGAGACATATATTGTTCCAGATGAGCCTACAACACCAGTTGATCTAGTCTCTCTAGCAGATTCGGTTGGCCCAAGTAATGTACCTAGAGACATCACCATTGGACATAAAAGACCTTCTTGGGCACGCCAAACATTGGAAGAAGCAGAAAGACATAAATCTCCACAAGGAGCAATTAGAGAAAGCAAGAGACCTAATATATTCTCTAGCTACCTTTTAGCTATGACTCACATTATTGATTCAAAACCAACTTGTCATGGAGAATCCTCAGGTGAACAAGTATGGAAAGATGCCATGACTGAAGAATATCAATCTATACTAAAGAATGATGTATGGGATGTTGTCCCAAGACCAGAAGGGAAGTCTGTAGTAACTTCCAAATGTATTTACAAAATCAAACATGTTGTTGATGGAAGCATTGAAAAATATAAAGCAAGATTCATGGCCATAGGGTTCTCACAAATAGAGGGAGTTGACTATGATGAGACTTTTGCACCAGTAGCTAGATATACCTCCATTCGATCCATCATTGCACTAGATTCTTCCATGGGCTAGAAGCTACATCAGATGGATGTAAAGACAACTTTTATCAATGGCGAAATTGAGGAAGAAGTCTATATTGAATAGCCAGAAGGTTTCATTATACACAACAAAAAATCTCATGTTTGTAGATTGAAGAAAGCCCTGTACAGCCTAAAACAAGCCCCACGTGTTTGGTAAGAGAAAATGGATGGTTTCTTGATGAGTTTGGGTTTTAACAAAATCTCAGTCGACCTAAACTTATATTATAGCATTAATGGAAATGAATGCTTGATTCTAGTTCTATATGTGGATGATCTTTTCATCACCAGCTCATAAAGACTCATTGTTGAATGCAAAGAGGCACAAACTACCAAATTTGAAATGAATGATTTGGGCCAAATGCATTACCTCTTGGGACTAGAAGTATGGCAGAGATCAGACGATATTTTCCTAAGTCAAGGAAAATATACTTTGGATATTCTAAAAAGATTCCAAATGACAGACTGTAAATCCACGCCAACTCCAATGGTAATGCACCTGAAGAAGATGAATGATACCTATTCAGGAGACATAGATCCACATTTATATCGACAACTTATTGGATCCTTGATGTATCTAGTTAACACCAGACCAAACATTTTCTATGCAGTAAATGTGCTTAGCCAGTTTATGAGCCAACCAAAATAGACACATTGGATAGCTACAAAACATGTATTAAGATACTTACAAGGCACAATTGGTTATGGCCTAAGATATGAAACAAATGTGGATCTAAGAACGGAAGGGTATGCTGATGCAGACTGGGCAGGAAGTGCAGTAGACATAAAAAACACCTTAGGTAACTACTTCACCCTAGGTTCAACCATGGTTTCCTGGTGCAGCAAAAAACAAAACTCTGTGGCTTTGAGTACAACAAAGGCAGAATACATTGCACTAAGTGTGGCAATTCGTGAAGCTGTATGGCTTCGCAAAATCTTGACATATTTGTTCAATCATGAGATGGATCCAACCACCATTCATTGTGACAACTAGAGTTGTGTGAAGCTCTCAGAGAATCTAGTATTTCATGACAAATCAAAACATATTGAAATCAAGTACCACTATATCAGAGATATGTTACAGAGGAAGACAGTACATGTTCAATATCTTTCCACCCATGAACAAATTGTTGATATCTTCACTAAACCACTTTCCAAGACAAAGTTTGAGTATTTATGTGAGAAGCTTGGCCTGATGGAGAATGCCTCCCTAGCTGAGAGGGAGTGTTGATGAATGCATCTATAGGAGACATCCTCCAGCTTACAAACTCGTGAGATGTGGAATAAAGCAGCGATGTGAATTCTTAATCTCATCTTACAAACCTGAGATAAATTCCCTAAGAAGGGTTCATGGTTCCAGCTTGGAATGGAGCTAGGAACATAAATATGGCCTCCTCCATGACGTGAGAGAGAATATATCCAGATGATTATCTGGTGGAAAAGTGATCTGTTGAGTTAGGACGTGCTTGTGGCTGATCACAAGGTGAATGTGGGAAATCCCAAAAGAGTTGGGCACATCATCATGTGAATATAAATAAAGATGATGTGATGGCATCCTCTAAGCACCAGAGTTGACGAGAAGACTCCAGATGATTATCATGTTGGTGGCAGTGGGAAATCATATCCGTAGAGTGGACGTGCATGTGGATGAGCACAGGTGAATGTGTTAATATTTGGTTCATATGTGTAAAGCAGTGAAGCAGAGCTATGGCATCCCTATGGATGTTCCCCTAGCGTATGAGCATTAGTGGGTGTATCACATCCTTTGCTATATATTGTTCAAGAGTCAGACCTACCTATAACCCTAGTTATTATGTAAAGGGTATAGGTCGGCCCTATGTTAATATGATTAATATAAAGAAGATAATTAATAATGAGAATATTAATTATAATAATAAATTATTCTTGACTTAGAGAGGTCGGCCTTGTTGTGCCAATAGAAGCCCTTGTAAATTAGTCAAAGTCTAATATAAGTAGGAGATGATTCTCCATTGTAGAATCATATCCTCCTCATATGTTTTGGAAATTTCAGCAAGTACTTCTCTTTGGAAAAGGTGTGCGCCTCTCTTGGGCGCTAGTCTTCTAGGGCTTAAGCACCCTCTTGTGTGCTAAGTCATTCTTGGTGGTGAAAGTTCTTTCTCTTGAAGAATATAGCAAAGGCTTTGGCTGGGTTTTTTGCCCTTGTTTGAGAAGGGTTTCCCAGGATATATCTTGTGTTCTTGTGCATGTTGTTTCTTCTTGTGATCTTGGTTGTTGCAACATTCTTGTTTATGGTTAAGACATGATGAAATTAAATGAGCTACATGCTTCACCTAGCTTATGAAAAATCAACAGAATATAACATCAAATTTCAATTCGACTTGGCCGAATTGATTGTCCGTTGGAGAATAATCTTGAGAGACTTATTGACAACCTCCGCTTGACCGTTCACTTGTGGATAGTAGGGTGACAAATGTCCTTTATTAAACCCAATATTTGATGTTAACTCAGTCATCATCTTATTCCAAAAGTGACTGCCATGGTCTGTGACAATCTCTTTCAGTATACTGAACCTAGAGACAATCTGGTTGAAAAGGAAAAACGTTGTCATTTCCCCGTCATTACTAAATGTTGGCATGGTTGAGACCCACTTAGTGAAGTATTCTTTTGCAACAATGATATAACGATGTCCCCTAGACAAAGCTAGGTGGTATGTAGTGAAATAAATTCCCCACTTAATGAAGGGACCAACAACAATAACATGAAACATAGGAGCAGGTTGTGTCTGCATCTTTCGAGAGAATATCTAACATGGGTGACACTTCTTAACCACCTATATACAATCTTTTATTAACGAGGGTCAAAAGTATCCTGCACGAAGGATTTTCTGGGATGTTTCCAACCCAGACAAGTGACCGCCACATGCTCTAGTGTGGCAGTCATTTAACACAATCTATACCTCCTCATGAAGATCATCGGGACCGTGGATGCCCCCGATGAAGGGTTAGGATGGTGTTGAGCACTCAACACACCCTAAACAACTTTGTGAATTTTTTTCTTTTGGGTACCACTTTTCATTTATGAATAGAGTCAATTTTTTGGGGATGGATGTATTTTTTTGTTGTTTTGTTTTATCATCGATCACATTTTTTGTTTGGTTTGAAGTTTTCGACAGATTGAAATTTTTCTCTAAGTAAATGTGGCATAAAGACTAAGTGCACACAACTTAATTTTTTTTTATTAAAAAGAGTTGCACGCCAATCAACGATTCTGGTCTGTGAAACAATTCTTTAAAAATTCTCAATGTATCGTCGACATCGAAAAAATATGAAAGACAAATTGCCCGCATAAGAAACAACAGTCATCGATCTCCCATCGTTGATACATCGTCGTCATCGGTGAAAAGTGAGAAAGGGTACGGTAGCCAGAAACAGATGTCTAAGGAAAATCATCGATGCCGAAAATTTTTTTCTCACACCGAAGAGATCAAATCAACCATCACATGTTTTTCCACGTAGATGGTCTGTATTGCTCGTTTATCTCCCATGTCATTTTTTTATATTCCCTGTGTTACATCAACATGTCCACATCAACATTTCCACATCAGCATTGTACGACATTTTGGATCAACATCAGAACTTTTTCCTAAGAGTACCAATGAAACAACATCAAAGACAAATTGTCGACGTCGATGCACTCATTGACTATCAATAGGTGTTAGGACACAGAACGATGGGGTTTAGATAAAACATTTCCCCATCAACATCGACGATCCTGGATGATCTGTGTCATCCAGTTAAATACTCTGCTTAATCCAAACCATTCACTCTCCCATAGTGTGATTTCATGCCTAAGAGAGACTCAAAGGCCACCAAGGAAAGAGCGAATTTTTGATCACACATCTCCCCGATGTCGATCATACTAGTTCCTTTGAAATGTGAAACACTCAAGTAACTTGATTGGAAACCTCTAGTTGAGTAGAGGACGGGATCTACGATTGTTATTCAAATAAGAACTTCACGTAACTAATACATCGAGCCATGACATCGCGCGCCAACCAACATTCAAAAATTTAAATTCGTCGATGAACTCTGAAATAACACGCTTCTGCGCTGCCAGCCTGCGTTACATTTAATCCTAAGCATGGTGTGGATTCTGTTATAGATTGTACAAGTCACATTTGTACACCTGAATTTAAGACTCGATGCGACAAGGTAAGTATGTTTTAAACTAACAAGGTTTTTTCTCAAGCATAGTATTTTGTTCGCAAGCCACTGATCTCCCAAGCAGACGAAGGAGCGAGAGAGAGAATCAAGGAGGCTACAACACACTTTATCACTTCAATTACCAATAAACCAAGGTTATTTCTTGCAAGGAATAGGTAAGCATTGTCTTTGTTGTTTGCATTTATGATTGCGTCGAATAACGCTTGTCGAAGTTGTCTTGCAACTCATTATAACATTTTGTGCAGGAAAATGCCTTCATGAAAGACAATGACTAGGCACTCACCAAGAATGTCCAAAAAGAAAGAACTGGAGATCGACAAAAGGTTGACACCAGCGATCGCAAGGGAGCTTGATTTTGTTTAAAAAACAGAATCAATTATACAGACTTCGACCAAGAAACAATTTACCCAGCCTTCAACTTTTGGGGACACAGAGGCGGGCACTGGATCTAAAGTAATTCTTCCACATTGGGGTGACCTTTATAATAAAACCAGTCAGGAATATTACCCAGATTTTACACCTCACAACAACCCAGATGTCAGGGTATTGGATGACCAAGTTTTCCAGAATATCAAGCGATCGTCTCTGCACATGGTGGCTTGTCGGACCCCAATTATGCCTTGCATCGAAACCATAGGATGGATAATTGACCACACAGACACGGTGAAGTGCACGATCAACAATGAGGAGGGTGAATGTGTTGGTATTTTTCTTCCAGTAGAGGTACAAAAATATTACAAACTTAGAGACCCAGAGGAGAGGCTGAATACATATTTTGTGGTCAGGTTTTATGAGCTTCATTACACCATATGGTTACTAGCCTCTTGATGAAAAAGGGATAAAAAGTTCACAAGAAGGAAAAATGGTTGGTACAACACGGTAAACCTCAGGAATCCCTATATGTATTTAATGGACTTGATCTGTCGATTGTATGGAGAAAATGATTGCTCGAAGTTTTCAGAAGTATGGATTCCCTTAGCATATACCGTAGAAATCGCCATGAACAGTTTCAATTGGGGAGCCATTATTTCAAAGCAGTTGAGTATCAACATCCTATAGTCCCAGACACCAAAAGAAGGAGAATCATCAATCTTTTTCATGGCATCTTAACTGTTGGACATGATCTGTGCAAGAAACTCTTTCTCATGTATGAATTTAAACTGGCATGTTGTCGAGTTACCTGTGCATGTTTATTTCAGCATTTTGTGGGAGAATAAGTACAAAATGTTTTACGCCATGATATGTGATGAGTTTATAGCTAGAATACACTTCATTATATTTAGAAAATAATGCACGAGGCTTTCAGCGGTAGCCAAAAATATGATATCCAAAGTTGGCCACTGGTATTTCGAAGAAACACACACATATATCATAGTGTTCGGGGCTATTGGTGAACCACAACTACTCTGCTCTCATGTCCCGGATCATCTGATGGGAGATATTTGTTACCATACCATCCTACAAGGCTATAACACTTCTCTGGTGAAGGATAAGAAGAGAGACTTCATACCCTATGGTTTTCATATTAGGTTTTATATGGTTAAAGAAATTGCATAGGAAAAACAAGAAGGATTGAGTCAGCTTGAGTATCAGTTCCCCACAAGCCGTTTTTGCAAGCATGATCCAAAAGGCTTGGTACTCCAACACACAGTGCAGGTATCCTCATGTTGGCCATATTCTCATGACATTTTCGAAGATGAGATCTTTACCGAGGGCAGCCAAGATTGGGAGGAAGTGCTCCATAGAAGGGATAACCCTAGTATGACCAAGTTCAAAGCAATGACCATGGATGAACAAGTCGAGATGATAGAGAAAACAGCTCAAGAATCCATCAGGATAAGAGAAGAAAATAGAACAGGAGAAGTGGTAGAAGCATGGAAAAGGGGGACATTGTTACTGGAAGAAGTCGAGAGAGCTATGCAAATATTGAGGGAATATTTCCCACTTAACCCATTGGTAAGTCCCTTGAGAATTACCTCGTGCGATACAAACGGCTAGGAGGTAGAACTGAATGGCTCAAAATCAGTTCCACCAGAAAAGACTATCACCCAAGAATTTGATCTAGACATAAAACTTTCCAAAATAGTCAAAGGTCAAGGATTGTGTAAACTAGTTGTTGAGGCCCAAGACCTGATTAACACAGAAGACTCTAGTTGGGAAAATGAGTTTTCATTATGGTGCATCGAAGCCTTATATGTACCTCCCGGGCAAGAATCCTGGTATGGAAACTTGTCTTATCTCCTAAATCATGGAACTTGTCCGAAAAACCTGAACCCTAGAGAAAGGATGGCCCTCGAGTTAAAATCCGTTGAATACTGCCTCATAAATTCTATGATTTTCCGAGTGAATTATGATGGAGTACTCTTTAGATGTATCCAACATGATGATGCAAGAAAGTTACTAAGATAAATCCATGATGGTCCAGCGGGTGGACATTTGGTAGGAGAAACCACGACTCACAAAATATTAAGGGTTGGTTACTACTGGCCTACTTTGTTCAGGGACGCTCATGCATATGCTAGAAATGTAAATCTTTCCAAGTAAACGTTGGTAGAGAAAAGAGGGAATTTGTTCCACTCCAGCTGATGAACATATCTAGACCATTCGAACAATGGGGAATAAACGACATAGGGGAAACCACTCCCAATTCTTTGAAACAACATAAATATATCTTGACTGCTACATATTATTTTACGAGATGGATAGAGGCTATCCCGCACGTTAATGAAAAGGTAGTAATCCAATTTCTAGAACAACAACTGATAACAAGATTTGGGATGCCTCCATTCTCATTTTTGACAATGTTGCCTATTTTTATTCCACACTATTGACAGAATTCACCCTTGATAAGGGAATCATAATAAGATATTCTGCAAACTAATATCCTCAAGAGAATGGGGTAGCAGAGTCAAATAATAAAAACCTGGTAAGGATTTAAAAAATACAGTTGTTGAAAATCAGAGGAATTGGGATAATTTGCTTCATAATGCCCTATGGGCCGATCGAGTAACACCTAAAGAAGCACGGGATAAAGCAAACAAGCCCAAAGGAAAACACTCAAAGTTACAAAATCTCTGGCTCAGACCTTTCTAGGTGGTCGAGAAGATCAGGGCAGGCACATACCTGTTGCAGAATTTGAGGGGGGAATCTGACACTTTCCCAGTGAATGACCAGACCTTAAAACAATATTTTTATTAATATATATATATATATTTTGATGCTTTGTTTGAATTATTTTTTCTTTTTCATCTTGCATTTTGATTAGAACAAGTGTGTGTGTTTCAGGGCAGATCATTTTCGAGCCCCTTTTTCATGCTTTATTTTTGCTTGTTATTTTATTTTGATTGAGTTGTGCTTCATAAAGGAATGGTTTACTTTAATGTTTTCTTGGGAGAATACGGTGAAGCAGACTATGCTCTTGACCTACACTTACATGCAAAATAAGAGACACTGAGTAGACTTGAATTTTCAAAATCATATTTTATCTTTGCAAGCATACTACTTGGGAAAGTGATGAAATATCCACCTAGTGGCCTGGTAAAGCTAAAAGTAAATATGGCTAGCTGGAAATAATCACATGTACCTCTAGAAAGAGCCAGGGAGAGCTCCACCTTAACAATTTCTCCTTTAAAAAAAAAAATATATCCTCCTCTCTGACTCACTCTTGGGATTTATCCCAGAAAAGGATGATCAAAAGATGATCCACATTGAAAAGAAAAAGAAAGGGAGTGAAAAGTCTGAGAGGGTATGCAGAAAGCTTCGTCGGGGCTATGGATGCTCTCTGGCAGCAGAGCAAGGTCTGTGATGTTGGGGTGACTCCATCGGGGCTATGGACGCTCATTGGCAGCGAAGCAACACCGTAAGAAAGGAGTGAAAGCTAAATAGCCTCATGCCAATGGATGCCCTTCCAAGATCTTGTCTAGGGAGGACATGGATTGAGGTCAAAAGGAAAGAGGATGGAAGAAAGCTAAACCCCATAGGCGGATCCAGATTCACCAACCAAGTAACTTGTGTACACATTGATGGAAAGGTTTTGTTGGAAATAATAGAATAAAGCCAGACGATTTCTCAACCAATTTGCACAAGATAAGCACGAGGGAAGGAGCATAGATTCTATTTTCACCCAGAGAATTGCCATTTTTTGAGCACTCAACACACCCTAAAAGACTTTGTGATTTTTTTTCTTTTGGGTAGAACTTTCATTTCTAAATAGAGTCAGTTTTGTTGGGATGGATGGATTTTTCTATTATTGTGTTTTATCATCGATCACATTTTTTGTTTGGTTTAAATTTGTCAAAATATTGACATTTTTATCTAAGTAAACGTGGCATAAAGACTAAGTGCACATAGCTTAAAAAATGTTTTATTAAAAAGAGTTGTGCGCCAATTGACAATTCTGGTCTATGAAACAGTTCTTTAAAAATTGTCGATGTATCGTTGACATCATCGAAATCCAAAAGACAAGCTGCCAACATAATCAAAAACAATTGTTGATCGTCGATACATCGTCGGCATCGGTGAAAAAGGAGAAAGGACATGATAGCCAGAAACAAATGTCTAAGGAAAATCCGAAAAAATGCTTCTCACGCCGAAGAGGTCAAATCAACCGTCACATGTTTTGTCACGTAGATGGTCTGTATTGCTCAGTTATATCCCATGTCATTTTTTTATATTCCCCATGTTACATTAGCATGTCCACATCATCATGTCATATATGTACTTCCACATCAGTACTATACGAAAGTTTGGGTCGGCATCATAACTTTTGCTTAAGAGTACCAACGAAACAACGTCAAAGACAAACTGTCGACATCGATGCACTCATTGACTACTGACAGGTGCTAGGACATTGAACGATAGGGTTTAGATCAAACCTTTCCCCGCTGACACCTGCTATCCTGTTGTTGGAGAAATTTCTATTTTTGACACACTAGTTCAGTGGGAGTAACACTAGTTCATTGGGAGTTAACTGACTAGTTCTATTTTTAGACTTTCTATTTTTACCATCACTATTATGCATGCATGCATTCCTAAGGAAAGCTAACTGCTTGATTGCTTTTCTTAATCATGGAATGCTTTTCCCTTTATATGATTGTATTCAACTCATTTATTGTATCATATTGATCATGATCTATGTATCGATCATCAGCTCATTGGAGTAGTGTGAATATATTTTCTCATTTTTCCATATTGAATCTCTCTTCTTTTCTTGATAAGATTTGTTTGTACTTGCTTTAGCTAGATCTCCTGTGCAGGTTTACATGAAACACCGACACCTGGCTGATCTATGTCATCCATTTAAATACCCTTCTTAATCCAAACCGTTCACTCTCCCATAGTTCGATTTCATGCCTGAGAGATTTGAAGGCCACCAAGGAAAGAGCGGATTTCTGATCACACATCTCCCCGATGTCGATCATACTAGTTCCTTTGAAATGCGAAAAGCTCGGGTAAATTGATGGGACACCTCTAGCTGAGTAAATGAGGGGATCTATGATTGTTAGTCAAATAAGAACTTCACGTAATTGATACCTCGAGCCACGACGTCGCGCGCCGAACAACATTCAAAAATTTAAATTTGCAGATGAACTCTAAAATAACATGCTTCTATACCACCAACCTGTGTTACATTTAATCCTAAGCATGGTGTGAATTCTGTTATAGATTGTACAGGTCACATTTGTACGCCTGAATTTAAGACTCGATGCGACAAGGTAGGTATGTTTTAAACTAACAAGGTTTTTTCCAAAGCATAGTATTTTTTTCGCAAGCCATTGATCTCCCAAGCAGATGAAGGAGTGAGAGAAAGCATCAAGGAGGCTACAACACACTGTATCACTTCAATTACTAGTAAGCCCAAGTTATTTCTTGCAAGGAAGAGGTAAGCATTGTCTTTGTCATTTTCATTTATGATTGCGTCGAATAACGCTTGTCGAAGTTGGATTGTAACTCATTATAACATTTTGTGAAAGAAAATACCTTGTGAAAGCCAACGACCAGGTGCTCACCAAGAACGCCCAAAATTAAATAACTGGAGATCGACAAAAGGTCAACACTGACAACCGCAAGGGAGCTTGATTTTGTTTCTAAAACAGAATCAGTTATCCACACTTCGACCAAGAAAAATTTTACCCAACCTCCAACGTTCAGGGACACAGAGGCATGCACTGGATCTAAAGTAATGCTCCCACATTGGGGTGACCTTTATAATAAAATCAGTCAGGAAGATTACCAAGATTTTACACCTCACAACAACCTGGATGCCAGGGTATTGGATGACCAATTTTTCCCGAATATCAGGCGATTGTCTCTGCACAAGGTGGCTTGTTGGACCCAAATTATGCCCTTCATATAAACCAAAGGATGGATAATTTACCATGCAGACACGCTAAAGTGCATGATCAACAATGAGGAAGGTGAATGTGTTGGTATTTTTCTTCTAGTAGAGGTACAAAAATATTACAAATAGAGAGACCCAAAGAAGAGGTTGAATACAGATTTTGTGGTCGGGTTTTATGAGCTTCATGCACTAGCCAGTTACTAGCCTCATGATGGAAAGAGGATAAAAAGTTCACAAATAGGAACAATGGTTGGTACAACACAATAAATCAAAGGGATCCCTATATGTATTTAATGGCCTTGATATGTTGATTGTATGGAGAAAAGGACTGCTCAAAGTTTTCAGAAGCATGGATGCCCTTAGCATATATCGTAGCAATCGTCGGGAGCGGTTTCAATTGAGGAGCCATTATTTCAAAGCAATTGAGTATCAACATCTTATAGGACCAAACACCAAAAGAAAGAGAAACATCAGTCTTCTTGATGGCATCTTACCTGTTGGACGTGATCTATGCGAGAAACTTTTTTGCATGTATCAATTTAAATTGGCATGTTTTCGAGTTACCTGTGCACGTTTATTTCAGCATTTTGTGGGACAATAGGTACAAAAGGTTTTACGCCATGATATGTGATGAGTTTATAGCTAGAATACACTTCATTATATTTAGAAAACAATTCCTGAGGCTTTTAGTGGCAACCGAAAAGATGATATCCAAAGTTGGCCATTGGTATTTTGAAGAAACAAGCACTTACATCAGAGTGTTCGGGGATACTGGTGCACCACACCTACTCCCCACTCATGCCCCAAATCGTATGATATTGGGAGAGATTTTTTACCATACCATCCTACAATATTATAACTCTTCTCTGGTGAAGGATAAGAAGAGGGCCTTCATACCCTATGGTTTTCATAATTGGTTTTATATGGTTAAAGACATTGTGCAGGAAAAACAAGAAGGATTGAGTCAGCTTGAGTATCGGTTCCCCACAGGCCATTTTCACAAGCATGATCCAAAAGGATTGGTAATATAGCACGCAATGTAGGTATCCTCATGTTGGCCATATACTAATGATAGTTTCAAAGATGAGATATTTAATGAGGGCGGCCAAGATTGGGAGGAAGTGCTACATAGAAAGGCTAAACCTAATATGACTAAGTTCAAAGCAATGACCATGGATGAAAAAGTTGAGACGATAGAGAACACAACTCAAGAAGCCATCAGGATAAGAGAATAAAATAGAGTAGCAAAAGCAACAAAAGCATGGAAAAGGGGGACATTGTTACTGAAAGAATCTCAGAGAGCTATCCAAATATTGAGGGAATATTCCCCACTTAACCCTTTGGTAGGTCCCTCTAGAATTATCCTGACTGATACAAATGGCCAGGAGGTAGAACTAAATGGATCAAAATCAGTTCCACCAGAACAGTTTGTCGCCCAAGAAAACACTAGCCCCATATCAGCCCAGGTAGGATCACCAATGACAACTACAAATCAACGAAGGGAAGCGAGGGCATCAGGCGGGACGGGTATGCCTATCATCCTCATACATTTAATCACCATATACGATGATGAGGAAGGCTCAAAAGCTTCGCACATAACCCTGGTGCTAATCACATAGGAGGAAGAACTAGAGGAGACACCTGCTCTAGCCTTTTATGATTTAGTCTGAAATCCCCGAGAAGGCAACCTGGAAGCTAAGACCACTCTTGAAAATGTACTTCTCAAACAACTGGAAAAATGGTCGTTGGGGGAAACCTAGCCTCACGATGACAACTCTAAGAATGACATGGATGCAAGAGAACAAGAAGAAGGAATGGGGCAGCCAGAAATCGACATCCCAACGACCGAACTCTCATCCAATACTAATCCTCCACCCACTTCTCCATCTAAGACAAGGACTCGGTCAATCGATGAGGACTAGCAGAAGGTTGAGTCACTAGGACACACAAGAAGCTCCCCTACTAGGGAGCTGAGTGGACCAAGCTATGGAACAGAACAAGCACCTGCACCAATATTAACACAGAAACCAATGACTGAGGAAGAAGGAGTTCAGGTGCCTACCCTTGAAAGAGATAGAGAAACTACCATGGAACACATATATACGGTGGGAAGCCTAGGCAATACTTTTACCCGGGGGGATCAAAAGATTCTTGAACCAATAGACGAAGTCGTTGATATATAGGCTATTTATTATGATAGGAAAAGGAAGGTCATGATGAAAAGAACAGTTAGGAAAAGGAAGCTTACGCTTGATAACACCATGTTCATAACCATAGAAGAGATGTTAATTGACACAAAAAGTACCAAGATGACTTAGATAATCGGAGCATGGATGGCCATAACCAATGCCACATTAGACATGGAAAAAAGGGATGAAAGGGAGGCAGATGTCATGAGGAAAGAGTTGTACCTGCTATGAAATCAAGCTGAATATTACCAAAATTCAACACAGGCGGTGGTACTCTTGAAAAGTGAGTTCTAAGAGATGTATGCACAATTCAAAAGGGAGAGAGACCTCTTCACCACCGGGATAACTGATTTTCAAGAAGATACCCTTATGGGGCTAGCGACCTACAAAGACATGCAACAATGGTATGAGAAGGCACATCAAGCCCTGGAACGGATCAACTACATCAGTCAAGTGCAGAAGGTCTGAGATACAAAAGAACATGGCATATGATTTCTTATGGATAGTAGCATTTCCCGAATATGGAAGGCAGTTGAACACTGGGTATACATGGTGTTATCACTAATATTTTCATTCTCAAATTTTGGTCTTAAAAATTCATATTTTTCTTATATAAAGATAATAGGGTTTTCTTAGCATATTTTTGTCCATATTAAGGTCACATGAGGGGTTTTAAAATCTAAAACTAATATTTTGAAAAGGGCGCTATAGGAAGTTCCTGCAATTTTCCTATGGAGAAAAATTGTGTTGGCACTACAGGGAGTTCATGTAGCGCAACCTGTTTTTAGGAAAATGAAACAGTTTTGGAGGATGATTATGAGACCAGCCACCTATTCAACCTATTTAATTGATGAGGTGAGTTGTATATCAATCACTTAATATCAGAGGGAAGGACAACTCATTTTCCAAGTGGAGCTTGATTAGTCAAAAACCTATTCTAGTGTAAAACTGTTGCCTAGAAATTAGGGTTTGATTAGTCCAAAACCTATTCCAGCACTCCTATTTTTTAGGGATACCAAATCCTTTAAATTTTGAATTATATATATTTCAAACACCTTGGTACTTGATAAGAAATTTTCAACTCTTGATGGAGAATATTTTGGGAACATATCATCACGTTGACCTAATTTTTAGCAAGAAGTTACCAGAAATTTTGGAATTTTCCTGTTTTAGTCATCAACTTTGGGCATGGATTTCAAGAATATGGTGATAAATATCAGTAAAATGAAAAAGGATTTTCTCAGTAATAATCTCATATACAAAAACCTCTTTCATTTTTTACACAGTTGCCATGGTTTGGGATATTCGAATGAATCTTTACAACTCATTTCTCAGATTCAGAAATTTAGGAATTTTCCTATTTTAGTCATTATCTTTGGGAACCTATCTCGAGCATATGGAAGGTTATTTTTGAAAATTGAAAGAGGTTTTTATAAATAATGGAATAATATACAAAAAAGCTCTCATATGTTACAAAGGTTTCATGGTTTGGGAGAAACAGTTGGATCTCTGAGCATCATTTTTCCATAATTTCGACAATTAATTTTTCCTAAAAATTGCCTAGCCACCTCATCATTTCGAATTTTGGATGGAGGTTTTTGGATCCATTTTTCTTGGATCTTGAGAAGAATGTAATATATTTATAAAATAGAGGAATAAAAAGAAAGAGAGGAAGGGGGTGATCCCTATTTTGGATTTCATTGTAAAACTTTCATGAGCTAATTTTTACTTATGTTTTCTTATGTAACGATATTAGCTGCTTATGAATCCAATGGTTAGTGTGTGTTTATATTCTCTGTTTATCATCTCTTTTACTTCATATTGAACATATTTTGTTTTTGTACGATAGATGACTGCAAATCTGTGTTGAGAAGGTTTCTTTATAGGATATATTGCAATATTTGCCACATAAATGTTTAAGCCCTTTGAATCTTATTTGGAAAGGGTTTCTGAGTAATGATTCATTCTTCTACTGAGTAACGACATTAAAGAACATGTTTCTATTTGGTGAATTTATCAGTTTTTGTTCCATGATTATTTCATACCATATCACTTATCTTATTTCAATGATCATAGGTTTTATTTACCTGGTTTGTTGCACATAGGAAAGTGGTTTAAATAGCTCAAATCATAAGCCTCATTGAAACCAAATGTGTGATCTTTCCACCTTCATAAAATTATTGAGAATTTTGAAACAAGATGTGATAGGCTTGACTCAATAGCAGTATTGAGTTGAATTCTAGAGCTAACATATTTTGGCGCCTTTGTCGGGGACGAAGCAATGAAAATATTTCCCCGGGAAGAATGACAACAAAGAGATTTATTGTTTCATGGTGAACAAACAATAGACACATGGTTTTGACTGCATCTTTCACTTAGCAACTCCATGAAGGATGAGTCCACGGTTGATTCCACTGATCAAAAAATTCAAAAGACATGGAAGCTTTGCTAGCTACAAGGTATGCATTCTGTGAT
The DNA here is from genome assembly GCA_009831015.1 of Picea engelmannii. Taxonomy (NCBI): domain Eukaryota; kingdom Viridiplantae; phylum Streptophyta; class Pinopsida; order Pinales; family Pinaceae; genus Picea; species Picea engelmannii. The sequence goes on along the minus strand of ML778174.1, from coordinate 467,380 downwards.
TTGTTTCATGTACCTAGATTTCCAAATATTGCACATGATAGAGAAGCATGGGAACACTGCCTTCCGAGGTTTAAGGGAAATGAATATGACCATCCTGCCGAGAGCCTATTTGATTTTCATGAGTACATGCATAGGCTGAGTATTTATCATGAATATGTTCTTATCAAAATGTTCAAGAACTCCTTGGAAGGAATCTTGTGAGTGGTGTAAAGCCCTCCCTGCTGGTAGTATTGCTTCATTGAGTGATTTTCATGTTTCATTTTACTCTCATTACAAAGCAATGTATTCAACTGAGTTTTTATTTGAAAATTGTTGTGAAGTGTTTAAATCAAGTCTTTATCGGGAAATCGAAATTGATGGTCAAGTTGATAATTCTGATCAGATTCAAGAAGACACATTTTTCTCTTCCTTACCTATCATTGAGGATGAAGATTTTATTGAGAATACTCATGCCATTGGCTATAATCAAGCTAATGATTTTCATGAAATATTTCAAGGAGCATATGAGGTGCATAATTTTAGTAATGAATCATCCTTTACGCAGGAGCATAATTATCCTCTTAACTAGCTGAAATCATGTCATGTTCTTCAGGATCTAATAGTAACCTGGATGGATTTGTCATTTCCACAGATCCCAAATGCTGCAAGTTTTGGCATCTCATCTATTTCTCGCTGTGAGTACATGCTTTTTGTGGAACTTTTGTTGTTCATAACATACTCTCTTCATGTCCTCTTACTTAGCTGCAAACAAGGATTACATTTCATTAGTCATATGATTTTATGGCTTCATTGGAAAAATGATTACACTTGATCAAGAAGTAGTTCAATTGATTGGAATAGGAGTAGGAGTGTGCATAAATAAGCTTGCAATGCAAGTATTTGATTTTCAGTTTGAGTACAACATTCAGTTTATATTTGGTTTGCAGCAGTATGTTTTGGTTTAAGAATAAGTTGCAGAAGTTTGGAATGAGATGAATGAATCCATATCCCAATGGATGAAGGCACATGTCTTCTTGTTCTTGGTAGCTCGCGGGGAGCATGCCATCCCCCATGGAGCCAATGTTAGCACTAATATTTTCATGATCAAATTTTGGTCTTAAAAATTCATATTTTTCTTATATAAAGATAATAAGGTCTTCTTAGCATATTTTTGTCCATATTAAGGTCATATAAGGGGTTTTAAAGTATAAAACTAAGATTTTGAAAAGGGTGCTACAGGAAGTTCCTGCAATGTTCCTATGCAGAAAAGTGTGCTGGCGCTACAGGAAGTTCCTGTAGCGCAAAATATTTTTAGGAAAATGACACAGTTTTGGAGGATGATTATGAGACCAACCACCTATTCAACCTATTTACTTGCTGATGTGAGTTGGATATCAATCACTTAATATCATAGGGAAGGAAAACTCATTTTCCAGGTGGTGCTTCATTAGTCAAAAACCTATTCTAGTGTAAAATTGTTGCCTAGAAATTAGGGTTTGATTAGTCAAAAACTATTCCAACACTCATATTTTTTAGGGATACCACATACTTTAAATTTTGATTCATATATATTTCAAACACCTTGGTATCTAATAAGGAAGTTCAAATTCTTGATGGAGAATATTTTGGGAACACATCATCACGTTGACCTAATTTTTAGCAAGAACTTACCAGAAGTTTTGGAATTTTCTTGTTTTAGTCATCAACTTTTAGCATGGATTTCGAGAAGATGGTGATCAATATCAGTAAAATGAAAGAGGATTTTCTCAATAATAAGATCATTTACAAAAAACCTCTTTCATTTTTTACACATGTGTCATGTTTTGGGAGATTTGAATGAATTTTTACAACTCATTTTTCAGATTCAGAAATTCAGGAATTTTCATGTTTTAGTCATTATCTTTGGGAACAGATATCGAGCATATGGAAGTTTATTTTTGAAAAGTGAAATAGTTTTTTCTCAATAACAGAATCATTTACAAAAAATCTATCGTATTTGCCACAGGTGTCATGGTTTGGAAGAAACACGTGGATCTTTGAGCATCATTTTTCCAGAATTTCGACAGTTTATTTTTCCTAAAAATTGCCTAGCCACCTCATCATTTTGAATTTGGGATGGAGATTTTTGGATCTATTTTTCTTGTATATTGAGAATAATGTAATCTATTTATAAAAGAGAGGAATGAAAAGAGTGAGAGAGGAGGGGGGAGATCCCTATTTTGTCTTTCATTGTAAAACTTTCAAGAGCTAATTTTTACTTATATTTTCTTATGTAAAGATATCAACTGCATATGAAGACAATGGTTAGTGTGTATTTATATTCTTTGTTTATCATCTCTTTAACTTCATATTGAACATATTTTGTTGTTGTATGATACATGACTGCAAATCTATTTTGAGAAGGTTTCTTTATAGGATATATTGCAATCTTTGCCACATAAATGTTTAAGCCCTTTGAATCTTATTTGGAAAGGGTTTTTGAGTAATGATTCATTCTTCTACTGAGTAAAGACATTAAATAATATGCTTCTCTTTGGTGAATTTATCATTTTTTGTTCCACGATTCTTCCATACCATATCACTTATCTTATTTCAATGATCATAGGTTTTATTTACCTAGTTTCCTACACTTAGGAAGGTGGTTTAAATAGCTCAAATCATAAGCCTCATTGAAACCAAATGTGTGATCTTTCCACCTTCATAAAATTATTGAGAATTTTGAACAAGATGTGCTAGGCTTGACTCAATAGCAGTCTGGAGTTGACTTCTAGCATTATCACATGGTCCAGGAACCCCAACGAAAAAATGCAGGAAAGATGGGAAGAGTGTGAAAAAATTTGGAAAAAAATCAACTAAGAAATGAGGGGTATTGACTTTCCATAGTTTGTCCCACCGGAGGATTTCATTGATTTACGTGATATAGTCAAGAGACATGCAAATCAAGACTAGGTATGTGAAATAGATATTTCGCGGGTTTCGAGCATAATCCAGGGCCAATTGAAGAAGTTCATGAAGCCTCTAATTAAAGCTCTCGCAGTCTTACATCATGTGAGTGTCAAACTAATCAAGTACAAAGAACACACAATTGAGATAAATGAGGTCATCTCTACTCTGATGGATCAAAACAGTTTCCATTATGCAAATACATCTGAAGATCTCTTCTGCAGATGGTCAGAATATGAGAGGAACAATCCACGTCAATAAAATGACAAGATGATCTAAAGAAGACAAAAGAGAACAAATAGATAAAGTTCACCACATGTTGTTTTCTCCGCTTAACACAAATTTAGTAGATATTTTTAGTTTAGTTATTTTTATAAATAAGGGAATCGACCTTGTACACAAGGGTCGATGGTTTTGGAGAGAAATGTTTTTTCTAGAATATTTTAAGACAATTATTTATGTGCAAGTTATTTTAATTTAGAAGTTTTGTTTAGAACCAAAGACACTTCTTTCATCTAAGGCATGAATGTGACTGGACAGAGGGGGATTATCTCCATCTTAGAATTCAATATTTGTTGCTATATTGAGTCAGAGTTGTTGTATCTATCGTTTAAATTATCTTATAATGATGCGACAGTTCTTTTATTATAATTGATGAATATAAATTGATTGAGTTGATGTGTGATTGATAGTAGAGTATGGAAAATTAGTTTTCTTGCACTCGTTTTCTATTACATATGTATTTTCTTTCTGTAACCGTCATCTCAGATGATGTTGAATTCCTACAAGTCAATGGTATTATTGTTAGATTGAACTAGGTTTGATCCTCATTATCTGCATGTTGAGGTATAAAGACTATCCCAAAACCTAGATTTATCCAATATATCATAACTTCCCTATGTCATTAGTTTAAACTCCACCTTTTATTCCCACAAATCTTCGAAAAGAAAAAAAAGAGAATTGCATAGCATTAGGAAAGTTTTCACGGAAAGACATACCCATCACTCGCGATTAAAGCCCATCGATAAATCCAGCCAGATCATAGATTCGGAGAACCATACCACTCAGGAAACACTTACGAGTCTAATTGGGCCTCTAAAGTGGGTTTGGTTCTTATTGTTGATTAAAAGGGATTTCCAACCCCTCAACAGAATTGGCGCTAGAAGGAGGGCCTTGACGAATGCATGGCTAATAATATTTCTGATTATATATTCTGCAAATCCTATAGATTCAAAACAACCCACATGCATGGCTAGTCACTATCAAGACAATCCACATACAAAGAATACTCCCACTATGAGTAACTCATCTCAACACAAAGAGGAAGAATGCATGTACCCTGAAATAACTTACATTCTTCCTCGCGAGGAGTTAAACAACTTCAAAAGAATCACCAGAGCTTATGCCCGATAGATCGAAGCATTACATTTAGCTCTTTTACTTCCTCGAAGAAAACAAATGAGAAGACCAGTTGTTGACACCCATGATAAGGTATTCGTTCACATGGTAGAAGACCTGATAGACTTTTCTCTCACAGAGATTGAACAACCCCTTGGTATGATACCCGAAACATGAGTTGTCACCCCACTAGCCAGTAACTACTCTGAACCTGACAATTTTGAATCTGAAGAGGAAGGGTCTAACTCAGATTGCTCAGGTTCTGAATCAGAAGACATGAGGGACAATAATGATAACAACGGAGAAGGGGGATATCAACCTTGAGATAACCAACCATGGTTGGAAAGAGATGCTCTGGTGATTCCAAGACAAATGCATAACCTACCCAGACATCCAGAAAAACTACTCCCCAAATTTGACCCCGAAACCTATGGATTGCATGAAGACCATATTAAGAAGTTCATATTAGCCATATGGTCGAAGAATGTGCAACACGAAGATGTTGTGTGTAGATTTTTCCCTTATACCTTTCAAAATTTAGCTTCAACTTGGTATTTCAACCTACTGATTGGTTCCATAATTAGTTGGACAAAGTTTCAAAAGGATTTCTTGGACAAATTTGTTGAATAAACTATTATAGGAGCTTTAATGGATGAAATTTTCGCTACCACTATGAATCCAAAAGAAAAGGTCAAATATTTCAACCAAAGGTTCACCACCATTTTGAACAAATTCCAACCCGAGACTAAACCTACTCCAGAGATGCAGATTGAAGTATATGTTAATTCTCTCCCGGCTTTTATTTCCATGTTCATAAAAAGGGCCTCCAAGAATACTCTAGCAAAAAATTTCGAAGAAGCTAAAACGATTGAGTTCCAAATGAAAGGATGCAAAGAAGGTCATATCTCACTAATAAAAAAGGAAACCCAACCAACACCTAAGAGAGGATTTTTTTTACTAGACCCCCAGAAAAACAAACAGAACAAGGTCCCAAAAAAAAGGGAGGGGATATAGAAAACCTGCAGCGAATGATCAAAAAACTTTCCAACAAGATCGTAGATATGAAAAGAAGATTCGAGGATGGAAACCAAAATCAAAGACCTTATAAACCCTTTTTCAAAAGGAACCCACCTTTGAAAGATATAGAACCTCCCCCATCTAACCTAAACATCAACTTAGGGAACGTAGAATCTGACTCCTTCTGTACATATCATCAAGAAAAAAAATCAGAAAGAGACTACCCCCAATGGGTGCATGCTATGAATCTAATGGCTAATCGATTCCTAGACAAATGTTCTCTAACCGAACAACCTAGTGGCTTGGAAATGAGTGCCATTGATCAAGAAAACTCACAAACCACCTGAAGAGACAGCCATGTTGTTATGGGATTCCAACCACTCGATACCTTTCAACAATGCCTTTGAGGTGCAGGGACTCCCCGCTGAGATTATGGTTGTACAGATGTGAAGTAAAAGTCAACCTATCCAAAGTAACCCCACCACTACTCAATCATCTCAAGGAAATAAAGCATCCGATCACCCCAAACTTTCAATTTCTTCCCAAAGAAACCCCACTAACATACACACATGGGAAATGCCTAAGCTAGACTACAATTTAGTAGAATACTTGAAGAATATGAAGGCTAATGTGTCTGTCATGGACATGTGAAGGATTCCTCAACAAAATGATTTTTTTTACAGGCCTTAAAATTAATAGATACCCCTATGAAAATCATTGATTAAGGTGATGTCCCATCTCCCACAGACTTAACAAATAAGCCATGTGTGAATGCTTGTTCTTTAGACAAAAGAGGAAGGCCTTTTGTTCCTCCTTTCCTCTTGACGTTTGAGGTCTTTAATAAAAATATACATAATTTCCTAGTCGATTCAGGGGCATCTTCAAATGTCATGCCATTGTTAATTTGCAAGAAATTGAATGCAACCCTGGTCAAAAGTGATAAACACGTTATACAACTAGATAGGACTCAGGTAAAGGTCATTGGGGAACTGAAATATGTCATGATCAGAATTTCTACACACCCCAATTTTTTTCAAGTAATTGACATAATCATGGCATACATCCCAGAGGCTTATGGAATGTTGCTTAGTCGAGACTGGTCTAAGAAATTAAACGGATATTTTAGTACCAAATGGGATCACCTATGGTTTCCATTGAAAGGACATCCAAACATGATCAGGATTGACAAAGAAAGATATCTCAAACATACGGTCACTGATTTAGAGGCCCCAAATGAACCCTCGTCAATAGAATTCCCCGTGTTAGGAAACTACTCCTGTGACTCTGATTTTGGTAATTTTTCCCCTCACATATCTAACATACCTTCCACACAAAAATGCGAAATGATATTTCAAATAGACTTACTAGTGGCCATGGAGGAAAGCATCCTCTATCAATATTCTCCGACAGGAGCAGCAGACAAGGAGGTTGAAGTCGTAAAAATAGCTAGACATGAAGAAGTCAAAAATATTCCTCCCCAAATTTGGATGTTGTACTTTGATGGCTCTAAATCACAAGAGGCGTCGGGAGCAGGATGCATCCTCATTGACCCAAAGGGGAAATGAAGTTTCATATCCTGTATATTATAATTTGAATGCACTAATAACACTATTGAATATGAAGCTCTAGTCCAAGGACTAAACAAATCCATCGACTTAAGCATCAAAGAATTGAAAGTCTTTGAAGATTCCGAAATTATCATCTGGCAAGTGAAGAATACCATCCATTTCAATTCACCTCACTTAAGGAATTCTCAACAAGAGGTTCACAGACTAATAGAAAATTTTGAGGCTTTCAACATTACCGTTATTCCCAAGACAAAAAATACCCTTGATGATGCACTAGCCACTGCAACCTCAAGATTATCTCCTTTAGAAGATTATGAAGCCTCAAGGTTTGTATTTGAACTGCTCTACAAACCGTCGATACCTAACAATATTTCTAATTGGAAAGTTTTTGAAGGGGATGAACAGATTATAGATTTCCTGACTAATCAGGAGAATTTCATGGATTTGGCCATTGATTATGAAGTATTCCAAGAACTTCTCACATAATCATATCTCTATGAACATAAAAAAAGAAAATACCACGTTGATGACAAACCCAAGTTTCACACGATACCTAAAGGAGTGGCCAATATGGAGAACCTTTTCAACTTAAGGGAATGATTCAGAGGGACAAATAATGTAAAAATAGGGATCTCATGTCCTATATACAAATCTATAAACCTAGGCACCCCTGAGAATCGAAAGAATGTCAATCTAGGTAAGACAGTGTCCAAAGAAGATAGGAATACTTATCTTAAACTATTTAAAGAATATCAAGATGTCTTTGCTTGGTCTTACCGAGAATTGAAAACATACGATACTCACATTATCCAGCACATGATCCCGTTAAAATCTGGAATAAAAACTTTCCAACAAAATCTTAGTAAGTACCACCCATCTCTGGAGCCTCTGATGTATCAAGAGATGAAAAAATTGTTAGATACCAAGATTATCTTCCAGTTCAGATACTCTGGTTGGGAAGCCAATTTGGTGCTTGTCAAAAAGAAGTCTGGGGAGATTCGCTTGTGTGTGGATTTCAGAAACCTTAACAGATCATCAGAAAAATATAACTACCCAGTCCCACCCATGGAACAACTCTTACAGACATTATCCGGCTCTAAAAGAATTTCCCTCCTAAACAGTTTCTCGGTTAAAATATACCTTTTGAACCAAGTGGGGAACATTTACTTATAAACACATGCCCTTCGGGTTGGTTAATGCAGGGGAAAACTTCCAGAGGGAAATAGGTGTAGCTTTTCGGGGATTAATTAAAAAATGTGTGGTAGTTTATTTAGATGACGTAATGGTATACTCAAAAAATAAGGAAGACCGCATTCAACATTTGACTCAGATATTTGAAAGGTGTAGGAAATATGGAATATATTTGAACCCTAAGAAAACCATCTTTGGCGTAGAGGAAGGGAAACTATTAGGTCATATTATATCTCAAGGAGGAATCAGCATTGACCATGAGCGGATAAAAGTGATAGCTCAACTCCCCTTGCCTCACAATAAAAAGGCCATGCAATCTTTCTTTGGGAAAATCAACTTTGTGAGAAAAATTACTCCTGAATTCGTCGAAACTTATATAAAACCTTTACAAAAAATGATTCACAAAGATGCAGGGTTTAAATGGGATGAAGAAAGGAAATATGCTTTCAACAATATAAAAATTTTCATCTCCCAAGCACCAGTGCTACGAAGCCCTGATTTCAGCAAAGACTTTTTCCTTTATACCTTTGCTTCTAACCAATCCTTGGTTGTCGTACTTACCCAGAAGGATGATGAAAACAATGAAGCACCGGTATCATTTATGAGCACTAACCTCCAAGGAGTTGAACTGAACTACCCTTCTATAGACAAATAGGCTTACGCAGTTTATAAAGCGGTCAAACATTTTAGATCCTATATCTTGAAGAATCAGACTAAAGTCATAGTACCTCACCCCACGGTCTGATCTCTGTTAACTCAACAAGAGATGGGAGAAAGAAGGGGAAATTGGATGGAAATCATCCAAGAATTTGATATCGACATAAAACCTACCAAAATAGTCAAAGGTCGAGGAGTGTGTAAACTAGCCGTCAAGGCCCAAGACCTGATTAATGTAGAAGACTTCGGTTGGGAAAATGAGTTGTCATTACGGTGCATCGAAGCCTTATACATACCTCCCGGGAAAGAATATTGGTATGGAAACTTGTCTTATCTCCTATATCATGGAACTTCTCCGGAAAACCTAAACCCTAGATAAAGGAGAGCCCTCAGGTTAAAATCCACTCAATGTCGCCTCATAAATTATGTGCTTTTACGAGTGAATTATGATGGAGTAATCCTTATATGTATCGAACATGATGATGCAAAAAAGGTACTGAGAGAACTCCATGACGGTCCAACGGGTGGACATTTTGCAGGAGAAACCATGACTCACAAAATATTAAGGTTTGGTTATTATTGGCCTACTTTGTTCAGGGACACTCATGCATATGCCAAGAAATGTAAATATTGTCAAGTAAACACTAGTAGAGAAAAGAGGGCAGTTGTTCCACTCCATCCGATGACCATATCCAGACCATTTGAATAATGGGGAATAGACGTCATAGGGGAAATCACTCCCAATTCTTCGAAACAACATAAATATATATTGACTACTATGGATTATTTAACGAGATGGATGAAGGCTATCCATCTCATGCACATTAATGAAAAGGTAGTAATCCAATTTCTAGAACAACATCTGATAACAAGGTTTGGGATACCCTTTGTTCTCATTTTTCACAATGCTGCTTATTTTTCTTCCACACTATTGACAGAATCCACCCTTAATAAGGGGATCATAATAAGATAGTATACAAACTACTATTTGCAAGGGAATGGGGTAGCAGAGTCAACTAATAAAATCTTGGCAAGGATTTAAAAAAAAAAAGTTGTTGAAAATCGAAGGAATTGGCATAATTTGCTTCATAATGCCCTATGGACCGATAGAGTAACGCCTAAATAAGCCATAGGAAACTCTCTATATTTTCTAGTATATGGACAAGAAGCCATTCTCCAAAACAGATTGTATCTTCCATCTTTATGGCTTTCTCAGGCATCAAGATGTCATCCCTCATCCACTATACAACAAAGGATTGATACCCTTCTCATACTAGATGAAGAAAGGGAAAAGGCTAATGTTAAGTTCACCACTCATCAATAGGTAGTTAAAATATGGTTCAACAAACATAAGGCCAAAGAAAAACATTTCGACGTAGGGGGCCTATTCTTGAAGTGGGATAAAGAAAACGATCCCAAAGGAAAACACTCAACGTTCCAAAATCTCAGGCTCAGACCTTTCTAAGTGGCCGAGAAGATTGGGGTAGGCACATACCGGTTGCAGAATTTGAGGGGGGAATCTGACACCCTCTCGGTGAATGGCTAGGCCTTAAAACAATATTTTTCTTAAAAAAAAAAAAAAAAATTGATCCTTTGTTTGAATTATTTTTTCTTTTCTAGCTTGCATTTTGATTAAAACAAGTGTGTGTGTTACAGGGAAGATCGTTTTCGATCCCCTTTTTCATTCTTTCTTTTTGCTTGTTATTTTATTTTGATTGAGTTGTGTTTCATAAAGGAATGGTTCAATTTAATGTTTTCTTGGGAGAATACGGTGAAACAAACTCTACTCTTGACCTACACTTACATGCAAAATAAGAGACGTTGAGCAGACTCGAATTTTCAAAATCATATTTTATCTTTGCAAGCATACTACCTGGGGAAGCGATGAAATATCCACCTGGTGGCCTGGTAAATATAAAAGGAAAGATGGCTAGCTGGAAAGAATCACATGTACCTCTATACAAAGACAAGGAGAGCTCCACCTTAACAATTTCACATTTTCAATAAAAAACAGATATCCTCCTCTCTGACTCACTCTTCGTATTTATTCCAGAAAAGGACGATCAAAAGACGATCCATATTGAAAATAAAAAGAAAGGGAGTGAAAAGTCTGAGAGGGTGTGCAAATAAATCCACTAGGGCTATGGACGCTTGTTGGAAGCGAAGCAAGGTCTGTGTTGTTGGGGTGACTCCTTCGGGGCTATGGGCACTCATTGGCAGCAGAGAAAGGTCTGTGATGTCGGGGTGACTCCATCGGGGCTATGGTCGTTCATTGGTAGTGGAGAAACACCGTAAGAAAAAAATTAAAGATAAATAGCCTCATGCCAATGGATGCTCTACCCAGCTCTTGTCTAGGAAGGACATGGATTGAGGTCAAAAGGAAAGATGATGGAAGAAAGTTAAACACCATAGGTGAATCCAGATTCACGAACCTGGGAACTTGTGTACACATTGATGGAAAGGTTCTGTTGGAAATAATAAAATAAAACTAGAAGGGTACTCAACCAATTTTCATAAAATAATCACGAGGGAAGGAGCAGAGATTCTATTTTCGCCTAGAGAATCATCATTTTTTTAGCACACAACACACCCTAAAATACTTTGTGAAACTTTTTCTTTTGGATACCACTTTTCATTTCTGAATAGAGTCAGTTTTGTTGGGATGGATGGATTTTTCTATTGTTTTTTTTTTATCATCGATCACATTTTTTTTTTGGTTTGATTTTGTCGATAGATTGACATTTTTATCTAAGTAAACGTGGCATAAAGACTAAGTGCACACAGCTTAAAAAAAAAATTATTAAAAAATTTTGTGTGCCAATCGACGATTTTGGTTTGTGAAACAGTTCTTTAAAAATTGTCGATGTATCGTCGGCATCGGCGAAATTTGAAAGAAAAACTGCTAACATAAGCAACAACAATCATCGATAAATCATTGGCATCAGAGAAAAGGGAGAAAGGGTGTGGTGGCTAGAAATAGATGTCTAAGGAAAATCACCAATGTCGAAAAAATGCTTCTCACGCCTAAGAGGTCAAATCAACCGTCACGTGTTTTTCCACATAGATGGTCTGTATTGCTCGGTTATCTCCAATGACATTTTTTTATATTCCCCGTGTTACATCAACATGTCTAGATCAGAATGTCATATCTTTACTTCCACAACAGAATTTCCACGTCAGCAATGTACAACAGTTTGGGTCAGCATCGGAACTTTTGCCTAATAGTAACAACAAAACAACATCAAAGATAAATTGTCGACGCCAATGCACTCATTGACTACCAGTAGGTGCTAGGACACCGAACGACAGGGTTTAGATCAAACCTTTCCCCGTCGACATCGGTGATCCTGGCTGATCCACATCATCCATTTAAATACCCTACTTAATCCAAACCGTTCACTCTCCCATAGTGTGATTTCATGCCCTAGAGAGACTCGAATGCCACCAACGAAAGAGAGAATTTCTTATCACACATCTCCCCAATGTCGATCATACTATTTCCTTTGAAATGAGAAACACGCAGGTAACTTGATGGAACACTTATAGCTGAGTAAAGGACGAGATCTTCAATTGTTAGTCCAATAAAAACTTCATGTAAATGATACCTCGAGCCAGGACGTCGCACGCCGACCAACATTCAAAAATTTAAATTCGTCGATGAACTCTGAAATAACACTCTTCTACATTACATTTAATCCTAAGTGTTGACACTCGAAACTGAAATGGGTTGCAGCAAATCAATCCCGAGGCAACCTCGAACCACTTTGGATTAGAAGCTGCCCTCCTCCAACCCGAGAGGGATCTCTCGAACAATGTGACAAAATAATCTTCAGTAAACGTGAAATGGTGGGCAGATTTATGGGTAAATGATGGTCTTGGATTTTTAAAGTTTGGGGGTTAAACCAGGGAAATGGTCCATTGGGCATGGAGTCAAGTGAAAACTGAAGAAAGGAGATAATAGCAGCGATCAATAACTTGCGGAAAGTGAGGCAAAGTAAGTTTATCTTTCAGCGATTTGATAATCATGATGCGGTAGCAGAAAAAGGAAAGGAAAGGCCGATGTAGCAGAGAATATATGCAGAATTCTGTAAGAGTAGATTGGTCTTACACCCACTGATAGCTGGTGCAGAGGAAAGAAAGCAAACAATTACAGAAAACCAATATTCATTCGCTATAGTAGTGATCGTACTAAAGTATAACGAAGCACATCAGTTAGAAGAAAACGAAATTGTAATACAGTCGTGACAGAATAAGGAAGAAATAAACAATATGATAATGACAATATCAACTGCGGGTAAGGAACATATAAATGAAGTCCAAATAGATTTAACACATCTGAAAAGAAGAAGAACATACTGAAAGAAATCGACTGTGATGAATCTCACAGTCACAAGTAAAAAATCATCTTTATTTCTCCAATCTTGGCTTACAAAACAACTCGGCTTGCAGGAAGAGCCCCTCTTCGAAAGAGGTTTTCCCCAGCTCGCCCCCTGCGCCTCCCCCTCTGGTGTGTTACATACATCTATATTTTAAAAGAAAGATCTAAAACTCTTTGTGTTCCAGGAATCTGAAACGGTTCCTCTTCATGGAATTCTGTGAATGTCAGGTGCGTCTGCCAGATGCTCCGCAGGCTACTTGAACCGTCGCTAATCATTTTGACAAGTGGATTTATAGATGATTGCTTTGGTCTGGTTCAACTTTAATGTAGAGTTCTCATCGCGCTAGAATTGGAATTAGTGGAATTAGTGTAGGATGGGAAGATTATGCTTGTGTCGTTCTTGGCATACTCTTTGAATTGGGTGTTTCAACCGTAGCTAGAGAAACCACCCAAGATTCTGTTGACGTTCTAAAATGCAACTTGACCATCAACCCAATCCACTGTGAACTTGAGAAATACATACACCACCCTAGACTGGTTTTTATATACTTCTAGAAAGCTCAGTAAAGAATTCATAACTGCAGCACCCATCTCAAAAATTGTTTTTTGACTTCGGGGTTCCGTAGCCATTGTTGCTCCTCTGAGACGCTCCACCAAGTGAGTAACCAAAAGGATAACATCTGGCTTTCGGGCATAGTAATTCAGGTCACCATTCCTTGAGATATCAATCAGATATGTTGTGACTGGCCTCATGAGATCCCTCACATACTGGTTAGTGGCATCTAATCCACCCATACCCCAAGCAGAGCGTCAAAGAGTCTCTGCAAGTGACCGTTGAAGATGTGCTGGTAATTGAAATAGGTCCCTTTCATTTGAAAAGGCTTTTGACTATTCTTTCCATGGATCCGGTGTGACGAGGTGAGCACAGATATTTCACCGTCGAACCAGGGCAGGTAGAAGCTGGAAACGTGTGATTTCCTGTAGATTTTGTTCTCCAGGCCACAAGGTCAATGTTGTAATAGCAATGTGAACAAGAGTTCCAAGCAAAACTTTCCCTAGATTTTCTTCTCCAAATACATTTAGAAGACCATTCCTTCCAAGTTGTGTTTCGGGCTACCTTATCACCCAACGTATGTGAGTCACGTCCGACATAATCCCAACTCGATCATTGGTGGAAAGTTCCAGTCTCATGCCCTCGGATGCTCTTCTTTTAATGGCAGCCTCCAAACACTGAATCACACGCTGCCTCTCTACTTCTGAATTCACGGGACATCCCTCAATATGCCCGATGTAGTACTCCTGAGATAGAATCCACGCCTCGTTCAGAACCTGCTTGCCGACGCCTCCATGTTCTGCACCATCACTGACGAGCACCTGGTGAATGGTAACGCCCCCATTATCACACGAATGGTAACGCCCCAATCATCAAACGAATGGTAACTCCCCGATATCTCCTGAAGCCACCTACCATAATCTTAGTCTCCCGGAGTCGGCTCCTGAGCATCATCCCTAATCTTGTCACAGCGGTTTCTGGCAATGCAGACTTTCTTCTCGCCGGGCAATTCTTTTAAGTTCGTTCCGGAAAAATTTATTTTGGAAATTCTTATGAGCGTGGAACTGTTGTCACAGCTAATTCCTTCCCACTCAATCAAATAGCAAGGGTTGGATATCCAATGTTTCAAGTTAAATATATTTTTGATGGCGTTAAGAGCTTGAACTATCCGATAATCATTGGATGGGAATGTATATTCTAGGGAAAAATAACTTGGCGCCAACATGATGCTTTTAGACCGAAATACGTCATTTATCTGGACGTAAAAATTTCTCGATTGATTCAGCAGCTCGATCTAGGCACCACAAGATTTTTATTAGGTGGAGGAGATTGTGTTGTCCAGATACGGTCGAAGTTGTCGTCAGGATGCCTAATTGGCGTCGAATTTCCACCAACATTTATTCTCCATATTAAAGTCAACATTGCTCCATATTTAGCTGTTGAGTACATGCCCTATTGGAGGGTCCTCCACTCGATAGCATTGATAAATGGATCAATAGTGTCAGAGGTTCTGATCAAAAAAATGTACAGCAGACTACCAGAACTAACCAAGACATTTTCATAATTAATTGGATTTGTATCTGTGAATGATACGCTCTGGAAAGCGAGCAAACCGATTGTCTCAATAGAGAAAAAGAAGCTTTGCGATTGCTGAAATCGACTATAATTTCCAATGGCAAACCATAGTCTTAATAGGTAAGGCACATCCGCAACCACATGCAACTGATAGCATGACTTGTTGCGAGGCAATACCGTGGACTGTGCAAGTAAGAATCGGGGGCTTCTTGAGAGAGGTCCTCTATGTCTGTTGGCTGACCCACATCGATGTAATTAGCACCGGTGATCCATGATATATCGTTTTGGTCTGTGGCATTTATTTTGCCTCCACAATTGATACTCAGAAATCCTTAAGAAGATGTACAGCTTTCATTTGAATGGGTTCAACCTTCAAGTCAGTTTTCTCTATTGTGTAGCGCTAAGTTACTGTATCCAATAGTCGGGGACATTTCAGAATAGCATCAGCAGCAATAGGGGAATGCTTTGCCAGAGAAATAATCACAGATAGACAAGACTCTTCTACTGCAACTAGTTGGTCAACCACGAAAATACTATATTCAGTTTGGTATATTGATCAAGCCCCCAACACCGCAAGCTTGTTCTGAATTGCCTCAGTTCATCTTGTCAGCTGGATTTCAGTCTTTTGTAATTTTTATGCAGCAAGGAGGAGGGTCTTTGAATCGCGCGACCAACAGCATCGAGATTTGAAATATTGTGACGAGACATCATGTCGTCATCATAAGTACAACGCTCAATGTCGGGACCTTGACCTTCTTCTACATTCTCAAAAACTGCGTGCTCACTTGCTAACAATGAAATTTTTGAATCTCCATCCCTGATATCCATCATGTCTGCCAATCTGTAGAAGGATCTTGCTCATAATGTAGGGATTTATCTTGGAGACGATTTGGGCAAAAGTGCCTAAGTCAAATCATAAATTTTTAATATCTGTTACAACACTAAGCATGGTGTGGATTTTGTTATAGATTGTATAGTTCACATTTGTATGCCTGAAATTAAGACTCGATGCGACAAGGTAGGTATGTTTTAAACTAACAAGGTTTTTTCCCAAGGATAGTATTTCGTTCGCAAGCCACTAATCTCCCAAGTAGATGAAGGATCGAGAGAGAGAGAATCAAGGAGGCTACAACACATTGTATCACTTCAATTACCAATAAGCCCAGGTTATTTCTTGCAAGGAAGAGGTAAGCATTGTCTTTGTCGTTTTCATTTGTGATTGCGTCGAATAACACTTGTCGAAGTTGGCTTGCAACTCATTAAAACATTTTGTGAAGGAAAATGCCTCCGCAAAATCCAACAACCAGGCGCTCACCAAGAATGCCCAAAATGAAAGAACTGGAGATCAACGAAAGGTCGACACCGATGACCGCAAGGGAGCTTGATTTTGTTTTAAAAACAGAATCAGTTATCTGGAATTCGACCAAGAAACAGTTTACCCATCCTCTAGCGTTCAAGGACATAGAGGCAGGAACTGGATCTAAATTAATGCTCCCACATTGGGGTGACCTTTATAATAAAATCATTCAGGAATATTACCTAGAGTTTACACCTCATAGTAACCCAAATGTTAGGGTATTGGATGACCAAGTTTTCCCGAATATCAGGCGATCGTCTCTACACAGGGTGGCTTGCTGGACCCCAATTCTGCCCTGCATCGAAATCATAGGATGGATAATTTCCCATGCAGACATGGTGAAGTGCATGGTCAACAATGAGGATGGTGAATGTGTTGGTATTTTTCTTCCAGTAGAGGTACAAAAATATTACAAACTCAGAGACCCATAGGAGAGGTTGAATACAGATTTTGTGGTCAAGTTTTATGAGCTTCATGACACCAACTAGTTACTAGCCTCGTGATGGAAAGAGGATAAAAATATCACAAATAGGAACAATGGTTGGTAAAACATGATAAACCTCAGGGAGCCCTATATGTATTTAATGGCCTTGATCTACTGATTGTATGGAGAAAAGGATTGCTCGATGTCTTCAGAAGCATGGATTCCCTTAGCATATACCGTAGAAATCGTCGGGAGTGGTTTCAAATAGGGAGCCATTATTTAAAAGCAGCTGAGTATCAACATCCTACAGGCCCAGACACCAAAAGAAAGAGAAATATTATTCTTCTTCATGTCATATTACCTGTTGGACATGATCTGTGTGAGAAATGCTTTCGCAGGTATGAATTTAAACTGGCATGTTGTCGAGTTACCTGTGCACGCTTATTTCATCATTTTGTGGGAGAATAGGTACAAAAGGTTTTACGCCATGATATGTGATGATTTTATAGCTAGAATACACTTCATTATATTTAGAAAATAATGCCCGAGGATTTCAGCGGCAACCAAAAAGATGATATCCAAAGTTGGCCACTGGTATTTCGAAGAAACAAGCACTTACATCAGAGTGTTCAGGGCTACTGGTGCACCACACCTACTCCTTGCTCATGTCCCAGACCATCTGATATTGGGAGAGATTTGTTACCAAACCATCCTACAAGGATATAACGCTTCTCTGGTGAAGTATAAGAAGAGGGCCTTCGTACCCTATGGTTTTCATATTGGGTTTTATATGGTTAAAGACATTGCACAGGAAAAACAACAAGGATTGAGTCAACTTGAGTATTGGTTCCCCACATGCCATTTTCACAAGCATGATCCAAAAGGCTTGGTACTCCAACATGTGACACATGTATCCTCATGTTGGCCATATGCTCATGACAGTTTCAAAGATGTTATATTTATTGAGGGTTCCCAAGATCGAGAGGAAATGCTCCATAGAAGGGCTAACCCTAGTATGACCAAGTTCAAAACAATGACCATGGATGAACAAGTTGAGACGATAGAGCACACAACTCAATAAACCATCAGGATAAGAGAAGAAAATAGAGCAGAAGAAGTGGTATAAGCATGGAAAAGGGGGACATTGTTACTGGAAAAAGTTGAGAGAGCTATGCAAATATTAAGGGAAGATTCCCCACTTAACCCTTTGGTAATTCCCTCGATAATTACCCCGGTTGATACAAATGGCCAGGAGGAAAAATTGAATGGTTCAAAATTAGTTCCACTATAAAATATTGTCGCCCAAGAAAACACTAGCCCCATATCAGCCCATGAAGGATCACCAGTGACAACTATAGCTCAACGAAGGGAAGTGAGGGCATCAAGCAGGATGGGTATGCCTACCATCCTCGTAGATTTAATCACCATATACGATGATAAGGAAGTCTCAAAAGCTTCGCACATAACCCTGGTGCTAATCACAGAGGAGGAAGAACCCAGGGGAGACATATGCTCCAGCCTCCGATGATTTAGTCTGAAATCCCTGAGAAGGTGACCTGGAAGCTAGGACCACTCTCGACACTGTAATTCTTAAACAACTGGAAAAACGGTTATCAGGGGAAACCCAACCTCATGATGACATCTCTAAGAATGACATGGATGCAGGAGAATAAGAAGAAGGAATGGGGTAGCCATAAATCGTCATCCCGATGACTAAACTCTCAGCCAACATCGATCCTCCACCCACTTCTCCATCTAAGACAAGGACTATGTCAACCAACGAGGACCAGTAGAAGGTTGAGTCACCAGGACGCACAAGAAGATCCTCTGCTAGGGAGTTGAGCGGACCAAGCTATGGAACAGAACAAGCACCTGCACCAATATTACCATAAAAACCATTGATTGAGGAAGAAAGAGGCCAGGTGCCTACCCTTGAAATAGATAGAGAAACTACCATGGAACACCTCTATACGGTGGGAAACCTAGGCAATACTCTGACTTGGGGGGATCAACAAATTCCTTAACTAGTAGATGAAGTCGTTGATATACAGGCTATTTCTTATGATAGGAAAAGGAAGGTCGTGATGAAAAGAAAAGTCAGGAAAAGGAATCTTATACTCAATAGCAGCCTGTTCATAACCACAGAAGAGATGTTATTTGACACAGAAAGTACCAGGATGATTGAGATAATCAGAGCAGGGATTGCCATAAGTGATTCCACATTAGATAGGGAAAAAAGGGATGAAATGGAGGCAACTTCCATGAGGAAAGAGTTGGAACACCTATGACATCAAGTTTCATATTACCAAAATTCAACACAGGCAGTGGTACTCTTGAAAAGTGAGTTCCGAGAGATGTATGCACAATTCAAAAGGGAGAGAGACCTCTTCACCGCCCAAATAGCTTATTTTCAAGAATATACCCTTATGGGGTTGGCAACTTACAAAGACATGCAACGATGGTATGAGAAGGCACATCAAGCCCTAGAACGGATCGACTACATCAACAAAGTGAAGAAGGGTCGAGCTACATGTTGAAAAGTCAACAAGAAATATGTGTCTAATTTACTTTTCCCTTAAATAAATTGGACAATAAATATTAATATATTATCTCATAATTACTTGAAATAATTAACTAAAATGGCAAATCAGTTAACTATGGGAAATTTGAGTTCAAAGGTTGGATGGTAAGACATGAAGGTAACTTGAAGTTGTAACAGAGTTATAAGTGTAGTTATGGGAGTTGTGAAGTAGTTTAACTCAATTAAGTGAGTTAAGCCCAGTTGTACTAGTTGTAACTGAACTTACACTAGTGAGAGTTCAGTGAATTAATTATTAATTAATTCACAATCAGTGAACTCACATGCAACTGAAGATTCGCCACGATTAACTACATGCATGTCAGATCCAGTGGAGACCCAGTTGAGATAACAGGTGAAAGAGACAGTTTGGCCATCAGTTGTGATTTGATTGAAGTGCACTCATGCAATCACACATGCAGTGGATATGCTCATGAGCATGTGCAGACTAGGCAATTCAAATTCATTGTGAGAATTATAATTGCAGGGATTATGCAGAGGAGGCAGATTGTCTGGAGACAGAATATTGGCACATGAATTTGTCAATTTTTGTATGATAGTGTGAGATGATTGTATTGTACTGAGAGCTCTTGGATTAGAGTTTTGTATGAGATTGCTTCATGATCCATGATATACATAATATATGATAGTGGGGTTTTTAGCTTTACGCTTTCCCGGTAAAACTTCTGTGTTATGTGTTCTTGATATTTCACTTTGTGATCGTGGTTTAAATTTATGCAAGAATATTAGTAGAAGCGATTATGTATTTAACTGTGGCATATAATTGTTAGATCAGGAGAATCGCGGGAAATACATTAATTGTATTGAAATTTCTACATGGTATTAGAGCCACGGAAGTGAGGTGTGAAAATAATAGTATTCTCACATGTCCCATCTCTGGCAGGGTGAAAACCTTAGTACTAAAAACTTCACACATTTCTAGGAGAAGAAATTCTCGCACCCTACTCAAAGGAGAGGTGCGAACTTAATTAAGATTCTCATAGGATGCTCAAAGAAGAGGTGAAAACCTCCCTCACCCCACTGTGAATTACAGTGCGAACTCCCTCCAAGAGTTCGCAGGCTAGACACAGGTGAGGTGCAAACTTCCCTCAGGCTAGACATAGGTGAGGTGTGAACCTCCCAGGGAAAGAGGGATTGTAGCAGTTGAGTTTGTGGTTGGATAACATTCGAATTTGTAGAAGGACTTTCTTGGTGTGACAGTTGATTCAATATCGAAATGGATTTCAATGGCTTGAGGTTGGAGTATGCACTTGAGGGAAGCTCGAACTACATTGATTAGAAGGACAGGATGGAGGCAGTACTCGAAGACAATGGCTTGAAGGAATACATTGACAAAGATGTTCCTAAGCCGGATGCGACAAACACTATAAGTATTGATGCATGGAAAAAGAAAGTGGCAAAGGCAAGGAGGATTTTGTTTGAGGGAGTACGAGGCCACATTGTCTCAAGTCTACATGGGAAAGCCACACCACATGAAATGTGGAAGGTTTTAACGGATCTATTCCAAAACAGCAATGACCATAGGAAATTGGTCCTCAAATATAAACTCAAGAAGATCAAGATGGAGAAGGGCGACTCCATTCCAAAATATCTCACGAAGTTTGTCCAATGTCGGGATGAGCTTGGAAGTGTGGTAATAACAGTCGTTGTTGATGATTTGGTGAGCTTGGCTCTCCTAGGACTTCCCAAGAGTTGGCATAGTTATCAAGACTCTGTCAATGGAAGGGAAAAATTGCCATATTGGGAACGACTATGGTCGAATCTAGTGTAAGAGGAGTTCAGGCAGAACACCAAAGATGGATCTTCATCAAAGCGTGATGATGAAGAGGATTGTCCTTTGACTACCAAGGCAAGGAAAGGGAAAGGGAATAAATTCCATTCAAAATATGAGTCTAAAGTCAAGAAGCTGGATTTGTCCAAAGTGAAGTGTTTTCACTATCACGAACATGGGCATCTCGCTATTAACTGTCCGCGGAAGAGGAAGAACAAGACGGTTGTTGGAGCTGCAACTGGTGAGGCTCTTGTCTCGCAATTTGAACTTGACTTCTCTTTGATCGCATGCATGGCTTCAAGTGCATCGGGATCGGTGTGGTATTTGGATAGTGGTGCTTCCTACCACATGACAGGAGATAAAGATTTTTTCAGTGACTTGGAGGAGAAAGATCTCAGAATGCATATAGAGATGTGTGACGATGGAGGATACAGTGCGACTGGTATTGGTACCATTACCTTTCAAAGGGAGTCAGGTAAACCATTTCAATTGAAAAATGTTATGCATGTTCTAGGTCTGAAGAAAAACATGGTCTCGGCCGCAATGTTGGAGGATAGAGGCTATGACGTTGTTTTCAGTGATGGAAAATATTTCCTGTGACATAAAGCAATGGTTCAAGTCAAGAAGATAGGGATTCGAGTTAAGAATATTTACATGTTGGAGGTAGATGGTTGCGGTGCCATGGTGAGCAAGGCAGAAAAAGTGGTGAGTTGGGATGAGGGTGAATTATGGCACAGGCGATTGGGCCATCTTCATCATGGAGCCTTGAATATCATGCAACAAATATCTATTGGACTTCCAATGGGAACACTTGATCAGTTATATCAGTGCAAGGGGTGCACCCTGGGGAAGTATGTAAAGTCCACCTTTCATGAAAAGGAGAATCGTGCTTCGGTGATCTTGGAGAGAATTCACACATACGTGTGTGGACCATTCTTGGTTGCTTCAAAAAAAAAAACATAGGTATTATGTTATTTTTGTTGATGACTTTTCTCGTAAATGTTGGATATTCTTCATGTAGAAGAAGGATCAAACATTCTCAAAGTTCTGTGAGTTTAAAGCATTGGTGGAGAAAGAGTCAAGGAAGCAAGTGAAGGATCTAAGGAGCGATAATGGTGGAGAATACATCTCTAATGAATTCAAAGACTTCTGTAGTAGAGAAGGAATTCAAAGAGAACTCATAGCGCCTCATAACCCACAGCAAAATGGGGTCGCAGAGAAAAAGAACAGAACGATCGTGGGTGCAGCACGAGCAATGTTGCATGATCAGGGCCTACCAATTCATTTGTGGGCAGAAGCATGCAATACTGCAGTTTATGTGCAAAACCTTTGTCCTCATAGAGTACTTGGCATGAGTACACTTGAAGAAGCTTTCACTAGTAAGAAACTTCATGTTTGTCATTTTAAAAATTTTGGCTCATCTATTTATGTGCATGTGACCAAGGATTCCAGGAAGAAGCTGGAACCGACTACTGAAGTTGGGATATTTGTGGGGTACAAAGAAACACCCCATAATTATCATGTATATTTTCCTAACAGTAAGATGATTGTTATGTGACAGGATATAAAATTTGATGAGGGGAAAGCCATGCGGTTGTCGCTTGAGAGGGAGCTAGACTTGCATGCAGAAGAGGAACTGTTGGTTCCCAAAGATGAGTCTCAAGATGTGGATCAGCCACATGAGGAGGTTCATGGAGTGGAGGAAACCACTCATGCAGAGCCATCCATCAGAAATGGAAGAAATCGCACCATATAAGCTGACAGATTGAGACTAGATGTTGCACAGAATGTAGGAGCCCCTACTTCACAGCATAGACATAGACAATCTCCTGATCAATTTGCTAGATACATGGCTCTCATGAGCAAATGTATTGTGACTAAACCATCTTCCTTTCAGGAAGCAGTGCAGGATCCCACTTGGGTTGATGCTATGGTGGAGGAGTATGACTCCATTGTCAAAAACAGTGCATGGGAAATTGTCCCAAGACCAATCGACAAATCAGTGGTAGGTTCGAGATGGATCTACAAGGTAAAGCAAGTTGTTGATGGGAGTGTGTAGAAATACAAGGCCAGGTTTGTGGCCCAAGGCTTCTCACAGATCGAGGGGATAGATTATGATGAGACCTTTGCACCTGTTGCAAGTTAATCTTCCATAAGATCCATCCTTTCACTCTCATCACAGATGGGTTGGCGCATTCATCAGATGGGTGTAAAAACTGTGTTCCTCAACAGGATCATTGAGGAAGAAGTGTACATTGAATAGCCAGAATATTTTGAGACCTTTGGCAGGGAGTCGCATGTGTGTAGACTCAAGAGAGCACAGTATGGGCTGAAGCAAGCACCCCATGCTTGGTACACTCAGATTGATAGCTATTTCACCGGACTGGGCTTCACCAAAAGTGAAGCGAATGCAAACCTATACCAAATTTTGGTGGAGGGTAAGCTTTTAATCACTGTTCTTTATGTTGATGATTTAATATTGACTGGTGATGAGCAGCTGATACACTCATGCAAGGATGACCTTGCAAAGGAGTTCGAGATGAAGGATATGGGCCTTCTTCATTATTTCCTTGGATTGGAAATATGGCAGCCAGATGGTGAACTTTTTGTGTCTCAAGGCAAGTATGCAAGGGAGATACTGGGTAAGTTTCACATGGAGGGTTGAAACCCATGGATACTCTTCTTCCAAGAAACTGGAGGAAAGAGGATGATACTTCTGGAGAGGTAGTGGATGCTACTGTCTATCGACATTTAGTGGGTTCGCTAATGTATTTAGTGAACACGATACCGGACATTTGTTATGCAGTTAACCAGCTAAGTCAAGCAATGGTTAAGCCTACCAAACTCTTTTGGAAGGTGGGTAAGCATGTCCTGAGATATATGAAGGGCACATCTGAGTATGGATTATGGTACAAACAGACGGATGAGGTGAATTTGCATGGCTTCACGGATGCAGATTGGGTAGGGATCCCAATGGACAGAAAGAGAACATCAGGGGGGATATTTAGTATCGGATTTACAGTCATTTCTTGGTACAACAGGAAACAAAGATCTGTGGCACTTAGTTCAGTGGAAGCAGAATACATGGCAGCGAGTCAAGCTGCATGTGAGGCTATCTGGTTGAGAAATATCTTGGTTGGTTGGTTTGTTTGGTTCTCATTTAGATCCGACAGTGATTTATTGTGATAATCAAAGTTGCATTAAACTCTCGATTAATCCTGTGTTTCATGATAGATCTAAGCATATAGATATCCGGTATCATCATCTCAAAGATTGTGTGCAGCGGAAGATCATGTTGCTTCAATACCTTCCTATGGAAGATCATGATGCAGACATTCTGACAAAGGTTCTCACCAGGAGAAAATTTGAATACCATAGAGACGGGATTGGGGTGAAGGATAATCCCTTTCTTGTTGAGAGGGAGTGTTGAAAATTCAACAAGAAACATGTGTCTAATTTACTTTTCCCTTAAATAAATTGGACAATAAATATTAATCTATTATCTCATAATTACTTGAAATAATTAACTGAAATGGAAAATCAGTTAACTATGGGAAATTCAAGTTCAAAGGTTGGTTGGTAAGACATGGAGGTGACTTGAAGTTGTAACAGAGTTATAAGTGTAGTTATGGGAGTTGTGAAGTAGTTTAATTCAGTTAAGTGAGTTAATCCCAGTTGTACTAGTTGTCACTGAACTTACACTAGTGAGAGTTCAGTGAATTAATTATTAATTCATTCACAATCAGTGAACTCACATGCAACTGAAGATTCGCCACGGTTAACTACATGCATGTCAGATCCAGTGGAGACCCAATTGAGATAACAGGTGAAAGGGATAGTTTGGCTATCAGTTGTGATTTGAGTGAAGTGCACTCATGCAATCACACATGTAGTGGATATGCTCATGAGCATGTGCAGACTAGGAAATTCAAATTCATTGTGAGAATTCTAATTGCAGGGATTGTGCAGAGGAGGCAAGCTGTCTGGAGACAGAATATTGGCACATGAATTTGTCAATTTTTGTATGACAGTGTGAGACGATTGTATTCTATTGAGAGTTCTTGGATTAGAGTTTTGTATGAGATTGTTTCATGATCCATGATATACATAATATATGATAGTGGGGTTTTTAGCTTTACGCTTTCCCGGTAAAACTTTTGTGTTATGTGTTCTTGATATTTCAATTTGTGATCGTGGTTTAAATTTCTACAAGAATATTAGTAGAAGCTATTTTGTATTTAACTGTGGCATATAATTGTTAGATCAGGACAATCGCAGGAAATACATTAATTGTATTGAAATTTCTACACTACATAAGAACATGGCATCTGAGTTCTTATGGACATCAACATCTCTTCAATATGGAAGGCAATTGAACACTAGGTATACATGGTCCAAGAACCCCGACGAAAAATGCAGGAAAGATGGGAAGAGTGTGAAAAAAGTTGGGAAAAAATCAATGAAGAAATGAGGGGTATTGACTTGCCAGATTTTGGCCCACTGGAGGATTTCACTAATTTATGTGATATAGTCAACCAACATGTAGAGAAAGACTGAGTATGCGAAACAGATATTTCATAGGTTTCGACCATAATCCTGGAACAATTGAAGAAGTTCATGGAGCCTCCGATTAAATATGTCACAGTCTTACAGTGTGTGAGTGTCAAACTAATCAAGTATAAGGAACAAACAATTGAGATAAAGGAGGTCGTCTCCACTCTTATGGATCAACACAAGTTCCCTTATGCAAATACATGTGAATATATCTTCTATAGATGGTCAGAATATGAGAGGAACAATCCACTTCAGTAAAATGACAAGATGATCTAAAGAAGACAAAAGAGAAAAAATAGATAAAGTTCACCACATATCATTTTCTCCACTTAACACAACTTTAGTAGCTATTTTTAGTTTAGTTAATTTTATAAATAAGGGAATCAACCTTGTGTGCAAGGGTCGATGGTTTTGGAGAGAAAGACTTTTTCTGGATTATTGTAAGAGAATTATTTAT
Source organism: Picea engelmannii (assembly GCA_009831015.1). Lineage (NCBI taxonomy): Eukaryota > Viridiplantae > Streptophyta > Pinopsida > Pinales > Pinaceae > Picea > Picea engelmannii. The sequence goes on along the minus strand of ML778174.1, from coordinate 440,959 downwards.
GTGCAAGTTATTTTAATTTAGAAGTTTTGTTTAGAACCAAAGACACTTCTTTCATATGAGGCGTGAATGTGACTGGACTAAGGGGGATTATCTCTGTCTTCAAATTCAATATTTGTTGTTGTATTGAATAAGAGTTGTTGTATCTGGCGTTTAAGTTATCTTATAATGTTGCAACAGTTCATTTATTCTAATTGACCAATAGAAATCGATTGTGTTGATGTGTGATTGATAGTAGAGTATAGAAAATTACTTTTCTTGCACTCATTTTATATTACATACGTATTTTCTTTCTGTAACCGTCATCTCAGACGATGTTGAATGCCTACAATTCAATGGTATTATTTCTAGCTTGAAGTAGGTTCAATTCTCATTGTCTACATGCTGAGGTATAAAGGTTATCCAAAAACCCAACTTTCTCCAATATATCATAACTTCCCTCTGTCATTAGTTTAAACCCCGCCTTTTATTCCCACAAATCTTAGAAAACAACAAAAAGAGAACTGCATAGCCTAAGTAAAGTTTTCACAGAAAGACATACCTATCGGTCATGATTAAATCTCATCCATAAATCCATCCAGATCATATATCTGGATAACCATACCACTCAGTAAACATTTGTGATCTAACTGGGCCTCTCAAGCGGGTTTGGTTCCTGCTGTTGAGTCAAAGGGATTTCAGACCCCTCAATAGATGGGAGAAGAGATAACTGATCAATGGTTACCATCCTTCCTTCATAAGGAAAACATAAGACACAAAAAACAAAGGATACAACCATTGTCATTGCGTAGGTCCAACTTCATCCTAACAAAATGTTGTAGTCGAGAGGCACGTCAACTACTTTGAACTTGACACACACTATTTTTCCCTCCAATTGCACGGGGAAGGAGAGGATTATGCCATGCGGTCTAAAATAAGGATTGTTAAATGCAGTTAACAACGTCGGCGCCAGAGACAACTCGGGTTGACCAATATCCTTCCAACATTCCAATGACATAATGCAAGTTGATGCACCCTCATCTACCACCATGCGGAAAATATTCCATGTCAATTATTTTATGGCATAAACCGCTACTATATAGAAGGAGACGTGGTAATGCAAACAAGGTTTGTGATTGGAAGGGTAAAAAATGATAGTTCCCAAGTTAGCTCACTCAAAAACACCCAAGGCAGACAATAATGTTTTTCTCTATGAGGGGAAACTCTAGAGAACTTCCAGAACAGACATTGCACAAGGGGTTTGCGCTAGATCCTCAACGATGGAGTAATTTTGAGCAACCCTTGCATTCAGATTATGAGAAGCTTTCTTAAACTCACATTTAGGGATGTGAGTCATAGTTTCTCCCATAGTCTTCTCGATGTAAAGAGGATGAAATGGGTTCGAAGCTTCTTTTCCCTTCTTAGCAGATTCTGGCATTCCGTAATCATGAGCCCTGGTCTGAATATGAGCATATGATCTCATCATGTATACGTTTGCAGCTCCATTGTTAGCATTAAGTGTGGGTCCACCCTGATTTCCCCCAGACACGTTTGTAGATGAGGAAGCTTCTACCATATTTTTCCCTTGAAGGAAAGGGTTAGTTAGAAAAACAAGATGTTGTTGTGACAAAATCTTCTAAGCTTCCTCAAGCCAAGGGAATTGATGATTCAAGTGATATTTTGTGCAAAGCTTACATGGAAAATTAACCTTCTTCTTCTCATTTTTACCCTCACCAACATTGTTAGTAGCCTTTTTATCCCCCTTACCCTCAATTCCCTTGGCCTTTCTTTTTCCCTCGGGTTGTTGGTTACCTTTAGTATTTGTCATCTGCACACTATGTACTTTCGACATTTGGGTTGCGGGGGTAGTCAAACTAGGAGTTTGGCTGGCCACAGTCTATTGGAGCGATAATTTCCGCAATTGGTTAGACAACTGATTTGTAGGCTTGCTTTCTGTTGAGCCTACTATACCATCGGCATGAGGCCTAGAATTCGGTTTGGTTTTGTCAAAATTTGACCATGGTGCATCTAGAATAATCTCGTACAACATACCGGATTGATAATAAATCAATTCCAGTTGTTGGGCTCTCATAATATCCTCTTCCTCAGAGAACACTCTGGAAGTCGCAACGTCTTTGGAGACACAAGGCACCAAGGACTTCAGGAACCACTCGAGAAAAAATGCAGGAGGGACCTTTACTTTGATCAATCTTTTTCAGCGACTCCATTCTCAGATATGATCAGAGATATGGATGGCCTTCGTCTGCTCGAAGTTGGCCGAAAAATTTGTGCCAGTATTTTATCTCACCGGTAGTTGAAAATGGTTTAAGAAAACCATTACCAGGTCGTTAAAGTAAGAATGCTTTGAGTTATCGATCTCGATATACCATTTCGCAGAACCCCCTATGAGAGTGCATTGAAACAAATGCAACTGGACAGAGTCATCCTTTAACGAGTTGGAGGAGAACCATAAATGAAATGTTGTAACATGATCGCCTCGATCTTCACCAGGCTTACCTTCAAATTTTGGTATGTCTGAGGGAATCTTAGTTGGCATATGAGGCAAATGTGGATCATGACAGATAGGATCATTCAAATACCTTGAAAAATCTAGAAAATGAAGAGTTGTAAGAAAAGGTAACCTAGGTTGCGGCGGATTTAAAGGAAACGAGGAATGTGGATTTTGACTAGCACCAGTTTGCCAGGAAAATTTTTCTTGCTAACCAGGGTTCTGGTAAGAACTGGGGTGTCCTTGGCCAGTATAAGGAGTTTGTGCACTAATCTGCATCGTCAACGGATTCACATAATTCGATGACATAACTTGGGTAGGGATTGCTCCCTGTATGGTATTTCAAAGATATTGGTTGGGGTTTCCCCCAACCGATCCTCTTGGCATAGGCACTAAACCTTACCTGAGGTTCCACTGAGTGTGGGAGGGGTTTCCCCCAATCTACATCCCTTGTGAAGGTCAAGATCCATGCCATAGATTTCCAAGACCTTGAGAGGAGAAGTCTCATGTCATCACTTCCTGTGAAGGAACAAAGCCTTGCATAGGGCTGGGTTGATTGAAGAAGGGGTTTACCCTGAAGAAAATGTGGAAGACGAGAAAGCGTTGTTTCTGAAAGCACCAAACAAAGAGAAAGGCATAGACCCAACGAGATTCATATAGGACTAATACACATGACTCCCTCCACTAAACAAGTTGGAACTGGTACTAATCTCGGATGGTTGTTGGAAAGCACCTCCAACAAGGGGAACGAATGAGGGATATGATCCCCACCATAAGGGATTGCATTAAACGAAGCAGAGGTTCCCATGAAGGATCCTTTTAAGGGAGCGTTATAACTCCCTATTCCCAGACCAATAGTATGTAGAGTGGAGTAAGTTAAATTCGAGATTGTATCAAAACACAACATCCTGTATGAAAAAGGAGTGTCATACGCTTTCTTTATATTAGGGAAAATGGTTGTAGTCGTTGTAGATACTATGCCACTGCCAAACGTTGTAGGTGTCTGTCTAGAATTAATCCTTGTAGGTGAAGGTGGGGGAGGGGAGATGGCACCCCCACCATCTGCAGTCCGGATTGGAGTATGAGGACTCTCGGTAGAGGTAGAATTATTTGCTTCCATCACCAATCGCCTAACAAGATGATATTCAGGAGTATTCACCTTAGGAGGGACTACCTGAATAAGGATTGGCGCTAATAGATCAATGATCAAAAGGTTTGTGGGCCTGAAGCCTTTAGCTTCGAGGTAAAAAATGGTAGGCTCCTTCGATGCAAGTGAATCTTCTCTAGGAACAATATCGAGCACAATTTCTTCTGGCCCAATTGCTTCTAAAGAACTCTCTTTCTCTAGCCTTCGCCTCAATGGTGGCGGAGGTGGCTCCAAAGTTACCGACGACAGGCCCTGAAGCCTACGCGAACAACATAGTTCTTGATCTTCTAGCTTGTGAAATGATCAACTAACACTCTAAGGTAAATCTAGGGAGAAACAAAAAGCACACACTAAAAATTCCCTAAAGGTAAATCAAGCAATCAATAGAATGGCAGGAAGAACAGTTACGCCAATCAACACTAGAGAAACTTACTAGTGCAAGTGTAACTCGAACACGGAAACACCCTCTAGGTACACTCTACAAAGTGTGATCTGACATCTATCCTAGGTACCATGGTATACCCCTGCAGTCACCTATGTGAGTCCCTATAAAATGACAACTAGGTTTCCAACATCCAGTCAGTCACCAGGTGGGTACAGTCAATAGTCGGGCAGATCATATAAGCAGGATAACTATGTCTGAAGCCTTTCGAGGGTACTAAAATAAAGTGGTATGGAAGACAACTCAAGATCCCGAATGGATTCGAGGTCCATGAAGCCCCGTAGTCAAATGTTGTCAGTGGGATCCCAAGAATGACCCTCAATATACGATCCCCACTACGCTTAGTATGACTTTGGAGGGGTTATCTCCTCTACCTTTCCTCATGCGACCTCATGTTTATCCCCTGTGTTAGAGGGGGGTCTTGGATAAATTTTACGATACTGGACTTCAACACTCCCTATCTCAGACTCTTAATTTTAGTTAAGTGGCCTTGAAGAGTTTCCTCTCCACACCTATTCCAAGGCCTTAAAGCCTAGACTACTTGGTGTACCCTATAAACAAAAAATTCTAATTGATTTTATCATTAGACGTTGATTTTAGTGGCTTGATTACTCAGGAAATATGGAAGTGAAACTTGTGGTGTTCTTTGAGATATGAAAAAGAAGAGTTAATAAACTTTTATAACATTGTGTTGAAAGCAAATTGTGTTATACAAATGAAAAAATGGCTTTTTAACTTTGAAGGTGCAAACTTTTCAAAATAGAGACCAAGATCCTAAAATGAATTTTTTCCTAGAATGCTTTTTCGTTTCCAAATGCCATGAAACTACTAAAAATTTCAAGGAAGAAGCCTAAAAGGAACTTTGGGTTCAAATCTCTTTTCATTTATAAAAACAACCTAAGTTACTAACACCAAACAAACATGCATAGTAAAATGCAAATGCAATTAAGAAACTACAACATTTTTTTTTATATTCTTAGAAATGAAAATAAAAAGCAACTGTATTTTTCCTTTTCAAATCATAATCAAGAGAGAAGGATGACAAACCAAAGACCAATTCAGATCCTAAACCACTGCCTGAGAGCGGGGATTCATCAGAATCCACAAGAGGACCTAAATCTCACAAGTACACCCTTAACCTTGACAACAAACAAAAAGGGACAAAGAAACAAAAAAGATTTCTTTACAAGTTCATAGATAATCTAGGCCCTGAATCTAGCCAAACCACAGTGAACAGAGGCCCCTGGAACTCAAGGAGACCTGAAAAATCCAAGGGTTTCCTGAAAGGAAAGAAAATATTTTTGAAACAACTCTTAGAGATGACAAACATGTGTGTTGTGCACAGTCAGCATGTTTATGTACGCGGGTTGTGTATAATATAAAACGCGTACGTATGCGGGTTGGGTAAAGAACAAGGTTCCTACACTACTAAAAATTTTCAAAAAAGAGAAATATTTAGATAGAGCACTCAACCCAGGAAAACAGGTAAGCATTTGTAAGGTGACCAAAGACCCAAAAACACTCAGAACACTTCAACAAACAGGTATTCAATCCAAACAGAGATCTCCTAAAAATACCCTAGAGAGACTCCCCAGTAGAGTCGCCAATTCTGTTATGGGGAAAATACCCTTAATTCAGGTCTAGTGACTAGGCAGAGCCTTGACACCTTAAAAGACATAAAAAAATTATATTCTACCCAAACCAAACAAAACGTTACGATAATTAATGGAAGAGAAAGAAGATCAAAATGTGTACCTTAAGTCCTTACGACTATTGTCGATCCCTTTCGGTTGCTATCTGTTCCAAGATTGTAGGCCTCCTCCCAAAGCTACCCTGAAACAATGTTATAGAACAAACTATGAAAATAGATGCATAACTATCAAGATCATATAAAGGGTTAGTTATTCATGAAAACATTCATAAACACAAACACATGGACATAAAGATCTGGGACAAGAAGTTTTCTCTTTTATTAATAACAAAATTGGAAGTTACAACCTAAATTTTGTTGGCGCCACTCCACGAACCTCGCCTGGGTTCTTCTACTTTGTCTCGAAGTGCACTATTCCCAATATGCTATCCTCACTACCAACATACCAATATAGGGGAAAATGATGGATTGTATAAGGAGGATGGATGTGTTGATGGGGCCTAAATCCCCTGATTCAACAGTAAGAACCAAACCCGCCACTGAGGCCCAATTAGACTCTGCAGCGTTTGGAGTGGAATGGTTCTCCAGATCTTGCGATCTGGCCAAATTATCGATGGTCTTTGTGTTTTCTAGTGAAGGCTCTTCCTTCAGTTAGGACAGTTCTTTTTCCGTATTTTCTCTTGGGTGGGGCTGGTATGAGAGATGCAAGCCAGTATAAAACAACTTGACAAATAACAGGACAAAATTTTTAACTAGAGGGAAGAGGTCGAGCTTGGGATAACCCGCTACTCAAACATGCAGACATTTATTCTATGCCACAGGGCCTAGTACTAATACATTAACCAAATGAGCATCCAACTGTTGTCTGAAAAAAACTAATTAACAGAAGAAAACACATACGTAATCAAGATCATGGTAAGCAAAATAATTCATCTACCATAACATTCATCACATAACAACACAACGATTTATCTTCATCATTAAAGAAAAGAACATTAAGACATTGCACCAGATAACTTGACAACAGAATTAATTGCTCTTACTCATTTACTGCATCATTCATGGAACAGGAAAGGAAGTAATTCTTCTCCAACTCCAATCACATACATCTGATGAAAATAGCTTGTCTTTGGTTCAGAAGGACTTCTCAATTCACAGCAGTTTCAAAATAATTATCAACAACCAAAAAGGAATAGTTCTTACAACAACCATCGACCTCCTTACTAATCGGTCGATGTCTCTATTTATAATCTAAAATTCAACTGTAATTAATGGCTAAATACAATTTAGGCTAAACAAAAATTGCCACATGGAGTGATCATCCAATAGCTTCTTTCAACGGTCCACCTAAGATGCCTCTTGAAAAGGGTGGCTTCTTTCATATTCAGACCAACTGATAACATATCTTCACAGGTTTGAGCGCATGGGAACCTGTTTTGTTCCATAGGGGTAGCATATGCTCCTCTAATGTCTATTTCATGCGACTGGTATTTTACCAAACTGGAGTTTAGTTGTTGCATCATGGCTCGAGCTCTGATCGGGTGACCTGCGAATTGTTACACTTGCCCTAGCTTTGTATCAGTGACCTTTGCGCACTCTTCAGCCTAGAGCGAGTCTTGTATGGAGTGTGTCTTAAACACATCGCTTAGGTTAGTGAATGCATTGGGGGTGCCAAATTCGGGGAGACCAACATCTTTCATTACTTTATTAATTTTACCCCAGTGTTTCTGGCACTTGGCCCATTGCTTTTAGATTTCTCGGTGTGGGTCCCGGGTCATCTTCGTCCAGTATTTGGAGGATTTATTCATGTGGTCGAGACTACTTTTTCCAACCAGTTGAATGCCATGATTTTCCTTTTCTCGACCCTGCTGAACCTCCTCAATGTATTTGAGTCTCTCTACCACTAGTTCTTCCTTTTTGTGCCACTTTTCCATCTCTTTGCATGCCACGAGTTCCATGAGATTATCCTCCTGGTACTCGACTATGTTCTCGGTTAACAGGTGCCTTTCCTTCTTGAACTCGTTATAAACTCTATTGAACTCTTCCTTCAGATATACAGTGGTCTGTGTAGCTCCTTTATAGTATTTGACAAGATGGTGAAGGTGTTCGAGCTCCTCCCAGTTGTCAGCTAGTTTCTTTTCATCTCTCCTGGCTCTGTCCTGGGCAACATCTGAGAGGGATTTTCCTATGCCGATCAGTTCGGATGTGAGAGTGCCTACAGTGATGATTAAGTTCTCTTATGTGGTAACCACGATGGATTGATCCAAAGTGATCCTTCACCTCTTCACGGACCTTTGAACGATGGCCTTCCTCTTTTGATCGTAGGAGATGGCATAGATGTCTGCTACTTCGTCTACCAGTTCTGGTATCTATTGATCTCCCCATGAGGGGTTGTTTCTCAAGCTACCCGCGGTGTATATCTGCTCAGGAGTGGTTTCTCGAATTTCTTCGCTCTATTTTGTGGATCCAACCTCTACTTGTCGTTCGTCTAGGACTTGAATATTGGGCGTGATGGAGGCATCGGGCACAAACTCATTGCCTACTTGCTCGTCAGTCATAGAACTGTCGATTTTATTTTGTGGATTTTCGCCACTCGATCTTGCTTCTTCTTCCTTTCTGTCAGGATATCTTATGTCGAGGCCACCTTCGGACCCTATTTCCATCTGTAAGACCTGCTTGTCTTGGACCTTGGGCTCAGGGGAAGTGGTTTTCTCGAGACATTTTTCCTCTTAGACTCGCACCAAGGTGTCGTGAGTAGGTTCTGGACTCTCGTCGTCGCTGTAAATATGTATAAGAGTGCTCAATGGATTAGGCGCTTGTGTCTCTATCGAGACCCGGCCTGTCTCTGGTTGAGTTGTCCCTTCTTCCGAAGGATCAATTGACGATGTTGCGGGTTCAGGGTTTCCTAACCCATGGGCATTGTCGAGGACTGTGGACCCAAGATCATTTGACTCCGTCGGGATACTTTGAACAACAGTTGAGGCTTCAAGTCCTATGAAAAGATACGGGTCATCCTGCATCCATTTCATCAGCAATTCGGTTTTTTGAAGCAACAACTTACCCCTTTCTCATGCAGCTTGATCTTCTGAAAGATCCCTGATTTGTACCAGGGATTCCTAGTGAGTTCTCACAGCTTCAATGTCTTCTTTCGGGTCAGTTATTTCCTCATCTAAGTTATATGCAACTGCTCCTCCCGGGTGTCGGCTAATTTCTTGAACTGCCTGCTCCATAAATGTTTCCTGTTCTTCGTGGCTCATAGCTCTAAACCTGGTTCCTCGAGAATCATCTCTCCTGGACACCACCATATTCCAGTCCTGGGCATTTTCAGTAAATATTTCATCTTCAAACCGGTTGTGGCCATAGGGCCAATAGGATGATACCTGCGATGCGTGTTGTAGAACCAGCCCCTTAGGATCGTGTTTGGGAAGTCATCCAGTTTGGAACCGAAATTCCAATTGACCTAGACTGAGTTGTTTAGCATGGGCGGTATCTTTAACCATCCAGAATCTGATATGAAACCAATACGGTATGAAAGCCCGCTTCTTGTCTTTTACTAAAGTTTCATTGTATCCTTCCAGGATGGTTTGATAGCAAATTTCCCCTAACACTAGCCGGTCGGGAACATAAATGGGTAATAAGTGGGGTGCCCCTGTGGTGCCGAAAACTCTGATGTAGGTTTCTCATTCATCTAAATACCAGTGTCCAATTTTGGTTATAACCTTCTTTGCTTCATCTGACAATCTAGGGAATTCTTTCCTGAAGAGAAAGAAGTACATGCGTGCAATAAATTGATTGCAGATAACAATATACGATTTCTTGTACCTATTTTCCCATAGGATTTTGAAGTATACATGGACCGCGAGCTCCGAAGAGTGCCAATTCAGGTTCATCCCGGTGAAAGCATTTTGTTAGAAAAGCAGGACCGTGGAGCAATAAAATAAAACAAATGCGGAAACAAAACACAGAAGATACACAATACAATAGAGACACAGATTTACGTGGTTCACCTAGTGTGGGCTACATCCACCAGAGAAATTGCTAGGTCCTTCCTTTATTACTATCCAGCATATGAAGGGATACAACCTACAACAAACCCACTGTAACTTCCTCTTCTTTCTCTCACAGTCTCCTATCTCAGAATACAATATTCACCATCAACCATAGCTGCAATACATTTCCCTCATAAAAGAGGGTTTCCTTCTAGGGAAAAAAACCCTAACATAATATCTATCGTTAGATCTGTGACCTTATAATGAACGGTATAGATTTACAATGAAATTACAATATACATTTACAAAGCAATTTTTCCTTTGGGGGCTTCGCCCCCGAACCCCCACTGGGGGCCCGCTTGCCCCCGGACCCCGTAGAGGAGGTACCCCCCCTCTGCACTCCCCCACATGGAAGAGTGTACATACTTCTAGGGTGTAAATACTTCATGGAGTATAAACACGGTTGAATGTAAAAGACCTCTGAATCAGGAAGACAATCAGGCTCCACAACCAACAATCTCCCACTTGGAGACTGATCTCAACAACTCCACCGTTGTTGTATATGTTGGACTCTAAACCTTCTTGGACCTGGAAAATTTCTCATCTTCATCTTCATTCTTGAAGACCAACTAAAACTGAGCAGGAACTCAGTTTCTCTCTGGTTACTCCCTTTGTTAACATGTCTACAGGATTCTGGCTAGTGTGTATCTTTTCCAACTTCAAATGTCCATCTTCCAAGGTGGATCATATGAAGTGGTACATCAACTGTATATTCTTAGTCTTCGAATGGAAGTCTAAGTTCTTTGCAAGATGAATGGCACTCTCACTGTCACAGTACAACCTGCTATTATCTTGCTTCTTTCCCAATTCCTCCATAAACCTCTGTAACCAAATCATCTCTTTACTAGCCTTTGTAGTAGCAACATACTCTGCCTCTGTTGTTGAAAGTGAAACAACCTTTTGCAGTTTTTAAATCCAACTTACTGATGTTCCACCTATAGTAAACACATACCCTGTGGTACTCCTCCTACTATCTTTATCACCTACCATATATGAATCAACATATCCTTGTAGAACAATTTCTGAACCTCCAAAACATAAAGAATGATTAGCAATACCTCTCAAGTATCTGAGAATCCACTTTACTGCCTCCCAATGTTCTTTACCTGGATTGTTCATATATCTGCTCACAACTCCCACTGCATGTGCAATATATGGTCTTGTGCAAACCATTGCATACATCAAGCTGCCAACTGTTGATGAATATGGGACCTTGGACATGTATTCTATCTCCTCCTGTGTCTTGGGACACATTTCCTTAGTTAGTTTAAAATGGTTGTCCAAAGGTGTACTAACTGGTTTTGCATTTTGCATTCTAAACCTCTCCAACACCTTCTTTGTGTACTCACCCTGAGACAATGTCAGTTTGCGATTTTTCCTATCTCTTGTTATTCTCATACTAAGGATTTTCTTTGCAGCACCCAAATCCTTCATCAAAAATGAATTGGATAATTTCTTCTTGAGCACATTTATATCCTCCATATTAGACCCTACAACAAGCATGTCATCTACATACAATAGCAAGATAATAAAGCTTCCATTTTCTAGCCTTTTAAAAAAAACACAGTGATCAGAATGACATCTACTATAACCTTGTTCTATCATAAACCTGTCAAACTTCAGATACCACTGCCTTGGATCTTTCTTTAGGCCATATAATCTCTTCTTCAACCTACATACCAAATTCTCCTTCCCTTTGACGTCATACCCCTATGGATGTTGCATATAAATCTCTTCCTCCAAATCCCCATGGAGAAAAGTTGTTTTTACATCTAACTGTTCAAGATGCAAATCTTCTACTGCCACAAGACTTAAAATAGTTATAATTGAAGTCATTTTAACAATAGGAGAAAATATTTCATCAAAATCTATACCTTTCTTTTGTGCAAACCCCTTTACAACAAGTCTAGCCTTGTACTGCTTTTCTACTCCATCTTCTTCCTTCAACTTGTAAACCCATTTATTCTGCAATGCTCTTTTTCCTGTAGGCAACTGAACCAAGTCCCAAGTATGGTTATTTACCAAGGAATCCATTTCCTCTTCCATTCCTTGCTCCCACTTCCTTTGGTGTCTACCTGCATTGCCTCTTCATAACATTCTGGTTCACCAGAATCAATCAACAATAAATAATACAATGAAGGAGAGTATCGTTCAGGGGGTATACTTAACCTGGTAGATTTTCTAACAAAACTTGCAGGTGTTTGAGGTACATGCTACTCCTGTTGTTGTACATTTTGATTTTTTGGTTCCTTTGGAATTTCTTTTTCAATGATCTCATCAAACACTGTGTATTCTTGTTTTTCTTTTTCCTGTTTCTTTCCCTACAACTGATATTTGTACATGACCTTCTCATTGAATATGACATCTCTACTCCTAATGATTTTATTATTTTCATAATCCCATAAGCGATAACGAAAATCATTAACACCATATCCAATAAAGGTACACTTCTTGGATTTTGCCTCAAGCTTTGTTTTATTTTCTTTATCAATATGGACAAATGCTTCACAACCGAAAGTTTTCAAAAAAGAATAGTTTACCTTTTTTTCTGTCCATTCCTCCTCTGGAATTCTACCATCCAAAGAGCATGAAGGTCCTCTGTTTATTAAGCAAACAACAGTGTCTACAGCATCTACCCAAAACTGTAAGGGAAAACCAGCATGCAATCTCATACTCCTTGCACGCTCCATGATTGTCCTGTTCATCCTTTCTGACACACCATTTTCTTGTGGTGTTATTGGAATTGTCTTCTCTCTACGAATCCCATGGTATGAACAGTTATCATCAAACTCCTTGCTGCAATATTCACCTCCATTATATGATCTGAGACACTTCAACTTTTTTCCTATCTCATTCTTAACCAAAGCTTTCCATTTCTTAAAAGTATCAAAAACATCAGATTTTTGTCGAATGCAATAAACCCAAGTTTTTCTACTTGCATCATCAATAAAAGTAATATAATAATGAGAGCCACCAAGAGATGATACCTGAGCTGGTCCCCATACATCTGTATGCACAAGCTCTAACCTTTCACTCTTCTTTTCTTTTCCGACTCTGAGAAATCTAACTCTCTTATGTTTT
>ML778174.1:402033-427469 GCA_009831015.1 Picea engelmannii | reverse complement strand
ATATTATCTACAGAAAGAATCAAAGCATCTTGTAACACATCACCTGTTACATTTGCTTCCTGATTTCTCTCATGCTATCCATCTCTTTGTTTCTTTGGAGCTCTGCAGTCTTTCTTCATATGTCCTTTCTTCCCACAATTCCATCACTCTATCTTTCCAAGTCTGGATTTGGATCTGCCCTTCCTAGAATTCCCACAGTTCCCGAAACCCTTTCCTCTATCCTTTTGTCTTCCCCTGTTCTCCATGTTCAATGCATTTCCTGATGTCTCACCTGTGCTTTTCTGTCACATTTCCTCACTAAGGATAACACCAACAACATCATCAAATTTTAAAGTATTTGAACTAGAGACAGAGTTACTTATAGCCATGACCAAGTCATTCCAGCTTTCTGGCAATGAGCACAAGATTAGAAGATCCCTTACATCATCATCAAAGTCCACTTTTACAGAACTTGGTTGATTAGTAATCGTATTAAAATCATTTAAATGATCTACAACAGACCCACCTTCCGACATATTCATATTAAATAATCTCTTCATTAGAAATACCTTATTGGACGCCGAGGGTTTTTCATATAATTTGGCCAATGCGTCCATCAAACCCTTCGTTGTCTTTTCTTTGGAAATATTGAAAGTGCTCGACGCTGCCAGGCTCAGTCGTATTGTTCCTAGAGCCTTTCTGTCAAGAATATCCCATTCTTCATCCTTCGTAGCCGTCAGCTTCTTTGCTATTCTGCCCAATGGTAGGAATAGATCCTTCTGATATAAATAGTCTTCCATCTACATATTCCATAACTGGTAGTTTTGGCCGTTAAATTTCTCGACCCTAAACTTTCCATCTTCTGACATTTCTCCCACTTGAACCAGGAACCCTCTTTTCATGTGAGTTACCTTTCGCTCTGATACCAGTTGTTAGTAAAACAGGACCGTGGAGCAATAAAATAAAACAAATACAGAAACAAAACACAGAAGATACACAATACAATAGAGACACAGATTTATGTGGTTCACCTAGTGTGTGCTACGTCCACCAGAGAAATTGCCAGGTCCTTCCTTTATTATTATCTAGCATATGAAGGGATACAACCTACAGCAAACCCGTTGTACTTCCTCTTCTTTCTCTCACAGTCTCCTATCTCATAATACAATATTCACCATCAACCATAGCCAAAATACATTTCCCTCATAAAAGAGGGTTGCCTTCTAGGGCAAAAAACCCTAACATAATCTCTATCATTAGATCTGCGACCTTATAATGAACAGTCCAGATTTACAATGAAATTACAATATACATTTACAAGGCATTTTTTCCTTCGGGGACCTGCTTGCCCCTGGACTCCGCAAAGGGGGTACCCCCCCTCTGCACTCCCCCGTGTGGAAGAGTGTACATAGTTCTGGGGTGTAAATACTTCATGGGGTATAAACACGGCTGAAAGTAAAAGACCTCTAAATCAGGAAGATAATTAGGCTCCACAACCAACACATTCCTAGTGCAAATGACGTCTAGTAGATACGAGGCCATGTAGAAGGTGGGGGTATCTCCCTCCTTTGGCACCTGAACCTGTTTTATGTAGGTGCTCAACTGCTTGGAGATGATGGCACCCCAATTGAAGCCTATGCCTAAAATGGCGACTGTAAAATCCAAAGGCATCCAAGCCTTTGAAAATCGAGAGTAGTCTTTCTCCCCATGTAACCTGCAGAGTAGAGCCATGAGATATATGTATGGTTCCCTAAGATTGGATGTTGGATACCAACCAGCAGTCCGGTTTGTGAATTTTTTTTCTTCTCTCCACCAAGACGACATGATTTTGTTGGTATCGTGTGACGCATAGAAACTCAAGATGAAATCAGTGCTCAGCTTTAGCTCGGAATATTTGAGCTTATAGTAACTTTGAATCTCTAATGGCAAGAATACTACAACGCATTTGTCATTATCATCATTGATCAAACATTTTTTGGGTGCCAGTGTGGTAGATAATCCACTTAAGGATCTCAATGCAAGGAAAGACTGGAGACTGACTTGCCACCATGTGCAGATAAGATTTGCGAATGTTGAGGAGAACTTTGTCGTCGAGTTTCCTTGTTTCAGGATCGCTATGTGGGGTATATTCGAGGGGTTCTTCTTTCTTGATTTTCTTGAAAACTTCTTCCCAGTGAGGAAAATTCATCTTGGATCCAATGCTTGCTTTTGTATCTCTGAAGGCTGGGGGCTGGACAAAGGGCTCCTTGGTGATTCTCTTAATGATGGACACTGGCTTGGGAGAGAATTCTAATTGTCTCACAAATGATGGGGAGGAGCCTTCTCCTACTTCTGATTCTTGCAGCTTAGGGGCTCTCGGGGATTTCTTGGTGGAAGGCTTCTTCAGAGGCATTGTTCCTGCAATTTAAAATTTCATTTGAACATGTGTATAGAGCAGGGTTGGGTGTGAACATGTAACAATGAAATGCATGAAAACCATTTTAGCAGATACATACATGTATCGCTTGCTATGAAAATTTCTTAATACTCATTGAGCTTTGGGCATTTTCTTCTGGGTTGTTGGCTTCACTCTTTTGTTTGTTCTAGATTTATTGCTGCACAGAATGGGGCCATGCACAATGAATCGAACAGGATATAACTAGAGAGGTGTTATTAGTCATATTGATCAGTTAATACGAGTAATAAATGTAAATTCAAAATAAATTACCCTCACATTTCTGCAATAAACCTTAACTAATTGACGGCGTAGGAACGGGAGAAGATACATTGTATCAGTGGGTTTAACGAATCCTTTTGATTCATGCACGAACTAGTAACTAATGCGTGATCTACAGATTAACTACCAGCTTTGAATGTGGTGTGTCTGACACATAAGGAGGTAAAACATCTCGTCATGTCACATCACTCTGGCGTAGGGATCGGGGATCGGTTGTTTATTCCTTACCTCTTCGTAGTGTTCATTATTGCACTTTTTCTCTGCTGAAACCGAATGGATCGGCCTTCGGCGAAATCCTTCATGAGGTTGTTCGTGGGAAAGGAACGCTTTCATCAGCCAACGTCAATGAAGGTCGGTACTCGACTACTTTGACTTTCCAAATGATTTTCAACACCTTTATCTTTCGTCGATGCCGGATTTCTCAAGTGAGTCGGGGAAACTCTGGGTTGTTGATTCATGCAAACAGTCGACGAAGAAGATTAAGTGGTACCCAAAAAAGAAAATGTTCACAAATTTTTTAGGGTGTGTTGAGTGCTCAACAAATGACAATTCATTGGGCGAATGCAAGATCTCTGATTCCTCCTTGCTTCCCGCACACAATTTATTCACATCTACATATATTACAACATATTTATTTATTATTATTATTATTTTATATTTTATATTTTATTTATTTATTATTATTTATTTTATTTTATTATTGGAAGTATTGTTTTAGGGCTTGACCGTTCATTGGTAGGTCATCAGGTTCCCCCCTCAGATTTTGCAACCGATAAGTACCTACCCCAATCTTCTCAGCCACCTAGAAAGGCCCAAGCCATAGGCTTTGAAACTTGGAATGTTTCCCTTTGGGTTCATTTTCCCTATCCCACTTCAGGACTAAATCTCCTACTTCAAAGTTCTTTTCCTTAGCTTTATGCTTATCGAACCATCTTTTCACTATCTGTTGATGAGCCAAGAATTTTGACTTATCCTCTTCTCTCTCTTCTTCCAGCATGAGCAAAGTGTCGATCCTCTATTGCATGGCGGACGAGGGTTCCTCATTAGAATCTTGGGCCAATTGGAGAGATGGCAGATAAAGCCCATTTGGGAGGATGGCTTCATGTCCGTAGACCAGAAATTATGGGGAATTTCCTATGGCTTCTTTAGGTGTGAACCTATTGACCCATAGGGAATTATGAAGTTGATTATGCCAATTTCTATGGTTATCTGTAACCGTCATTTTTAGTATCCTTACCAGGTTTTTATTAGTTGATTCTACCACATTGTTTCCCTGTGGATAGTAATTTGGAGAGAACTTGATTATAATTCCTTTATCCAGAGAAAACTCAGTCAATAGGGTAGAAGAAAATTAGGTTGAATTCTCAAAGACCAGAACAGAGGGGATGTCAAACCTTGTGATCAGTTGTTGTTCTATAAATTGGATTACTACCTTCTCATTTACATGAGTCAGAGGAATGGCCTCTACCCATCTGGTGAAATAGTCAGTATCAGTAAGAATGTAATTGTGGAGTTTTGAAGAACTAGGAGTAATTTCTCCAATGATATCCAACCCCCACTGCTCAAAAGGCCTGGACACAATCACGGGCTGAAGTGGGATTTCTACCCTTTTCTCCTTTCTGGCACTTAATTGACAAGTCTTACAGTTCCTAGCGTGAGTGTGAGCATCTTTAAACAAGGTGGGATAGTAATAGTCAGCTCTCAGAATCTTATGGGCGGGATTTTTTCCTGCAAAGTGTCCTCCGACGGGACCATTATGGAGTTTTGTTAGCACCTTGTCGGCATCTTCTCATTCAAGACATCTCAATAATACCCCATCATAGTTGATCCGGAAGAGTACTGAATTTATAAGACGATACTGTGCAGATTTCAATCTTAGGGCTCTCCTTTCCTTAGGGTTGAGGTTCTCAAGACAAACTTCGTGATGCAAAAGATAAGTCAAATCCTTGTACCATGAGTCTTAAGTTGGGGAGATGTATGCTACTTCGTTGCACCATAGTGCCATTTCATTTTCCCACCCAGAATCTTCATTTTCTTGATCCTGGGCTTCGGCTACGAGCTTACACAAACCTTGTCCTTTTACTAGCTTGGCAGGTTTTATATCTAGATCAAATTCTTGGACTACTACCATCTAGTTTCCCCTTATTTCCCCCATTTCTTGTTGGGTAAACAGGGATCAGACCGCAGGGTGTGGCACAATCACCTTAGTGTGATTTTTGAGAATATAGGACCTGAAATGCTTCACTGCCTTGTATACCGCATAGGCTTGTTTATCTATGGCAGGATAATTGATCTCAGATCCTTGAAAATTAGTACTCATAAAGGACACTGGGGATTCATTGTTGTCATCATATTTCTGGGTCAAAATCGTCGCTAGCGATTGGTCAGAATGAAAGTATAAAGGGAAAAGTCTCTGTTAAAATCGGGACTTCGCAACACCGGAGCTCAGGATATGGCAGCTTTGATATTGTTGAAAGCGTCTTTTCACTCATCATCCCACTTGAAATCGGAATCCTTGTGAATCATCTTTTGCAAGGGCTTGATAATTTCGGCGAAATCGGGGGTGAATTTCCTCACAAAGTTGATTTGTCCCAAAGAGGACTGCATGGCTTTCTTGTCATGGGGTAGAAGGATTTGAGCTATGGCCTTAATTCGTTATGGATCTATGCAGATACCTACTTGAGATATAATATAACCTAGCAGCTTACCTTCCTCGACATCGAAGATGGTTTTCTTAGGATTTAGCGATATACCATATTTTCGGCAACTTTCGAAAATCTGGGTTAAGTGTTGGATGTGTTCTTCCCTATTCTTCGAATACACTGTCACGTTATCTAAACTTACTACCATGCACCTATTGATAAGCCCCCGAAAATCCATGTCCATGGCCCTTTGGAAGGTTTCTCCTGCATTGATTAACCCAAAAGGCATGTGTTTATAAGCGAAGGTTCCCCATTTGGTTTAGAAGGTGGTCTTTAAACGGTCTTCCTCCGAAACCAACACCTGGTTGTAGCCTGAGAAACTGTCTAGTAAGGAAAAAATCTTTGAGCCCGACACGGTCTGCAGGAGTTGCTCCATCAGCGGGACCGGATAATTGTCCTTCTATGAAGCTCTATTGAGGTTCTGAAAATCTACGCATAGTCAGATTTCGCCCGACTTTTTCCTTACCGGAACGAGGTTTGCCACCCAAGCAGAATGTCTGACCTGAAAAATTATCCTCATGTCTAGAAGCTTCCTTAATTCCTGGTACATGAGAGGCTCTAGGGATGGGTTATACTTCCGAAGCTTTTGCTGGAAAGGTTTCATTTTGGGTTTCAATGGGATGGTGTGTTGAATAATGCGGGTATCGTACGTTTTCAATTCCTTGTAGGACCATGTGAAGACATCCTGGTATTGTCTCAATAATTTGAGGTAGGCTTTCCTCTCTTCCTTAGACATAATTTTTCTGAGATTATTATTCTTTAGGTTCTCTGGAGTCCCAAGATTCACAGTTTCATGGAGCGGGCAATAGTTACCAGTCTTCACGTTTTTGGGTCCTTTAAAACGATTCTTTAGATCAAACGTACTTTCTAGATTAGCTACCCCCTTTGGGATTGTGTGAGCCTTCATATTTCCAACATCTTGTCCTGTTTGGGGATTAGTCTCAGTTGTTTTCTCTCAAAACTCTTCATCATCTACGGCTAGGTATTTGAAATTGTCTTGGTTGGTCAAGAAGTTTATGATTTGCTCGTCACCTCCAAAGACTTTCCAATTGGAAATATTGTTCGGCACCGATGATTTGTAGAGAAACTCTACAATGAATCTGGAGGCTTCGTAATCTTCTAAAGGCGACAGTCGGGAAGCAGTTGTGGCCAAAGAGTCGGCAAGAACGTTCTTTGCTCTCGGGATTGCGGTGATATTGAAAGCGTCAAAGCGCTCTATTAGCCTATGCACCTCCTGCTAGTAGTTCTTAAGATGAGGCGAATTACAATGAATAATATTCCTCACTTGTCTAACAATGATCTCAGAATCCTCGAAAACCTTCAATTCCTTGACACCCAGATCGATGGCTTTCTTTAATCCTTGCACTAGAGCTTCATACTCGACAATGTTGTTGGTACATTCGAATTCTAGCTTGTAGGATAGGAAATAACGTCGTCCTTTAGGATTGATAAGGATACACCCTGCTCCTTACCCTTCTTGTGATTTAGATCCATCAAAGAAGAGGGTCCAAATCTGTGGAAGGTAATCTCCCTTTCTTCCTTGTATATCAAATTTTTGCTTATCGATCTCTCATCCCGTAAGCTCAATCGCAGGATTTTGGCAAAAGAGAGTGTTCTCTATCGGCATCGACGGTTCCTCTTGAAAGATTATTTCAAAGTTTTGGGTAAGAGGAACAGTGGACATTAGAGGAGAAAATTCCCCGAAGTGGGAATCACAGGATCAATTGCCCAATACCGAAAAATCGGTAGATGAGGTTCGTTCGGGGTTTCTAGGTCGGTGATCGTATGCTTCAAATATCTTTCTATGTCGATTATGATCATGCTCTTGTATCCCTTTAGAGGTAACCAAAGGTGTGCCCAATCTGTACTAAAATATCCATTCATATTTTCAGACCAGTCACGACTCAACAATAGTCCATATGCCTCTGGGATATCTACTACAATGATGTCAATTATTTGTACAAAATTAGGATGTGTCGTTATCCTGATCATTACATCTTTGATTTCTCCCATAAATTTGACTTGGGTTCTATCCAGTTGTATAATATTCTTATCACTTTTAAGAGGGACAGCAAACAGTTTCTTACAAACAGCCAAGGGCATTACATTAGAGGACACCCCAAAATCTACCAAGCAATTGTGAAGATTCCTGTTGAAAACTTCGAACGTTAAAAGGAAAGGTGGTACAAAAGGCTTCTCCTTCCTACCTTCCGAGTAAGTATTTATGGTTGGATTGCTTTCCAAATCTGTCGAGGATAGATCTTTCTTCTGGTCATTGCTTGTAGTCGTGTCTTCTACTGAGCTCAGAGCTTGCAACAAAAAGTCTTTATGTTGAGGAAACCTACATATATCCATAATTGATATATTAGCCTTCATCTTTTTCAAATCTTCGACTACGTTGTAATCCAACTTGGGGAATTCCTTGGTATGGATGCTTATAGGTTTTTTTTCGGGAGAGAAAGGTATTTTCGGGCAATCAAGAGTTAACTTACCTTGTGAGGCCCAGGCAGCGTCGACATTTTTTGAGTCGGGTTGACCTTTACTACGCATCTGTGCTATCGAAACTTATGTGGGTTGTTATCGAGGCTCAAACAGATCATCCGAAGATGCGATTACATCGGGATCCCA
Organism: Picea engelmannii; assembly: GCA_009831015.1. Taxonomy (NCBI): domain Eukaryota; kingdom Viridiplantae; phylum Streptophyta; class Pinopsida; order Pinales; family Pinaceae; genus Picea; species Picea engelmannii. Next base: position 419,444 of record ML778174.1, on the reverse strand, counting down.
TATCAACATGGTTGTGTCTCGTGGTGGGTCAGCTTCTTTTTGATCGGTAATATTAATGGACAAACTGCTTGACTATTCGGTTAGTGAGACTTCGTCCAGAAAACAATTGGCCATTAAATTCATGGCGTGGACCCATTGAGGGAATTCTCTTTCAGAATGATTCTCCTGGTGATAGGTGCAGAAAGAATCAGACACAACATTCCCTAGGTCAATGTTTAGGTTGGCTGGGGGAGGCTCAATTGCTTTGAAAGGCTGGTTTCTTTTAGAGAAAGGCTTATAGGGTCTTTTTCCTTGGTTTCCTTTCCCTACACTTATTTTCATGTCTATAATCTCATTTGATAGTTTATTGAACATGCACTACAGATATTCTATATCTCCATTACCATTATCAGGAGCCTGTTCAGTCGGTTTCCCCGACGGTCTAGTCAGAAGGAGCCCTCTCCTAGGAGGGGGTTGACTTTATTTTCATACTAAAGAGGCTTGGCCTTCTTTACATCTTTTCATCTGAAATTATATTGTCTTGGCCTCTTCAAAATTCTCCGCGAGGGTTTTCTTGGCGGCTCTTTTAACGAACATTGAAATAGAAGCCGAAAATGCATTGGCATAAACCTCAATTTACAATTCTTGAGTGGGTTTTTCCACGGGCTGGAATTTGTTTAAGATGGTTGTGAATCTTTGATTGAAATCCTTGACCCTTTCTTTTGGGGTCATGGTGGCTGCGAACAACTCAGCCATCAGGGATCTTGTAGTAGTTTCTTCCACAAATTTGTCTAGAAAATCCTTTTGTAATTTAGTCCAGCTAGTTATAGATCCTATCGGCAAATTAAAATACCATGTGGAAGCAGAGATTTCAAACATGTAGGGAAAAATTCTACATACTACGTCTTCATGTTGAACGTTCATAAGTCTGATCACAAGTATGAATTTCTTGATATGGTCTTCAGGCAAGCCTGAAGTTTCAGGGTCGTACTTGGGAAGCATCTTTTCTAGGTGCCAGGGAAGATTGTGTACTCGTCCGGGGATGGCCATGGCGTCTCCGGCCAACCAAGGTTGGTTGTCTTGAAGTGGAACTTCTCTTTCCTCCTCACAACCATTGTTCCTTTCCATAACTTCGAATTCAAAGTCAAGCTCTTCTTCTTTCGAAAAGTCGTCAGGCTCGGGGATGTCATCGGCTAGCGTTTTGGGGATGATATCAAGAGGTTCTTGGATTTCAGTGATCACGAAGTCTATTAAGTCTTCGACGGAGTGTACGAAAACTTTGTCGTGAGTGCTAACCACTGGTCTGCTTTGTTGTTTCCTCCAAGGGAGGATGGGATTTAAGGACAATGCTCTGATCTGTCGGGCATGGGCTCTAGCGATTCTCCTTAATTGATTCACTTCCTCGTGAGGGAGGGCATAGGGTATTTCAGGGTGAAAAGGTTCTTCCTCGGACTTGGGTGAGTTACCCGTTTCGAGAGTACTCAGTAATCATGGGTTATCTGTTGGATGACTAGCCATGCATGTGGACCATAACAAATCTGTAGACTGTTTGAAATGTTATATAAGTTATATATTCAGCCATTCATTCTCAGGCCCTCCTTCTAGCGCCAATTCTATTGATGGGGCCTAAATCCCCTGATTCTACAGCAGGAACCAAACCCACCACCGAGGCCCAATTAGACTCTACAATGTTTGGAGTGGAATGGTTCTCCAGATCTTACGATTTGGCCAAATTATCGATGGGCTTTATGTTTTCTGGTGAAGGCTCTTCCTTCAGTTAGGACAGTTCTTTTTCCGTATTTTCTCTTGGGTGGGGTTGGTATGAGAGATGCAAGCCAGTATAAACAAACTTAGCAAATAACGAGACAAAAGTTTTAACTAGAGGGAAGAGGTTGAGCTTGGGATAACCCATTGCTCAAACATACAGACAATTATTCTATGCCACAGGGCCTAGTACTAATACATTAACCAAATGAGCATCCAACTATTGTCTGAGAAAAACTAATTAACAGAATAAAACATATACGTAATCAAGATCATGGTAAGAAAAATAATTCATCTACCATAACATTCATCACATAACAACACAATGATTTATCTTCATCATTAAATAAAATAACATTAAGACATTGCACCAGATAACTTGACAACAGAATTAATTGCTCTTACTCATTTACTGCATCATTCATGGAACAGGAAAGGAATTAATTCTTCTCCAACTCCAATCACATACATTTGATGAAAATATCTTGTCTTTGATTCAGAAGGACTTCTCAATTCATAGCAATCTCAAAATAATTATCAACAACCAAAAAGGAATAGTTCTTACAACAATCATCAACCTCCTTACTAATCGGTCGATGTCTCTATTTATAATCTAAAATTCAACTGTAATTAACGGATAAATACAATTTAGGCTAAACAAAAATTGCCACATGGGCTGATCATCCAATAGCTTCTTTCAACAGTCCACTTGAGATGCCTCTTGAAAAGGGTGCCTTCTTTCATATTCAGACCAGTTGATAAACAGATCTTCACAAGTTTGAGCCCATGGGAACCTGTGTTGTTCCATAGGGGCATCATATTCTCCTCTGATGTCTACTGCATGCGCCCAGTATTTTACCAAACTGGAGTTCAGCTGTTGCAGCATGGCTTGAGCTCTGATCGGGTGACCTGTGAATTGTTTCACTTTCCCTGGCTTTGCGTTGGTGACCTTTGTGCACTCTTTGGCCCAGAGCGAGTCTTGTATGGAGTGCATCTTGAACACATCGCTTAGGTTAGTGAATTCATCAAGGGTGTCGAATTCGGGGAGACCAACATCTTTCATTACTTTATTAATTTTACCCCAGTGTTTCTGGAACTTGGCCCATTACTTTTGGATTTCTCGGTGTGGATCCCAGGTCATCTTCGCCCAGTATTCGACGGATTTCTTCATGCGATCGAGACTACTTTTTCCAACCAGCCGAATTCCATGATTTTCCTTTTCTCGACCCTGTTGGACCGCCTCAATGTATTTGAGTCTCTCTACCGTTAGCTATGCCTTTTCCTGCAACTTTTCCATCTCTTTGCATATTGCGAGTGCCATGAGAGTATCCTCCTGGTACTCGACTATGTTCTCGGTTAATAGGTGTCTTTCCTTCTTGAACTCGGTATAAACTCCATTGAACTCTTCCTTCATATATACGGTGGTCCATGTAGCTCCTTTATAGTATTTGACAAGATGGCGCAGGTGTTCAAGCTCCTTCTGGATGTCGACTAGTTCCTTTTCATCTCTCCTGGCTCTGTCCTAGAGGGCATCTGAGAGGGATTTTCCTACGTCGATCATTTCGGACGTGTTAGCATCTGCAGTGTTGATTAAGTTCTCTTCTATGGTAACCACGATGGATTGATCCAAAGTGATCCTTCACCTCTTCGTGGTCCTTTGAACGATGGCCTTCCTCTTTTGATCGTAGGAGATGGCATAGATGTCTGCTACTTCATCTACCGGTTCTGGTATTTGTTGATCTCCCCATGAGAGGTTGTTTCTCAAGCTACCCGTGGTGTATATCTGCTCAGGAGTGGGTTCTCGAATTTCTTCGCTCTATTTGGTGGATCCGGCCTCTACTTTTTGTTCATCTAGGACTTGAATATTGGGCGTGATGGAGGCATCGGGCACAGACTTATTGTTTACTTGCTCGTCGGTCGTACAAATTTCGATTTTATTTTGTGGAGTTTTGCCACTCAGCCTTTCTTCTACTTCCTGTCTATTGGGCTTTCTTGTGTCGAGGCCACCTTCGGACCCTATTTCCATCTGTAAGGCCTGCTTGTCTTGGACCTCGGGCTCAAGGGAAGTGGTTTTCTCGAGACCTTTTTCCTCTTGGACTCACACTGGGGTGTCTTGAGTGGGTTCTGGACTCTCTTCATCATTGTAAATATGTATAAGAGTGCTCAATGGATTGGGTGTTTGTGTCTCTATCGAGACCTGGCTTGTCTCTGGGTGAGTTGTCCCTTCTTCTGAAGGATTGATCAATGATGTTGCGGGTTCAAGGTTGCCTAACCCATGGGAGTTGTCGAGGACTGTGGACCCAGGATCATTTGAATCCATTGGGATACTCTGAACAGCAGTTGAGGCTTCAGGTCCTATGAAAAGATACGGGTCATCCCGCATCTGTTTCATCAGCAACTCGGTTTGTTGAAGCAACAACGTACCCCTTTCTCGTGCAGCTTGATCTTCCAAAATATCCTTGATTTGTACCGGGGATTTAGTGAGTTCCCACAGCTTCAATTTCTTCTTCGAGGTCACTTATTTCCTCATCCAATTCATATGCAAATGCTCCTCCCCGGTGTCGGCTTATTTCTTGAACTTCCTAATCCAGAAATGTTGCCTGTTCTTCGTGGCTCATAGCTCTAAACTTGGTTCCTCGAGGATCATCTCTCATGGACGCCACCATATTCCAGTCCTGGGTGTTTTTCAGTAAATATTTCATCTTCAAACTGGTCATGGGCATAGGGCCAACAGGATGATACCTGCGACGCGTGTTGTAGAACCAGTCCCTTGGGATCGTGTTTGCGAAATCGGCCAGTTTGGAACCGAAATTCTAATTGACCTAGACCGAGTTGTTTAGCATGCGCGGTATCTTTAACCATGAAGAATCCGATATGAAACCCATATGGTATGAAAGCTCACTTCGTGTCTTTTACTAAAGTTGCATTGTATCCTTATAGGATGGTTTGATAGAAAATTTCCCCTAACACTAGCTGGTCTGGAACATAAATGGGTAATAAGTGGGGTGCCCCTGTGGTGCCAAAAACCCTGATGTAGGTTTCTTGTTCATCTAAATACCAGTGGCCAATTTTGGTTATAAACTTATTTGCTTCATCTGACAATCTAGGGAATTCCTTCCTGAAGAGAATGAAGTACATGCGTGCAATAAACTGATCGCAAATAACAGTATAGGATTTATTTTACCTGTTTTCCCATAGGATGCGGAAGTATACATGGACAGCGATCTCCAAAGAGTGTCAATTCAGGTTCATCCTGGCGAAAGTGTTACGGGCACAGATGATGTCTAGTAGATACGATGCCATGTAGAAGGCAGGGGTATCTCCCTCCTTTAGCACCTGAGCCTGTTTTATGTAGGTGCTCAAATGCTTGGAGATGATGGCACCCCAATTGAAGCCTGTGCCTCAAATGGAGACTGTAAAAACCAGAGGCATCCAAGCCTCTGAAAATCAGAAGCAGTCTTTCTCCCCATGTAACCTGCAGAGTAGAGCCATGAGATATATGTATGGTTCCCTAATATTGGTTGTTGGACACTAGCCAGCAGTCCGGTTTGTGAATTTTTTGTCTTCTCTCCACCAAGACAACATGATTTTGCTTGTATCGTGTGACCCATAGAAACTCAAGATGAAATCAGTGCTCAGCTTTAGCTTGGAATATTTGAGCTTATAGTAACTATGAACCTCTGATGGAAGGAAGACTCCCACACATTCGTCGTTATCATCATTGATCAAACATTTTTTGGGCATCAGTGTGGTCAATAATCCACTTCAGGAGCTCAATGCAAGGAAAGACTGGAGACCGGCTTGCCACCATGTGCAGATAAGATTTGCGAATGTTGGGGAGAACTTCATCGTTGAGTTTCCTTGTTTCAGGATCACTATGCGGCATATATTCAAGGGGTTCTTATTTCTTGATTTTCTTGAAAACTTATTCCCAATGAGGAAATGCCATCTTGGCTCCAATGCTTGCTTCAGTATCTCTGAAAGCTAGGGGCTGGACAAAGGGCTCCTTGGTGATTCTCTTAATGACGGACATTGTCTTGGGAGAAAATTTTAATTGTCTTGCAACTGATGGGGAGGAGCCTTCTCCTAATTTTGATTCTTGTAGCTTAGGGGCTCTCGGGGATTTCCTGGTGGAAGGCTTCTTCGGAGGCATTGTTCCTACAATTTAAAATGTCATTTGAACATGCATACAGAGAAGTGTTGGGTGCGGACATGTAACAATGAAATGCATGAATACCATTTAGCAGATACATACCTATATCGCTTGCTATGACAATTGCTTAATACTCACTGAACTTTGGGCGTTTTCTTCCAGGTTGTTGTCTTCACTCTTCTGTTTGTTCTGGATTTCTTGCTGTGCAAAATGGGGCCATGCACAATGGCTCCAACAGGATATAATTAGAGAGGTACTATCAGTCACATCGATCATTTAATACGAGTAATAAATGTAAATTCAAAATAAATTACCCTCGTATTTCTGCAATAAACCTTAACTAGTTGACAGCGGAGGCACAGGAGAAGATACATTGTATCGGTGGGTTTAACGGATCCTTTTGATTCGTGCATGAATTAGTAACTAATGCGCAATCTATGAATAAACTACCATCTTTGAATTGGTGTCTGACACATAAGGAGGTAAAACATCTCATCGTGTCATATCACTCTGGCGTAGGGATCAGGGATCAGCTGTTTACTCCTTACCTCTACGTAGTGTTCATTATTTCACTTTATCTCTGCCGAAACCGAATGGATCGGCCTTCGGCGAAATCCTTCCTGAGGTTGTTCGTGGGAAAGGAACGCTTTCATTGGTCGACACTGATGAAGGTCGGTACTCAGCTACTTTGACTTTCCAAATTATTTTCACCACCTTTATCTTTCACCGATGTCGGATTTCTCAAGTGAGTCGGGGAAAATTTGGGTCGTCGATTCGTGCAGACAGTCGACGAAGAAGATTAAGTGGTACCCAACAAAGAAAATGTTCACAAATTATTTAGGGTGTGTTGAGTTCTCAACAGGATGGAAGGGAATGTTGAGGATGAAACTCATAACAAAATTCAAGAAGGCTTGGAATAGAAGGGAGAAATTTTGGTAGAGTTCTCTTGTTTCTCTTTCACCTCTCTCCAAATGACCCCCCTAGGGCCCTTTTTATATGATAAAATGATGGTTAATTCATTGTCACAAGGGATACAGGAGGTAAAATGGTTTAAATACCTAATATAGCTCCTAAACTCCATTGGAAAGCGGAATATATATTTTTTTGCAACTTTTTAGAGTACACGCGGGATTTCAGTTGTGCAGCTAGCGTATGTACGTGGGATTTTAGGCATGCAACTAGTGTGTGTATGTGCTCTGCATATGCGTCAGGGCGCATATACCATACAAAAACTTGTTTTTTTAGAAGAACTCCAGCAAAAAGGGTTGGTAGATGTGTGAATGAGTAGGCCAACATAAAAAATGCATATTAGTGGCATTTTGAGTTATAACACCAACTAACTAAGCATTGGAAAATAAAACCCAATACAATAATGGAGAGGTGGGAATCTCTTTGACCCATATGGGCAACCTATTAGCCCAATTAATTAATGTGGAGGAGGTTATCTTCTTGATCCACATGGGCAATCTATTAGATTTATAGCTTTATGACTTTTGCATATGAATTTAGACCATATACCCCCTAAAATTCAGATCATTCCTCCCCCCTTAGAAAATGATGGTCCCCCATAATTTCACCCATGCTACCAAGAGACCCATGAGTACAATTTTTTAATTCCCAATGAAGGGAATGGTTTTGTGTGGTTGACCCATAACCGTTTACATTAATAAAATGGAAAAATCATGACTTTGGAGACTTTGCATCTCCTTCTACAAATGTATTCATAACTTCTACTACAGGTGATGAAATCCAATTCCAACGAAGACCTATTCGAGCTACTGAAGATATGTTTCCATCAGTATATGGAACTTGTTTTGAGGTGGCCCATGGAGTGATAAAAAGCTTGTCGAAGTTCCAGTGACGTGCAACCATCTTGGAAGAAAGACATGTAGATCTTCAATCAATGACATCTCTCAAACCAGGAAACGAAATGAAATTTTGTAAAATACCCATTTGAGATGACGGAGAGAAATTTCCATTGATATAACATAATTCTCTAAGGTGTCCTGTGGAGTGAGAAAAACCAGGCCGAAGTTGAAGGGTGTGCGGCCACGCTGGTTACAGACAAGTGCTACTTCAAACAAGGATATCTCATAAACCAGAAAACGAAATGAAATTCCACGAAATACCCATTTTATATATTTAAGAGATATTTAAAATCATATGTGGAACTCCTTATTTATTTTCATAAGCAGGGAGAAAAATACCGTTGAAAATGGTGGTACGCGCGACCTCCTTGGTTCAAATACATGTTGAGATTCAATAAATGATATCTCTCAAACCAGGAAGCCAAATGAGATTCCGTGAAATACCCTTTTGATATATTGAAGAGATATTTACAATGAGATATGGTAGAGCCTATGTAATGCTTTGTATAGGTCACAACACCTCTTTGAATTTGGCTAAGTGTAGAGGGCCATAAAGGATGCAAAGGGTTTGTAGAGCAGCATGGGTTGTTGTAGAGGTTGTGGAGCCTCTGTGGGAAGCATGGACACCTTGAATTTTTTTGAAAATGTTTCAGACCAATGGATGTAGTGGATCCATGTATAGATGTAGTGAATCCATGTATGGATGTAGTGAATCCATGTATGGTTCTCCTTGTAATGGTGAACGGAGATCCAAGGGTAAAAAAAATCCATGTAATGCCTATGGACCAATTGTGATTCTTATAGTGTATGGCCTGGAAAATGGATTCCGATAGTACCAAAAGGAGGTGGGTGATTGTTGCAAATGTTTGAACCCACAGCATGCTTCAAACCCTTGTTCTGATGGAGAACATACCCGTTATGATACCATTGATCCATATCTCGGGGGCTGAGATCTAGATGGCTTGAATGTTGAGAGAGGAGGAGCTTAGAAATTCCAATATTGCATGAAAATAAGCATGGAAAAAAACATGTAGATTAAGTACTCGGGAGGTGAGGCTCAAAGAGGAGCCTCACCTCTAAAACTAATTACTAGTAAATCACTCAAAGCTAATTAATCTCACAATGAACAACTTTGTATTATGAGAAGGCTTGCTAGGCCTTTATATAACATTACAAAATAGTCCATTGTACAAAGTCAAAAAGAGCTCATTAAATGAGTCTTTATTATTATAATAGATCTAACTACCTAGCTAACTAAGTAGTGAAAAGTAAAACCCAATACAATAATGGAAAGAGGTCATTAAATAAGTCTCTATTATTATAATAATAGATCTAACTACTCAGTTAACTAAGTAGTGGAAAATAAAATCCAATACAATAATGGAGAGGTGGAACTCTCTTTGACCCATATGGGCAACCTGTTAGCCTAATTAATTAATGAGGAGGTAGGTATTCCTTGATCCACATGGGCAATCTATTAGCTTTATAGTTTATGACTTTTGCATCCGAATTTAGACCATATACCCCCTAAAATTCGGATCAAGAGCTACTTTCCAAAGAGCCATGAACATCACTTTTAGAGGTCTTATAAAAAAAATCCATGTTTGTTTATCTAGATGACATTACAATTTATTATAGAGACATAAGTGAACATGTTCATCATTTAAGACAATTCTTTGATTGATGCAAGAGATATGGAATTTCCTTAAATCCCAAAAAGACCATTTTTGCAGTAACAGAAGGAAAAATTTTGGGGTTTATAGTTTCTAAACTTGGGATTGTAACAGATCTTGAGAGAACCAAGGATATTTCACAAATTTATTTTCCTCATAATAAAAAGAACATGTAATCCTTTTTGGGTAAAATTAATTTCGTAAGAAGATTTGTCACCAGCTTCGTCGAGATTGTTAAACCATTACATGATATGATTAAAAATAACTCTATGTTTAGATGGGATGAAAAAGAAAGAGAAACTTTTTCAAATATTAAAGAAGCAATTATTCAAGCCCCCTCTTTAATGAGTCAAGATTTCAAAAAAGATTTTATTTTGTATACTTTTTCATCTGGTATTTCTTATGTAGTTGTTTTCACTCAGAAAAATGTTGAAGGCTCTGAAATCCCCATATCTTTCATGAGTTCTGGTTTACAAGGTGCAAAATTGAATTATCCTTATATTGATAAACATGCTTATGTTATCTTTAAAGAAGTAAAACATTTTCTCCCATATCTAGTGAAATTGCATACGAAGGTCATCATGCCTTGTCCTTTAATCATAAAATTGTTAGTTCAAAAAAACTTGGGAGATAAAAAGGAAAATTGGATGACTACACTTCATGAATATGATCTTGAAGTTAAACCTACAAAGATCGTAAGAGGACAAGCTTTTTTCAAATCAGAAGCTAATTCAGAGAATTATTGGGTGAGTGATCAAAGTGGTTGGGAAAATGAAATTGAGGTGAGCAATGATGTCTTATATGTACCTGCACCAATTTTTTCATGGTATAATGATATTAAGTACTATTTGACTCATGGTTCTTCTCCTAAACTTTAGAGCCTAAGAAAATAAGAGCTTTAAGATCAAAATCAGCTAAATACAAATTGATTGATGGAGCACTCTTTAGAAAAAATTGTGATAACATATTTATAAGATGCTTTGAAAAACTGGATGTAGATAAAGGGTTGGATCAACTTCATGATGGACTAACTAGAGGCCATTTTGGAGGAGAAACAACAACACACAAGATTTTAATATTTGGTTACTACTGACACGCCTTATTTTGATATGCTTATTCATATTCTAGGAAATGTAAACTATGCCAAACATCTGTTGGAAGGGAAAAGAAACTTGCAATTATATTACAACCTGTTGAAGTTGAAGGTCCATTCGAGCAATGAGGACTAGACATCATTAGAGAAATCAATCATAATTCCTCGCAACTCCACAAATATATTCTGACTGTGATAGATTACTTCATATGATGGACCAAAGCCATTCCTCTTAAAAAAATTAACGAAGAACAAGTGGTCTTGTTCCTTAATCAATTCATAATTTCCAGGTTTGGTATCCCAAATTCCTTAGTGTTCGACAATGCATCATATTTATCATCCCTCAAAATAACTAAATTTCAATGGAGAAATGGATTACAATTAAGTATTCTGTAAACTATTACCCTCGAGGGAAAGGTTTGGCAGAATCAACCAATAAAAATTTAATTTGAATCTTAAAAAAGACTATTCATGAACACCAACAAAATTGGCACAAACAACTTTACAGTGCGTTATGGGTAGATAGAGTAACTCCTAAGAAATCAATAGGGAATTCAACATATTTCCTAGTTTATGGAAGAGATATTTTACCCCCCAATATTTGTCTTCCTTCTTTACAGTTAGCCCATTCTATCCATGAAGAACCTTGTTGTAAAATGAAAATGAGAATTGATGCATTAATTAACTTGGAATAAGAACACGATAAAACTAAAGAAAAGTTTCATGAACATCAAGAAATAATCAAAAGATGGTTCGATAAACATTCATCCAGTGATAGAGAATTTCAAGTTAGAGATCGGGTCCGAAAATGGGACAAGACTCATGAAGAAAAAGGCAAACATACCAAATTTCAACATCTTTGGTTAGGACCATTTATTATTTCTAAAAAACTTGGCCCATCAAATTCATCTTGTAAACTTTAGGCATGGAAATTGAAAACCTCCTCGTCAATGGCCAAATCCTAAAAAAATACTTTTCCTAGTCATGCACTATGACTATTTTTACATATTGTAAATTCTTGTTGGTCTTATCTTTCTTTTGTGAAATCATTCATTACATTATGGTAATATACAAGAAGGCATATCTCAATTTTAAAATCTTGAAGGGTATTCCTTTGATTGCAATATCTTCAAGAAAATATTTACTTGTTATCAAAGATAAATATCCAAGCATCCGAGAGATTATGTAAATATTTTATAAGAGCCTCATCCATCATGAATAAAGTGGGCGATGATTATAATTAGAAGTGGAAGAGAATATTAGGCGTAATTTTTATCTACCTAAATATTTCCAATCAAAATACCTCTCGTATCACCCCATTTCCATCACACTCATTGCATAAAGCAATATCTTATAAATAAATATCTTAAAGAGTGTAAATTATTGAAATGGAAGTTGAAAGCACTTGAAAAGTGTGGGAAGTACACAAAAACTTGTCGAGGCTATGGACGCTCGCTAGAAATGGGTTAATGCTTATATGGTACTAAGGCACCTTCGTCGGGGCTATGGATGCTCGTAGGCAGGGAATCAATGTCAGGTCTAAGAGAGATGTAGAACAAAGGTAAGCAAGATATGGTGTATATAAATACTCAAGACTTTGATATAATTTCATGACTAGTTTGAAGTTCGATGTCCCATACCATTTTTATGCTCTTATAAAATGTTATGAGAATGAGGACAAACAAATCATTCTTAGATATCAAGTATTGTATTTTCCTATCAAAAAGTGAGATTTGGATAAAACCCTTAAACCCTCAATATCAAAGATAATTTCTTCTCCCATTGTGTCACCATTTGTTGTGATGGTTACACAACACCCCTCCATTTTATTCATTTTTTCCGTAATAAATAAAATGAAGTCGTTTCAAAATCATAATAAGTTGGTTACCTTGATAAATTCAAAAAAAAATACATTATTTTTAAAAGTCAAAATATTTACATTAGGTGTTGATCATTGCAATAAAAATAAAGTTTAAATATCCATGTACCAAACCTAAATTTTAAAGTCATATTAAATGCAATAAAATGTTACAAAAATTAGTAATTACAAAATTCAATATAATTTTGTAATAATTGTTTTAAATATAGTTAAAAGTTTCTTGTTAGGTGTATTTCTTCCTTATAACTACACCTCACAAAATTTGTTTTATGATAGGTTGCCAAAATGAAATCAAATGATTTGATAGGTTTGAATCCAGAATGCATGGTCATACTGGAACGAGCTGGTTGGGGGAATTTTTTTTTAAGTTTCACTAGTCATATTGAAGAGATAACCATGGAATTTTCTCAATCCTTTGACGATGAATGTGCAAAGGTAGGGAACCTAAATTTACACCTCTTAAAAAAATCGTTAGATCACATGTTAAATCTTCCCCATGCAACAGAGAAATAGTTCAAGGACAAAGCAATTGATTCCAAAGCTTGGACTCCTTTCTTAATTAGGAACAGGGATAAACCAAATTGGGTCGCGGGGGTACCCAGGGCCTGGTTTAAAGAACCATGGAGGGGTTTGATATTTTTAATTCAAAAATACATAAGTTGTGAAGGTCATTTCAGTCTGGTTTATTTGTATCATATTATAATTTTACTGCATCTTAAGGGGGATAGGCCATTGAAGATGCCTCATTATCTACTTAAATATTTGAGTAAAATGTCCAAAATTGTTCAGAAATAGAAAATAAATGTTGAGAAATCCCTTTATCATCATGGACTTATTAAAATCATTGTTAAGAGTGAATTTCACATGCAGGGGATAGAATGGGATGATTTCTGAGCTAAAAACAGTTTTAAAAAGCAAGAGAACATGTGGGTTTTTACAGATAATTCAATGCAAGTCACTGTAGATATTAAAACCATTGATAATATAGTGAATCACATAGTGGAAGATACAAAATATGTGCAAGAAATTCATAGTATTTCTTGGATTAAAAAGGACATACGAGGAAGAAATAACCCCAAGGGAAAAACAACTACAAAATGGGTGCCCCAAACCATGAATACTCGTTCTGTAGCTAGGAAATTATTAGAGGATCAAAGTAAGAATGAAAAAATAGAATCAACCTCCAACAAGCAAGCAAAGAAATGTAAGGTTTAGATATCAGATTCAAACCCTAAATCCTCTCTAGAATTGGATGGTTCTCAACAAATGCTATATGAGTACATTAAGAATATGGAGATGTTAGATGAAGAACCTCTAGTCTTGAATGACCCAAAATTTTCCCCGGATATCAACATTAACAAAGATGATTTTCCCATAACCAAAGAATGTGAGAAAAAATATATACTAGTGAACACAAATCCTGAAGCAAACCAGCCCCTAATACCAGAAGACAATGTACTCACTCTATCAAATTCCACGATGAACTCTCTATTGAGAAAAAGGGAAGATCATATCACAAAGTTAAAAAATTAAATGCAAGAAGTGAAGACTCTTGAGAAAGTTATTAAGTCTAAAAATGAATCCCTGAAACTTCATAAAATAAATATTCAAGACGAGAATGAACAGTTGAGAAAGGAAAATGATATGTTGGTGAAATATTCACGTAAATGGATTAAGCAGACAAAAAGACTCAAGAAAAGGAATCAAAACTTGCAAGTAAATATCCCTATGTGTAAACCAAGAAGTCGGATTAATAAGAACAAGCATCAAAGCTGAGGATTAGAGGAAGGGGATTCTTTTTACAAGTTTTTTCAAAGCTCCATGCAATTTTTGTCTACCAATATACCAACATTTTTTCCAAATATTTTTGATAACCAATATCCCTTTATCTCTGCAAAAAATCCCACAGTGCAATGATGCTAAGATCACAAAGTATTAACGTTTATATTCTTGATGTCCTAAATTTAGAAATTAAAATTTAATTATGTTACCTTTTTACCAAATCAGCGAGAATTTTGCAACTGTTCGTTTGACATCATATGTGCAAACATTTAGCAGGAAATTGACAATATGGGTTTTCGTCCTCTTGATCATGACATGGTGTGTTGCTCATAACTCTAGCCAATTCTCTTTACAAAACTCGAGTCAATGCAAAAGTCAAACCAGATGTCAAGCATGGTTGTTTCACAGCAGCAAGAACATGGATTTTATTTTCTTTTGAAAATTTCATATGAGGGTTTTTCTCAAATCTCAAATCAAGACTTTAAAGCAAAAAAGAAATTGTAATAAATGTATGGAGTGATCATAGGATAGTTAGTTGGTACATTTTAATGATAAATAGTTAATATTTGAAGGAACTAGAGGAGGAATTTTGGAGTCAGCAGGTAGATTCTTCTTGCCTAAACACTGTTAAGTTCTTTCTACACTAGAGACTAGAATATTGAAGCAAATTTGGTATTTTTATACAAATATCCTTTATTATTTTTGTCTCTCATTTGAAGTTTTTCATGTTTTGAATTGGAGTTTATTGTTCTTAGCAAATTTGAATTCAATCTTGATAAAAACACAGTTGTTATCTTCTGTGTTGGATTAAACAAAATTGTTAACATTTGCATTCTTGTTTAATGTTATTCAATCTTCTTTCTTTCAATCATCATAAATCCTATGATATTTTTCTCTTTATATCAAGTCTAATACTTGTTGTTTTATGGATGATTACTTTTATGATTTCATGAAATAATTGTACAATCTTAGAACAATGATAGAATAGTGAAAATTATTTCTTACATTTTGTAATTTATCTTTTATTTATGCTTGATATATGTTAGTTGATCTAGATTTGTTTAACAATTGTTCAATTATCTGAAGGTTGTTGATAAATCGATAAAGATTGATAACCTGTTAATATAAACTTTTTCCTTACATTTTTGTATTCAAAAGTCTCAAGATCATTTATGGTTATCATTCAAGTGTAGATGATGATAGTCTGTGTCTATTTTTAGGAAATTCATTAGTATATTTTAATTATTCTCAAGGCGAAGAATTATTTATGAAGGCTTTGAGAATCTATCTTCTTCATCTACACATATTAGCTATGCTCTCATTCTTGAGATAGAATTAGTACTTTAATTTTGTTTTCTTCTTTTTAGATAACTTTAGATAAGATCCAATCCCAAAGTAATAAAATTCTATTTCGAAGAGCAAGATTATTTAGTGGCAAACCGATCCCATGAAATCGGTTGGAAAATACCATCCCAAATGAAAAATAGGCTAATTGGGGCTTGTGATCAGGTAGTTGTCCCATGTTGCAGGAGGCAATTTTCCTACCTGTCAAAAAAATACCATGTGCACTTTTACTCCACTTTCACTTTTTAATTCACTTTTACTTTTTAATCCACTTTCACATAACTTTGTATTTAATCCACTTTTACTTTTTACCATTTTCACATAACTTCGTATTTAATCCACTTTCACGTAACTTCGTATTTAATCCACTTTCACGTAACTTTGTATTTAATCCACTTTCACGTAACTTCATTTCTAATCCACTCCACTTTGTGTTTCTTAAAGTCACCTTTCCTTTGAGGATTTATATTTAAATACTTACCTTTGAGATCAATTAAAATAATTTATTCAACACGTATGCTAATTGATGAAGTGGTAGTGAATCCTTAATGAAGTGATTTTTTGTATCTCAAAGTCCTCCTAAATATTTTCAAACTGATTTGCACATCATAAAGGCTGGCGAATACCTCCCCCAACTTAAAATATGGTTGACCTAGGACATTGGATAATCAACAATGTGGGATAGTAGGGTAGGTGTAACAATAGTGCTTTTATAGATAAAAATA
Source organism: Picea engelmannii (assembly GCA_009831015.1). Lineage (NCBI taxonomy): Eukaryota > Viridiplantae > Streptophyta > Pinopsida > Pinales > Pinaceae > Picea > Picea engelmannii. The sequence continues at coordinate 403,184 of ML778174.1, read as the reverse complement.
GTAATTTAGTAGTAAAGACATAAGATGGTTAGTGTTATACACGAGTTACCTGATCTAATAAGTTGGAGTTGGTAGACTTCTACAACTTTTTCATGATCAATTTGATAGTTCAATGGTTGCACCTATCAACTTTGTATTTCTCTACAACTTATATGTTTGATTGTTTATGTATCATCTACGTGAAAAAAACAAATATGGAAACAACATGTGAAGTGTGTGTGTGTGTGTGTGTGTGTGTGTGTGCTTGCTTATGTGTGTGTGTGTGCATGCATGTGTGTGTGCATGTGTGTGTGTGTGTGTGTGTGTGTGTGTGTGTGTGTGTGTGTGCGCGCGCGCGCGCGTACGTCCGTGCGCATGCCCGTGTGTGTTTATATTTATATTCACAGTGACATTTCAACAGTAAGATGGGCTACGAGTTGGAACTCTCCTACAACACTAATGGAAGTTAGTTTTCATTGTAGGGTATTATTTGGCCAAGTAGATTTGCTAGTAAAATTGGTTTTCAAACATGCTTTTTCTTATGATGCCTTTGTAGGTTTTCATCATAAGAATTTGATTTCCCTATATTTTTTTTAGAAACGAAATTGGAATGTACTATTTATGATTGAAGGTAGATGTGCATTCAATGACATTGATGTTCATTGTACTTCCCCGTAGATTTGAATTGAATCCCTCTTTAGTCATGGTTTTTGATACAACTTTAAGTGGTGGCCATTGACAATGAGTGGTGTTTTGTCTTCATCAATTGTGATAATTATGACAAAGCCATTATGAAGATATGATCTATTTGATATGGCCCAATCCATCTTGTTCTAAGATTCCCTTTGAAATCTATAAATTTGGAACCATAGAGGAAATCCTAATCTCTAGCTTGAAACTATTTTACCTTGATGAATCTATCATGCCAAATAATTATTTGTTGTTGAATTATTTATGTGTGAGATAGGGCCTATTGCCAAATATCTTACACATCATTGAGATTCTAAATTATTTCCTTCTATGTTGCAAAAAGATTAAGTTATAGTTGTAATGTTGTCATAAGTGTTTTTATTTCAAATTCTATTGGCAGTGGTACAAATTTTCCATATACCAACTCATAGGGTGTGAAGCCAATTGTTTTCTTCCATGTTGTATTACATGCCCAAGTTGTT
>ML778174.1:323614-401610 GCA_009831015.1 Picea engelmannii | reverse complement strand
GGATACAAAGTGCCCTCCATTAGCTTCATCTTGCCATGCACGAAATACATCATATATTTCATCATCTTTGAGGTAGCACAAACCACATGATCAAGACCATTTTGAAGAGATATCCTTGAATCCAACTACATGGAGGACTCTTCCTAATGATTCTATAGCATTCTCTATGAGAGAAATTTTGTGGAAACTTTCCAGAGACAAGATAGTTTGCAAAATCAACAAGCCATGGAGTCTGCAAAGACACTTCAAACAAATGTTCATCAAGGAAGGTGTCATATACTAGTTCTTCTTCCGGGTTGTTTTCCAAACAAGACAGGAAATCTGCAACATCATTCTCCTTTCCAAGATTATCCAATATGGTTAGATCAAACTCTTGCAACAAAAATAACCATCTAACTATTCTACCACTAATGAGAATATTTTTCATGAGATATCTAATTGCAGTATGGACAATATGGACAAAAATAGTTTAACCTATAATATAATGTATAAATTTATTAATGGAATACACCACATCAAGAAATTCCTTCTTAGGAATTGTATAGCTTAATTTTTCTCTAGCAAAGTTTTTATTGATGAAGTAAACAACATGATTTTTTGCATCCTCATGCTACCCATAAGAGAACACCCAAGGCCTTCTCTAAAGCATTTATATGGATATGAAAAGAGAGTTTCTAATCTATTCCTTTATGTACAGGGGTTGATATTGGCTTATATTTTAAAGTGTCAAAGGTTGTCTAACATTCTGAAGTCCATATGAATTCAACATCCTTTATAAGGAAGATGCATAGTGGGGAAAAAATATTGATAAAATAGGGAATGGATCTTCTATAATAGCTAGCTTGGTGTTGATGTGGGCAAAGTTCCATTCAATAGAGAGGGATTCTCCCTGATGTGAAGTACAGATTAAACTTCACATTGTTTGTGATAGGAGACCCATCTAGATTTTGACCCAACAACCATTACTTTGAATGAGGAGATGGTTATGGAATGAAGAGTGCAATATACTATTATCCTATGTCCAAAATGAAATCTAATCTAACCTATCCTAGCTAAGAAATTTTTTTAACCAACAAATCAAATATTAATTACATGTTCATGTAGATATTTCTGAAACAAAAGGATATTAATAAAAAATAAAAATATCAAAAATTGGAGGACCTATACTCATCCCTCACATGCATAATATCTTCAATTTAGCTATCCAACAAGGTTTCCCAAAACCTTGGACTTAAAGCCTCAATGTACCTATTTTTAAAAGTGGGGATAGCAATCCCTCTAATTATAGGACAATTATGATTAGATGGCTATACATAAGTATTTTGGAAAAGGAGATCAGTACATGACTAGAAAGCAATGGAAAAAGAGTTAAAAGCCAGGATAGGTTTAGAGGCTACCATTCAACTATAGATCACCTTGTTATGTTTAGGATGATTGCAGAGGAGTGTCGTAATGATAAAACCGATATCCTTTGTTGTTTCGCTTATTTTAGAAAAGCTTTTGACATTGTGTCCAAAACTAACCTTTTGAATAGGTTAGAAGAGCTTAAAGTTCCTTTCAAGTTAGGAGTTATTGCAGTAAGGATATATGAGAAAGATATTTCCAAGTTTGGGAACATTGAGGGTTGGTTGAAAAAAAATAAATGTAATATAGGAGTCAAGCAAGGTTTTCCCCTATCCCTTACCCTTTTCAACATCTATTTTGATAAGTTAGAGGATTGTTTGGAGGATGAAGATTGTGTTGGCTCAACTCTCACTAGTATAGACATCATATTTTTTTCTTTATGGTGATGATATTATTATTATGGAAAAGAGTCCTTATGACCTAGGTAAGAAACTTATAATCCTCAAGGACATCTTCTCTAGTATGGGCATGACTGTGAAAACTGACAAAATAAAGGTTATGATAATTAAATCCAAAAAGATCACCTACGATAATTTTTTATATGATAACAATAGCTTGGAGGAAGTGCCTTGATACAAATATCTTATCTTGGAATCAATATTCACCACAAGCTCAATTGGAACTATAGCGTTAAGAAAATGATAAATGGAGGGTGGAAAGCTTATTATGGGCTTGAAAACAATTGTAAACCATCATACATTTGGCTTTAGGATAAGAAAAAATGCCTCTTTCACACTCTCGTCACTCTGGTTATCTTATATGGATGTGAATTTTTGGGTTGCAGTATCTCTAGGGAATCCTGGAGAAAGATAGAACAGATCCAAAATAATTTTATAACTTATAATCTCAAAATTAAGGGCAATAAACCCTATCGTATATTCCTCATAGAAGCGAGACTTTCCCCCATCGAGATAATTTCTATGATTAAATATCTAACTTACAAGAACAATATAAACAACATGGATGACAAGAGGCTCCCCAAAATTACTTCAAACTCTAGCCAAAACCACCAACGTGTGATGTCTCGTTCCCAAGAATAGGCCAGCAGGGAGTGACTTAGTAGTCTATATGTTCTCGTAGACTATAGTCAGGCACAAACATGGAACAAAGGGAGAAATAAGGGTGAATAAATGGATAAATGAGGAATTAATCCAAAAAGCATAGGAAAAGTCACTTAAGCCAAAGTTAATGGAGAAATAGAAGAAAAAGGTGTTGAGGGGGGACTTAATTAATTAATCATTTGACTTAGGAGGAAAAGCGCCTAGCTTAAGTTATGTCAATGGAGAATTAGATTGGGGAAGGTATAAGAAGAGGAATTTGACCTAATTCATCATTATGTTATGATTTTGAGTTGAGAACAGGTTCCAGAGGAGGAAGTTGACCTCTTTGATGTTTTGTGGATTTATGGATGAAACCACCACCCAGATAAGTTTTGGTGTTGTAAGACACACCCTAGTCTATAGGATATACCATCTAGGTATTTCACCATGCTAGATTAGGATTATTCAGACCCAATTCATTGAGTGTGCATTGCAGTCAGTGAGGGTGTAGGGGTTTGAGAGACAGTTTTGAGTAGCTATCTGAACTTAGGCCAGATCCAACAAGATCCTTCTGACCCAATTGAGAGGGACACAGGGTGCTTCATTTGAGCTATCACTTGTCCGATTCCGACGGAGGAATCCAATAGGGTGCACCAGTTTGTCATTTAGGGTGCAAATTCCAAAGAAGCACATTCAGGGATCTAGAGAGTTCACCTGTACAGAACCGGAGAAACCCTTACGACCCAATATAGAGCATATTAGGGTGCTCAGTTTGATACATATATCGCCAGATTCCAACAGAGAAATCACTTGGGCACACCAGTTGTCTAAGAGAGGGGCACAAACCCTCAGGGGGTCCCATCTGGGGTCCAGTTTGATCTGTAGCGGACCGATCTTCAGTCTGAAAGATATCAGGAGGATCCTAGAGGCCAAGGCACATAGTTTGGGATATTTTTGAGACTGATCGGTTGAGTATTTCCACCAGGGCGAGTATATCCTTCATTTTCAGCAGTTGTCATGAGTTTCTGGAGCTGCATGTTGCTGATCTATCTATGCATGTGCAGATCTATTCACATCTTCTAATCATGGGTATTTTATATTAGTTGCATTTTATTCCAGTGATAATCCATGAGATCTAGCAGATGATTTTTTCTATGCTTTCGGCATATCAGTTGTATTTCCTGCTTTTTCCATATAATACATGCTATTAAGATTGTGTTGGTTCCTTATTTTGCATGCATTTTATATACTGCTCAAACCATTATTTATATGACACACACATGTGAAAATCACCAAGCATGTTAAACAAGTAAATAAAACGCATCCAGAAACCCCCAGGGTATCATATCCGAGAGTCTAGACACTAGTGCAGCAGTTCATATCCAGATCCACCGGATTTGGGATATTTCAGTGGTATTAGAGCCTTCTTCCTATCATCCTGTGAAGAAGTGCTTCTCATGACCCCATGATTCTGGGAATAGGTGCAGAATACTCATAGTTTCAAGGAAATATTGGGGATGAGTACATTCAGTACCGTAGAGGACATAGTAGAGACAAAAGAGACAGGAACATAACAGAATACACTCCCTTCCACACTCAGTCAGATACATAACTAGAATTACAGGACAGGGATCACATATGTTCCGACACAGAGGAAGACATAGAGAGGACTATGGGTGACAAGCATGAGACACTAGAGGGTAGGGGGAAAGGCCCCAAGACACATTCTAACAGTACGTAGCCCATATTGAATGACCTAGCTAGAGGACAGTGAGACATGATCAACGAAATAGCATAGATGGCCATCAACACATAGATTATCCAACACAGTGTGATCACTATGGGTGCCAATGTTGCAGGAGGAGCAAGTGGTTTAGGAGGACAGCAAGGAGGTGGGGCCAGTGGCTCCAGTGGATCTCAGGGTGGAGCGAGTGGACATCCTTCACCTATATGTTCCTATACATCATCTGAGAGGATTCACCGATCATTATATCCATAGTTCCAGGGAGGAAACCGCTAGGATAGCCAGGGAGGGAAGAAGGACATCCAGGACAGGGGCAGGAAGTGCCACAGGACCCATTCGGGGAGTACAGGAGAGATTATTTGGCATTGGGACCATATTTCCATGCAGACATGAGTTTTCTAGACTATTGTTCAATCAGGTATCGGAACATACCTCGGGAGGCACAGAGGGGCAATGCGCAAACTCAAAACATGGACTTCATTAAGAAAGTAGGAAAGTTAAACATTCCTACTTTCGACGGGTCATCACGATGCTCAGCTCAGGCTTGGGTACAAAATCTTGACATATATCTCAATCTCAACCAGATGATAGAGTTTGAAGCTATCAGCTTCGCCACCTTGCACTTGGATGGGGAGGCCCTCGAGTGGTGGTACCATGGGTTTGTGACCTTGGGTCACAACCACATTACTTCGTATTTGGATTTCATTGAGAGATTGATGGAGAGGTTTGACAGGAGAGATCCAAAACTCCATTTCATGGATATTACACAGTTGAGATAGACAGGGTCAGTTGAGACCTTCATCACAAAGTTCCAACGGAAGGCAGTGGCCATATCAGATATTTCATAGCAAAGAATGGTGATGTTGTTCACTGAGGCATTGACAGAGCCATTGAGGGGTTGGGTTAAGGCTTTCAATCCTCACAACCTATAGGAGGCCATCGTACGTACTAGAGACATGGGGGACTCGGCGTTTAAACCCAAAACCTTTACCAAACCCTTTGAACCACAGAGAGACAAGGGTCGGAAAAATCCTTAGAGGGAATGGAAGGGTGAGCCCAAGTTGTATGATGACACCAGACGAGAGTTGATGAGGAAGAATGTTTTCTTGTCTTGCAGAGAACATTGGGTCCCAGGGCATAGATGCATGGAAAAGGGACATATCCACTACATTGAGGTGGAATCGGGCAGTGAGGAGGAGGATGAGGAGATTGGGGCACATGAAGATAGTGATTCATAGGATGAGACTACACATGTTCCAGAGCGACATCTGAAGAAACCTCAGATACAGACAGAGGCATAGCCAAAGGAGGAGACAAAACCTCATAGAGAGGTTAAAGGGGGAACCATAGCAACCCTTTTCGGAGTACCCAGGTACAACACTCTCATTCTCAAGGGCCTTATATAGGGGCAACACATGACAGCTCTAGTTGATGGTGGGTCTGCCCACAATTTCATAGATGTGTCCTTAGTAGCGTGGAGGGGGTTACACACTGAGGAGTTTGAGGGGTTCACCATGGCAGTGACAGATGGATACACTATGACATGCTTGGACATGGTCCCAAACCTAGAGGTCAAGTTAGGCAACTACACCCTGATGAATACCTTATATGTAGTTGACCTGTCAGATACAGATGAAGTGTTGGGGGGACAATGGCTATATTCATTGGGAGAGATTGGGTTCAACTATCATACGTTGACCATGAGTTTCAGAGACGTTAGTGGGTCGAGAGTGATACTAAGAGGTATGTCTACATGAGCACCCAGGGAAGTATCAGTGAAAAGGATGGAGAAGATCTTCTGTCACGGTGATGTAGCATATGCAGCAAAGTGTCTGATCATCACCTAGAAGGATTCATAGGTCATAGAGCATTACCACCCATAGATCAGAAACTTCTAAGTTAGTATGAGCCATTGTTTGAGCCGATACCACCATGGAGACCACCAAACAGTGGGTTCAAGCATACTATTGAGTTGGAGGAAAGGGCTACACCAGTGATCATCGTGCCCTATAGGCACCCCAAGAGATTCAAGGACGAGATCAAGAAAGCAATCAAAGAAGTGCTTGCGATGGGGCATATCAGGCCCAACATGAGTCCTTTTGCTTCTTCAATCATTCTGGTACTAAAGAAATATGGCACATTGAGGATGTGCATTGACTACAGATCTCTCAATAAGAAAACGATCAAGAACCAGTACCCCATTCCACACATAGATGAGTTGATGGACGAGCTACATGGGGCAGTTATGTTCACCAAGATTCACCTACAGTTGGGATATCATCAGATCAACATCAAAGAGAGGGACATAAAGAAGACAGTGTTCAGATGCCATTTTGGACACTTTGAGTTTTTGGTCATGTCGTTTGGGTTGACCAACGCACGGACTACCTTCCAGTCTTACATGAATCACATCTTCAGGGGGTAGTTGAGGAAGTGACTTTTGGTATTCCTCGATGGCATTTTGATTTACAACAGGACATGGGATGAGAATCTGGCACACTTGGAGGAGGTCTTGGGAATTATGAAGGAACAATCATTATATGCCAAGGAATCCAAGTGTGAGTTCGGGATGAGGGAACTATTGTTCTTAGGGCATATCATCAGTGAGAAGGGAGTACAGGTTCATCATGAGAAGATCAGGGCCATTCTAGATTGGCCAACACCCAAGAACCTCACAGAGCTAAAGGGATTATTTGGGTTATGCAGTTACTACATGCGGTTTGTCAGAGGCTTTTCATAGTTGGGAGCACCACTCACAGATCTAGACAAGAAGGGTGTTTTTCATTAGACAGATCAGTCACAACAGAATTTTGAGAAAATGGAGGTTATGAGAATATGCCCTTTTCTAGCCCTTCTGGATTTCTCTTGATCGTTTGTCTTAGAGTGTGATGCATCAAGGGTGGAGATTGGAGTATTTTTTATGCAAGGGGTCCATCCCATTATGTTCGAGAGAAGGAAGCTCAATGAGTCAGAGAGACTCTATTCGATCTACGAAAACAAAATTTTGGAAATCATGCATGCCTTAACCAAATTCAGGCAGTATCTAGTGGGTAGCAGGTTTGTAGTGAAGATTGATCACAATAGTCTCAAGTATTTCCTGGATCAGAAAGACCTCAGAAAGAGACAGAAGAAGTGGGTTTCAAAGATCCAAGCCTTTGAATTTGACAATGAGTATGTTAAAGGAAAAAGGAATGTCGTAGCAGATGCTTTGTCCAGGAGGCCAGCAAGGTGTTTGATGATAGATATTTGCACAGACTAGAAGGCACATTTCTTGGTGGAGTACTCCAAAAACAAATTTTCTTGTGAGGTTATGGATGGACAGGTAGTTGATGATAGATATTAGGTTCTAGACGATGTCATTTTCTACTAGGATCGTATCTACTTGGTTCCGGAATCTACCTTAAAAGGGAAGGTTCTGAAGGCTTTTCATGATTCACCTACAGTCGTGCGTCAGGGATACTTCAAAACTTACCGACAGATCAGGGAGAGATTCTCATGGAAGGGTCTCAAGGATGATGTATTGAAACACATCTGGGAGTGCACAACTTGTTAGCAAAGCAAGTCTGAGTAGACACGCCCCGCGGGGTTACTTCAGCCTCTACCCATTCTAGACTAGAAATGGGAGAGCACTTCTATGGACTTCATTGCAGGTCTTCCTCGAGTGCAAGGAAAGGATTGTGTATTTGTAGTGGTCAACAGGCTAACAAAATTTTCACACTTCTTTTCCATACCCATGGACTACAAGTCCATACAGGTAGTGGAGTTATTTTTCAGAGAGTTTTTCGAGTTGCATGGTTTACCCCGTCAGATAGTCAGTGACAAATATGGGAGCTTCATCAGCGCATTTTGGCAAGATCTCTTCAGGTTGGTGGGTACAGAGTTAGCCACGAGTACCAACTACCACCCGCAGACAGATGGACAGACAAAGATTGTCAACAAATGGGTGGAGGGGTATCTGAGAAATTATGTGGGGGGGAAGAAACACACATGGGTGAGATGGTTTTACATGGGTGAGTATTGTTACAACACAACTTACCACATGTCTATCAGGATGTCGTTGTTTAGAGCATTGTATGGATATGATGCTCCCTCTTTTGTGGAGACTTTGTTTGGGGATAACAGGGTCTCGGGGGACAAAGACTGGGTTGAGGAGAGTCAGATGATTCTACAAGTGGTAAAGGAGAACTTACAATAAGCTCAGAACCATCAAAATATCTATGCAGAAAGGCAGAGGATGGAGCGCAATTTCAAGGTAGGGGAATTGATTTTCCTTTGATTACATTCGTACAGACATTCTTCCTTGAAAATAAGAGGGGTAGAGAAGCTGAAGCCTAGGTTCTATGGACCATACAATGTCATCATGAAGGTAGGTGAAGTGTCCTATGCGATATATCTACCAGAGGGTAGCAATATTGACAACGCGTTCCATGTATCTTTCCTTAAAAAGGTAGTGGGACAACAGGTTAGCATTTCATAGGAGTTTCCACCCTTGGATGAGGAGGTTCAATTGGAGTTAGTGTCGGAGGAGGTGCTAGAGCAGAGAGAGCGCAGATTGAGGAGCAGGGTCATCAGGGATTGCTTGGTCAGATGGAGGGGACTTCTAGTGGAGGATTCCATATGGGAGGGAGAGCATATATTGCATCACCTAGGATTGATGTTGCTTGAGGACAAGAAATCTCAGGAAGGGAGGACTGTGATGTCCCGCTCCTAAGAATAGGTCAGCAGGGAGTGACTTAGTAGTCTATCTATTACTGTAGACTATATTCAGGCACAAATAGGGAACAAAGGGAGAAATAAGGGTGAATAAATGGATAAACGATGAATTAAGACAAAAAGCATAGGAAAAGTCACTTAATCCAAAGTCAACGGAGAAATAGAAGAAAAAGGTGTTGAGGGGGGACTTAATTAATTAATCATTTGACTTAGGAGGAAAAGCACCTAGCTTAAGTGATGTCAATGGATAATTAGATCGGGGAAGGTATAAGAAGAGGAATTCGACCTAATTCCTCATTATGTTATGATTTTGAGTTGAGAACAGGTTCCAAAGGAGGAAGTCGACCTCTTTGATATTTTGTGGATTTCTAGAGGAAACCACCACCCAAATCGATTTTGGTGTTGGAAGACACAACCTAGCCTATCGTAGATACCATCCAGGTATTTCACCGTGCCATATAAAGAGTATTCAAACCCAGTTCAGTCAGTGCGCATTGCAACCAATGAGGGTGCAGGGGTTTGAGAGATAGTTTTGAGCAGTTGGTTCAGATCAGGTTAGATCCAACTAGATCCTTCCGACCTAGTTGAGAGGGACACAGGGCGCTTCATTTGAGATATCACTTGTCCAATTCCGATGGAGGAATCCACCAGGGTGCACTAGTTTTTCATTTAGGGTGCAACTTCTAGAGAAGCACATTCAGGGATCTAGAGAGTTCACCAGTCCAGAAATGGAGAAACCATTCTGACCCAGTACAGAGCATATCAGGGTGCTTAGTTTGAGCCATATATCACCAGATTCTGATGGTGGAATCACTTGGGTGCATCAGTTGTCCAAAAGAGCGGTGAAAACCCTCGTGAGGTCCCATCCGGGGTCCAGTTTGATCTGTAGCAGATCGATCTTCAATCCGACAGATATCAGGAGGGTCCTAGAGGCCAGGGCACACAATTTGGGATATTTTTCAGGCTGATTGATTGATTATTTCCACCAGGGAGAGTATATACTTTATTTGCAACAATTACAGTGAGTTTATGGCGCTGCATGTTGCCGATCTATCCGTGCATGTGCAGTTCTATCCACATCTTCTGATCACAGGTATTTTATATTAGTTTCATTGTATTCCAGTGATGATCCATGAGATCTAGTTGATGATTAGTTCTCTTCTTTCATCATATCTATTATATTTCCTTCTTTTTCCATATAATACATGCTATTGAGATTGTGTTGATTCCTTATTTCGCAAGCATCATATATATTGCTCAAACCATTATTTATATGACACACACATGTGAAAATCACCAAGAATGTTAAACAAGTAACTAAAATGCATCCAAAACCCCCTAGAGTATCATATTCGAGAGTCTAGACACTAGTGCAACAGTTCATATCCAGATCCACCGGATTTGGGATATTTCATAACGGCTCAAGCGGGGATTCCATAAAGATGCCAAATATTAACTAAATCATTGGAGAATACAGGAAGAATCCATCGTGCAAAATATCGATAACATTACAAATATTATCACTTCTAAATTTAATGAGAATATGTGGTGTGATAAATAATTAGATTATAAAAGGGAGCTAAGATACTACAAGGAGGTGGTCAACCCTAATTTAGAAGATCAAAAGTACCTCTCAGTTTTGAGAAGTGAAGAGAATAAAATCAGCATTTCTAAAATAATAACAAACTCTCACGAGCTACATAATGAAGTTGGGCATTGGACAATTCCCAAAACACTGTGGAATGAAAGAATCTACCATATTTGTGACACTAAGAGGGTTGAAGATGAAAAATGCTTCCTCTTAGATTTCCCTGCCTATTCCCAAATTATATCCCAATTTAAAAATATGTGCCACAATATAGACCTTCCTAACCTCCTAAGTCATCAAAACTATGGTGATCTTGGAACGCTTTTCTCAATGCTTTTTTAGCATAGAAATACAATTTTAAAGAAATCAAAGTAATCTCTTATCTTATTAAGGTATGATAGACCAATTGGTATCGGTGGACATTAATCATCATCATCATCATCATCATCATCATCATCAAAGAATTACATAAACACATAAGCATAAACATAAGTGAAAAGAATAAGAGTTTGTTGGAACACCACCATTCACAATCTCCTATCTACCAACTCAAAAAAAAATATCAAATGAGGAGGACAAAGTAAGAACCACAAATTCCTTACAAAATAGTCAACAATAGAATGATACAACCTTACAATGGTATTAATGACAACATAAACACCAGAATAAGTTCACAACATCACATCATTTCTCCTCTTCAAAAATGACCATGAGGGATTCTTCTTATTATAATTCTTCTCCAAGTTACAACTAGCAAAAACCCATATTAAAAAGTTACCAATTTATAGTGCATTCATGGGCTTATAAAGCCTTCAAGTTGTAACTGCTTCTTAGGACTTCTTGACTTCCCTTTTGGTAGTGAGAACCTTTAAACTTCCTTTCTTTATTTCTTTCCTAGAGACTATATGAGAATACACTCTATTTACAAAATAATTATAACCGACCATGTTCCTTATCTTGACAGAGGTGGCCCAAACTTCATGTTGGGATGAAATTCCTACGAAATGTTTAAACATCAGTTGCTCAAAATCAAATTTGTATGATATTAATTCCTTAGGCATGGGCCCCCTCTCTCTTTATAAGGTATTCAAAAATAAATTAATTAAATTTATCTCTTTAGAGGGACCAACAATGTGTTCTTTTAGAACTTCTTTAGTGCTTCTGGGAGTCATCCCAATTACACTCCCTTTACTTTTTATGTTGTCCTCTAGGTTTTTCAAAAAACATCCATGGGTGTAGGTGCACCCATGTCTCCCAGTGGTGGCATATGACATATTTCCCTGACTTTCTCCACAATAAGGTACAAACATTTGCAATTACTTATTAAGGTTGTGATATCCTTCTATAGTTCCATACTTGTTGTTTGGAAATTCGATAGAGCTACATAATTAATCTAGTTTTTATTTTCTAACATTCTCAACAGATCCTCCAGTGCATCCTTCTCTTCCATATACCACTTATCTAGCTCATCCATGCTGATATGGACTCCATATAGCACCACGTTTTTGTCTTTGATCTTCTCTGAATATGTCAGGAATTGAGTGGTGATTTCTTGGAACTCTTTTAGATTTGCATGCATCTGCTTTTGGAATTTGTTGAGCTCATCCTACAACCTAAATGCACAATCCTTGAACTCTACTAGGCTAGTCATGTCGCCCTTATAATGAGATACTTCTTGTTCCAGTCTCCTTATTTTCATCTTATATTCCTCTATTTCTCTGGCCATGTTCATAATATTCAATGTTGAGGCCTGGGAAAATGTGACCCCTGCGGATGTTGTGGCAATGGGCTCTCCTCTTGTGTCATCCATCAACGGGCCTTTAGTTGTGATTATGAGTTTGAGGACTCCTAGTAGCTTCAACCTTTTATGAAATTGTTTAACTATTTTTCCCCTTGCCTTGTAAAAAACAATTAGTCAAGGAATACTACTTTGTTTGACTTGGATGGGGTGAATTATCGCAATCCAAGGTCCCCCAATGGCAAGTGTCCTCCTATCATAGTAGTCATCGATGTTCTATATGAGGTATCTGAATGGACAATGTCCATGGGATTTGAATTTATGGATTCATCCTCTTTCTTCTTGTCCTCCTCCTCCTTTCTTTTCCTTTATTCTTATTATTTTCTCTTTATTTTCTTTTTATTTTCTCTTTATTTCCTCTTCATGTTGAAGCCTCATTGCTTCAGCTTCTTTCTATAATCTCTCATTTTCTTCTACTGCTTCTCTAGCTTCCCTTTCAATCCTTCCCTTTTCAGCTCACTTATTTTCTTCCTACTCCTTTCTTTTGTCCATCCTTGTTATGGAGTTGCCACCCATTATGAAGATTGCCTCGTCCAAAGATACAACTAATCTATATATTACTTCCTCTTTCCACACTTCATTCTATCACAACCATCTATATTTATAGGTTCGGTAGTGCTAGCTAACCACATATAGGGGGTCATGTCTTCTAAACCTTTCTTCGTGAAAATGGAAAGTGGCTAAAGTCTCAACCTCAACTATTGCTTCTTTAATATCTTAAAGTTGTAGGCTCCCACATTGAAAGGTATTAGAGGTGATAGGGATTTCTTGTCTCAATCAATTGTTTCTTTGACTCCATGCATGAAGGTCTGGTATGCAACTTCTTGCAATGCTAGCCTACCAGGGATGAAATTTGGGAGAAAATGAGGATCTTTGACAACTCCAAAAACTTTGATGTAAGTCCCTTTATCGGTGACATACCATTCACCAACCTCACTAATGGCTTACATAGACTTCTCGTACATGCATTTTGAGGGTGCATAGAATATCAAATGATAAAATGGAGCTATGAATTGTTCAAAAATGAGTATAATGAATTTTGTATTGGTGCTCCCACAAGTTCTAGCAGTAATTGAGAATGGGAGGCTCGCTTCGTTGACACTGCAAACCCATTTTGAAGAAATGGTTGATCACATACGTAATGTCCAAAAGGTATGATGAAATGAAAAATGTTAGGTGTGTTCCTGAGGATACATGCTTGGCCTTGGAGATATCCTGACCCATGTACATTGTTAATATATTACCCCAATTGAAGATGGAGCCTGTTTGAGTGACCGTATATATCATGGGGACCCACAAATCCCTGAATTGACTGGTATTCTCCTCGCCATAAGTTTTCTAATGAGGGCCATCGCAACCTTGAAAGGATTCCTTAATATGATGGTAAGATACATTCATGATCTTATTTCCCTTAAGGTTTTGGGATTCACCCACCAACCCTTTATGAGGTCCCTGCAATTTAGAGGGAACTACACCATCCATTCATGATCAAGGTTTGTTTGAGCACATGAGAATTTATAACAGACTTCTAAGGATGATGTATAGAATGAAGCAATAGCATTCATGTTGGTGTCTTTGATAAATCAATTCTCAATATTTTCCTTGATGATGAGTTAATAGATGACCTTTGCACGGGGGAAGACAATAGGTTCGGTATCCACTTTATCAAGTTGTGATTGTTTAATAGATTGGTATACACTAACATCATGGTTGTGGTGTCACTAGGGAGAAGTGGTATCTTTAGGAATGTCTATTCTCTAAACATTTGATACATGTCTCCCCATTTGTAGATTATTTCTACATCCATGTAGCACTTTGTATCTCCATAGATAGGCCTTGGGATGCCAATGTCTGCTTCTAGCTCTGTAGCTTCCTCTCTATCAAGACTTAGCTCAATTGTCTGCTCCTTTTGTTTCTGAAATCCCATATCAGGACTTAATTGACAAGAAGCAGACAATTATCAGGACTTCTAAATGCTAAAAAATTTTAAATCCCACTAAGTACTTTTGTGTTGTAGGAAATCACGTTTTCCCATGGTGTGTTGTGTCACACCAAAACTTGTTTTCATTACATCATATTGCACCAAAACAATTTTTTTAGATTCAGGATAAATCATGGTTTTACAACTTTTCCAAGTTGCGACAAGATGAATTTGATAAAAAAAGGGTTAGATGAAAGGATCAAAGCAACTTTTAAGACTTGATAAGTTATTTGAAGAGTGTCAAGGATTTATTCAACTTGAAAATTATTCTAATTCATTTGATTGGCTCAAAAGAAAAGTCTTTTAAGGTTTAAAATCCTAAGCCAAAAAAAGGAGGGGCTCCAATGCTTTTGCTCGTTTCAAGTGAGTAAGACAAAAAGGTATGGGGAAGTTATTTATTTCTCAACAATTGGTGACACACTATAGAAAACCATGAATCTCTACAACCAGTTTTTCAGATAGTTACAAGTTCCATTCATATAAAAAATTATCTTTGGTAGAGCACCTTTGCTTCAATCAATGGGTTCCCATTGTATCTTGCACTTCAGATTAGCTGAGAGAGTATTTACTTCCAACTTGAGCAACTTATTAGTCATAGATGTAAGGAAAAAATATGGGGTTCTTTTCCTAACTTAGTTCTTTCTCAAATCCCAGTGTATTTCTATAAAGTTGTTACAAACAAGGAATGTTAAAAGAATTTTATATTTCTTTATTCATGTTCTCTTTGTGTGGCTCTACTGCCAACAAGCATCCATATAATCGATGGAGTCACCCCAATATCATAGGCCTTGTTCCACTACCAGTGAGCATACATAGCCCCAAAAAAGATAGTTGCATGGCTCACATGATCTAAATGCCTTTCCCATGCCTTTTACCTTTTGATTTTGTTTTTAGAAAGAGGTGGATGGGGGATCTCAATTACCCTTTATAGGCATGTGGGATGATACTTGTTATCTGATAATTGCTTTAGATATGCTTAGCTTGGTAATAAACATCTTCCTTGTATGTAAAACCTTGGGAATTCCATCATCTTTTGGGCAAAACATCAATCATTATTAAGTGTATGGGTGGAGCCTTGGATATAACTAGTAACTTGTCTAGGATTGATCTTGAACTGGTCATAGCCATCCATTATTCAAGTATCATTTCACCATTGAGATGGTAGC
The DNA here is from genome assembly GCA_009831015.1 of Picea engelmannii. NCBI lineage: Eukaryota > Viridiplantae > Streptophyta > Pinopsida > Pinales > Pinaceae > Picea > Picea engelmannii. The sequence goes on along the minus strand of ML778174.1, from coordinate 386,176 downwards.
TCTGATACCGGACTAAGGTATTAATCAAGAAAAATTGTGAGCCATTGGATTTAGAGTAGATTTCCACGATTTTGATCAGTTGTGCTCAAGGAAACTAAAGAAATCAAGGCACTTGCAATGTACAATCAGTCAGTTTCTGGAAGAGGATTCAAAAGGAACATTCTTTAAAAGAAACTAACTAAGAAAAGAAAATATTAAATAACTCACAATCTAAAAAAAATAAAACTATGGGAAGTCTAAATCAATTGAAGAAAGCATACAAAATTTCAAATGAAAAACTTAGAACAAACAAAAGATATATATTTATGTACAAGTTAACTACTCCAAAGGTAGCTAATTGAAGTATATCTTCAGAATTTGTACATTGATAGGAAGGAGGTCTATTTCCACCTCCAAATTTGCATTCTATTTGTGCCTAGGCTAAGTTTCTCAACCATTAAGTAAGGACCAAGCCATAGCTATTAGACTTTACTATGATTTTCCTTTCCTTGATGTGGCTTGTCCCACTTTAGAATGAGGTGCCCACCTGGAATATCTTTTCTACTATAGATGTTTTTTCAAACCATCTCTTAACCATTCATTGATGTTCAAAATTTTTATCTTTTCCTTCTCACTTTCCTCTTCTAATTTGAGTAGGGTATCAACCCTTTTATGGATGACTCTAAAATTCTTCCCACGTGAAGCCTAAGATAATTAGAGAGATGGAGAGAATATTTCAGAGGGAGGATGGATTCTTTTCCTTACACCATAAAGTAAGGAGATGTTCCTAAAGAGGCTTTGGGGGTCACTCTATTATCCCATAGAGAACTTGGTAAGGAATTATGCCAATTCCTCTGGTGGTTGACTATAATTATTTTCAAACTATAGACTTGATTTTTTTAGTTGACTCAGCTACACCATTTCCTGACAGGTAATAATTAATTAAATATTTTAAAATGATCCTCTTATCTAAATCAAATTTAGTTAAATTTAAAGAAGAAAAATACATGGTGTTATAAAATAAAAAAGTAGTTGGCATGCCAAACCTGGTAATTAAATGATGCTCTAGGGATTGAATCACGACCTCTTTATTTACCTTAGTTAGTGGTACAACCTCGATCCATAGTGTGAAATATTTTGTTGCAGTTAGGATGTACTTGTGTTTTCTAGAGGAGTTTGGATTGATCTCACCAGTGATATTGAAACCCCGCCATTCAAAAGGCTCTTCAACAGTGACATGATGTAAGGGAATTACTAGTTTCTTCTCCCTACCAACACACTTTTGACATATTTTGGATTTCCGAACATATGCATGGACATATTTGAACATTGCTAGCCAGTAATATCCAACTCTCAAGATCTTGGGAGCTATAGTCTCACCAACAAAATGTCCTCTAGTAGGCATGTCATGTATCTCTTTAAGGACTTTATTATATATATATATATATATATATATATATATATATATATATATATATATATATATATATATATATATATATATATATATCAGATAACAACCTTTACATCAAAATATGAAAAAAGGATGTGAGTATGCCTCCTAAAATGCATCCTCAAGATCCCATGTCACTTCGTCAAGGTTGTACTAGGTCCACTAGACCTTTACCTACCATATGGATTTGTTTTGAAGAACCATGACCTTCCTATATAGTATATGAACTAGTTGTACCTAGAAGTATCCTTTGGGATCCACCTAAATCAAAGTCCAGTCAATGGCATGGTTAGGATCATGCACATACTTTTTAAATAATGACACATGAAGTACATTATGGAATTTCATGGAAGAAGGTAATCCAATCATGTATGCAAATGTTCATATTCTATCCTATATATCAAATGGGCAAAAAAATCTCATTGCTAGCTTGGTGCAACTTCCCAACTTCATAGAACTCTTATTTGGCTTCACTTTCAAGAATACATGCTCCCCAATTTTAAATTTTCTAGGTTTCATGCATTTATTTGCATAACTCTTTTGCATGTCCTGTGTTGTCTTCAAATTCTACTTAATCTTAACCATTTTCTCTTCCATTTCCTTTAGCAACTCTGGCCAAGTACTACTCTATCTGTTGGATTTTCCCAACTCGCTCAAGTACTGCATTTTGTACCATATAGAGCTTCAAATGGATTCATTTTTAATGAAGCTCGATACCCATTGTTGTAAGAAAATTCATTCAAATGCAAGTAGTTCTCCCACTTGGATGGCTTACCCATTAGATACATTATTAACATTTCTTCAATCTCCTAATTAACTCTTTATGTTTTCCTATTTGTTTCCAGTAAAATTTGGAACTCTGTTGGAGACAATTGCCTTAGGTACTCCATGCAACCTGACAATCTCCTTCATATAAATTTATGCAATGTTAGTTGCCTTATGAGTTCATTTAACTATAACAAATTTAATTTATCCACCACTACCATTATTGAATCATGTTGCATTGTTGTCTTGGGAAACCTAGTGATAGAATCTATGGTTACCACTTCCTATTTCCACTATGGAATTGGCAATAGATGTAGCAAACATGTTGAATGTCTATGATCAACCTTTACTCTTTAACATTCCACACACCTTGTTGGAGGAGCTAGTTGACTCTGTCGACTAGATCCGATAGTCGACCAAATAAAAAGAGTAGTCGACGGAGAATATAGTTGAGTCTGTAAGTTGGTCAACCATCCAGTCGGGTTGACTGACCAGGTAGTTAAGCACTTGTAACTACCTTGTAATGGAAATATGAGCATGTATGTAACAAACAACATATAGATAGTTGGTGCTAGTCTCCCTACTATGTGTGTTCTCTTCCTTCTCTCTTATATGTGTGTTTTGTACATTATTGTATAATACTTGTATATTGCTTTGTGTAAGGACCAATGGTCACACTTGCATACAAACCTATATATTACAACAGTGGTTTTGTTGTTGATAGTTCTTGAACACTAGTTCTTGAACACGAGCCTATAAAATAATGCACATAAATGTTGAGTCTGGAAGAGACACGCAAGTGGTGGGAGGGAAAGGTGAACAATTGTCCAAAAAATTACACACAAAGAACTCAATTGACCCTTGAAGAGCCTAATTCTTCATAGAAACCCATGAAATTTTTTCGAAGCAATCCCTGAAGAAATTAAAAGATACAACAATCGAACTACTAATGAATAAACTTACTATAGACAAGTATCCGATGTCCAAAATTATTAACGAGGGTTGAACAAATTTATACGAGTGGTTTGAAAAAATTATTGATGATTATTGTGAAGAAATAGAATTCTAGGAGCGAGCATCAATCAATAGAATAAAAGAGAGGTTTTACGACGAATTCCATGGAAAAAATTTCCATCCAATACCCACTTTGTTACTTAAATTTCTTTTAGATAAAGGATTCATTCACATAGTTGAATATTTCCCTCCTCTTGCTAATTGTCTTGAGAAGCGAAAGAGAGGATATTTTTTATTCATGTTATTGTAGAATGGATTCTTGGGGAAATATTTCATAGATGGATATTTGTGTCGTTTAATTGATGTATGTTTGCATTAGACTTTGTGCGCCAGTAATTTTATGTGTTGTATGAATTTTATAATCGTCAGTTTCCCTTGCGTCTAGTTGACTCGTCATTTGGGTGATTTTGTTTTTCGTCATGCGGTTGACAGTTAATTTTGTCTTCTAGCATGTTAATCTTCTTGGGTTTTTGGTCTAGATGTGTCTCAGATGACTGGGAAACATTTTTGGAACCAAATTGTAAAGACACAAGAGAATCTTAGGATTTCTTTTTGAAAAAATTAATATGCTAAACAAGTGAACCCTCGCCTATCAGGCGTAAGTTGGGGTCAACAATGGGGGGGTTAGTTGTTCATGAAATTCCTCAATTGGAGTAAGTCTAGTTGACCTACACCGAAGAGCAATAATTCCAAAAGGGAGGAGGAATTCAACCAATAAACAATGCAAATATACATTGGAAGAAGAATCAAAGAAGAGAACTACACGTCGAATGCAATATCATAAACCATTGGTCGACATTCATAAGTTATAAAGGGACAAGTGACAAAGGAGAAGAGAGGATATGCATGATGCGAGAGATCCCCAAAATTTGAATGGAAAAGAAACTCGAGAACAATACATTGTTGGAGTGCTAGACCACTCTGAGATTGGTGTTGACCAACCAAATGTAGGAGGAGAATACCTGGTGGTTCATTTGAAGAGTGTAAGCTTGCAGATGGTAGAGGCAACAAATGACACCCTTCAACTAGAATACTTTGTTGAAATCATGGATGTCGATGACTCAGGACCCACATTGCATCGATCTCTGATCCCATATAGAATATAGAATGACAGACCTTACAATCTAGAGCATGTCGAGAACAAGTCTTCAAATCCCCCCTTTCACCAATACATATGGTGTTAATGGGTGAAAATGTTATTGAAAGAAAAAAAGTGTATATATATAAGCTCTCTAACTATATATCCTTTGGCCCCATCATAAATCTAGCAATGGCCCCTAGAATCACCCATAATTCTCTACTTCAGGTTGAAGAAGCAAGTCCCCATATATGAGAATACCTCCATCAAAGGTTACACATTAACCCTAACCTCTCTTCGGTGTGGAATCGAGTGGATGATCAAAGAAATTTTAGAGATAGATTATTGATTGAGATTCCCCAGATAGATCAAAGTTGGGCAGGAAATCAAGGAGATGAAAATATACTCCTTCATATAAAGAATCTCACAGACACACCCTCCTTGCCGAATTTGTTAACTGAATTTGTTAATTGATAGTCATGGCAAACCAACATGTCCTCAAGAGAAACGGTTCACCGAATATATAGACAGACGGTGCCAAACAAATGATATAGCCCCAGAGAAAGAAGTAGTCGAGGTAGAGACATCGAATTGAATCATATTGATAGAAAGTAAGCCATGATTGACCCACTCGAGCCAACCATAGCACAATGGACCATTCCAATCAAAACACAACTGACAACCTAGTTGATGCTTCCAGTCAATCAACAAACATAGACACCCTCGAATACTCCAAAGTCAAAACCTCCAATTCTAGATAAAATGGGTCATAGTCCCATCCCCCTTTATGAAGGAAACAAGGATACTAAAATACATTGGTTTGTCTATGAAAACTTATGGGAGTCATTAGATATTATAGATAAATACAAGAAAATGGCCCAAATTGGGGGAGCCCTAAGAAAAAGAGCCATAACATGGTATATGAATTTTACTGGAAATCAACAAAGAATAAAAGTTGAAATCAACGAAGATTTTCTATCCTTCTTTAGAGAAAAAAATGTTAAGCATCTTGCCACACAAAGAGTTAAAGAAATAAAGAAAAGGCCAAGAGAGACCATTCAATAATATGATAAGAGGCTCAAAGATTTGTTGAGCCAAATACCATACATGATTGATGAGCAGTTGCTTGTTCAATGGTACGTGTTGGGATTACTACAGAAAATCCATGATCCACTAAGGATGCACAAGATTCAATCATGTGAGGAAGTGCTACAGAAGGATAAACATATTGAAATTTCCAAAGAATGGTTGTCGACATCATCGTTGAATGATAAGAAATTAGGGGAAATAATTGAAATGCTCCAACAATCTGTCATAAATATAGATATTTGAAGGAATGATCGATGGTGCACAGGTTGCCTAAATGAAGGACAAGTGAAAGATAATTGTAAATATAGTGACCCATTTGAAAGACGACCAGAAGTCAAATGAATCCAAGCTGAATTATACTATGAAATATCTCAATATTTGAAAAATCACAATACTAGGAATTTCCCCCACAACTTGAAGAATGTAAAACCCAAATGGTGCACCATTTGAGAGGAGACATCCCACTCAATGCAAGAATGTTAGCTAAATGGTCGGAACAAAGGAAACCATCACACAGTCTACCATACCTAAGTTATTGATCATAATATGGAGTAAGGTAAAAGAGAAGGATATTAAAGAAGAGGCAATGGTTACCAAGGCCAAAGAGGAGGTTACCAATGAAGAGGAGGAAGAGGTGGATATAATGGAAGATACGAAATAGAAGGACGAGGTAGTTTCCATCAAGGAAGAACATATTGCTTTACCTGTCGGAAGGAGGACCACATAAGCCTCGATTGTATATTAAAGGAAAGGATATCACTTGTTAATATGTATGGAATAGGATATCACTTGTTATAAGAATATCCCATAATGTTAGAAAAGGTGATGAATAAATGAACTGTAAATCTTCTACATAGTGTGCCAAAACATGAAGTTTTGAATTCAAAAAAGTTACATGACATCACAAGATCTGCATCTAGACAAGAAATGTATATGCACAAAGAATCATTGGTTAGACCACTCAGAAACATAAATACTTATCCCAACCCTGACTAGGAGGGACACGTAATGTGGGAAGTGTTGGACTTCTTTAAGAACAATGAATATGAAAAAACCTCATCACATGGGAATCAACAACAAATGAAACAATCATTAAATACACTATCTTAGACAAGTTCTTGTAGTTATTAAAAGAAAAACAGTCGGTTGGTCGACTGCTAGAACTTTTGAATATTTTAAAAGGGTACAAAGAGAATAAAAAATCTTACAAAAACCTACGCCAATTGTCTCAAGATAAATCCTATGATGATTATGACCCTCAAGTCAATCTAGAAATTGACGGCTTCATGGTTAACCAAGTCATGGTCGACTTTAGGTCCTAGGTCAAGATTCTCCCACGGGAGACATGGATGAAACTTGGAGGACCTCAATTGAAACATACAATGAATTATCTAAAACTAGTGGATGAAAGGTTTATACAACCCATCAAAAACTTGAAGAATGTTGAGATGGTCATAATGGGAATTTTGACTCTAGTCGATTTTGAATTCATTGACCTAATAGATGGAAAATTATGACTCGAAGGCTAAGGAGTCTTGGTCGATTGAGGACATCTCTATCCATAAGTCTTGATCATGTTTTCTATTCAAAGTAGTACATGTGGTATATGAAAAGATGATTAATAAATCACCAACCCTCCTTTTGAATTAAAGTCAGGACCTATGACTTTGTTGAGATTTATGAAATGAAACTCTATGTTGGACCATGTCGACAAAGTATAAAAAATAGTCAGAGATCATGGAAGGATGCAAATCTCAGTACAATCTTTCATTGGTAAAGAAGCCTGCTTATTTAGCACTAGTCAAGCACCCTTGGTGTAGGAAGATGAAGGAAACTATCTCTCTAGAGAGGGATAGAATCAAGCTCAAGGGAAATGGAAAAAAAATTGTGATACCTCTGGATCCGAAGGAAGGAAATCCTTGGGTCAAAGCTTGGGACAAGGATGTCAAAGCTAAGAGATTGTATCAGATCATTCAAGAATCCAATGACAATGTAGACCCTAATGCATCAGGATAAATTTTAGATGGTTCACCTTTGTTGGTCGACCAAAACTCGAATACCGAGCTTTATGAATGGTAGATGGAAAATTATGAGTCGAAGGCTAAGGAGTTTTGGTTGATTGAGACCATCTCAATCCATTAGTTTTGATCATGTTTTTAAATCAAAGTAGTACATGTGGTATATGAAAAGAAGAATAAGAAAACATTGACCCTCCTTCCCACTGAATTAAATTCGGGACTAGTGAATCTATTGATATTTAAGGAATGAAACTCTTTGTTGGACCATGTCGATGAAGTATCAAAAACAGTCACAGATCATGGAAGGATGCAAAGCTCAGTGCAATCTTTCACTAGTCAAGAAGCATGTTAGTGGGAGACACACGCTCCATGACTACAAACATGGACAATCACCACCACATACTTCTTAGATCGATTTGGAGGAAAACATATTTCTGCAGTGGTCGATATTCCCAAGTTAAAGCAAGGCTTTGACCCTATAGCCCATATACACCAATGTGAGAATGGATGGAAGAGAATAGGCTACAAAGATGAATGAGTATGGTCGCACATGTTTCCAAATATGTTGGATGACATACAATACAAATGGTATAAGATCGAGGAATCATGTGATTAAACATTTTCATAGAATAATCTTAAGGAAAATTTTATTAAATACTTCGAAATCAAACCAAAAGAGGCTCAATTAATTTAAGCAGATCAAGAGTTGAAAGATTTTATTGAGAGACCAAGTGTCGATGAACTTGAAAAAAGAGGTAAAGCGAAAGTTGACATGGGGTCGATTTTGAATTGTAACTTTGTTTCATGCCAAGAACAATACAACCAAGTAGGTCATCGCCTGGATATGGAAAACGTAAGTTTTCCCAAACAAAGTTTTAGATGGAAAAAGAGTCACCCTAAATTATCTAAGAAAGTAAAAATTGTTTTGAGAATATCCAAAGATGAAAATAAATAAATCCAAAGAAACCATATTTTCCACCTGCTTACAATGAAGTGAAAGCAGGGTAGTGGAAACTCAACGAATTAAATCCCCCTAAGTGGATGAACACGAAGCTAAAAATTAAAGAAGTCAACATATCAACTAATGGTTGACCAAAGATGGCCCGTGTAGACGACTATTGGTCATAAAATAAAATTGCAAAGATATTCGACCTATTAAGGGAATATCAAGACGTGTTTTCCTATGACTATAAGTAGCATAAACTCAATGAATCAAAGCCCCCTAAGTGGATGAAAACGAAGATAAAAATTAAGGAAGTCAACATATCAATTGATGGTCGACCAAAGATGGCCCATGTAGGTGACTATTGGTCAAAAAAGAAAACTGCGAAGATATTCGACCTACTAAGGGAATATCAAGACATATTTTCCTATGACTATAAATATTTAAAAGGAGTTGTAAAAAAGATGGGGGAGATGAAATTCGACCTCATACCAGGGGCCAAGCACATTAAAAAACATCCATATAAATTGGCACATAAATATAAACCCATTGTTCAAAAAGAGATTGAAGGGATGCTAGCTTCAAGCATCATCTATCCAATTGATAAATCAGAATGGGCCAGTCCGATGGTCATCCAAACATTACCTAGAGAAACTGATAATATGTGTCGACTTCAAAGGATTTAACAAGATAATAATAACATATATGTTCCCAACACCATTCCTAGATGAAATAATTAATGAAGTGGTAGGTCATGAGTGTTAGTCTTTTACCGATGGATTTTTGAGGTACAACCAAGTACCCATTGCATAGGAGGATCACAAAAAAGTGACTTTTGTATTAGAATTTGGCTCTTTTGTGTACAAAGTCATTCCATTTGGACTAAAGAATGCACAAGCAATGTTTTCAAGAATTGTGGTTAAATCATTTCAAGAATACATCTATAAGACAATGGTTGTATACTTTGATGATTCAACTGTGTACAACTTGTTCAAAGAACACATACAATGGCTTAGAATGATGTTGGATAGGTGTTGTCAGATACAACTTTATTTAAACATAAAAAAAATGTATATTCGCCACTCCCATTGGAACACTACTAGGACATGTTGTGTGTAAGGATGGAATTAAGGTGGATATGGGAAAAATAAAGGTGATCCTCGATTTAAAACCCCCTATAAATAAAAAGCAGATTAAAATATTTTTGGGACATACTCGATACTATGGAAAGTTTATCAGACATCACTCCTATATAACCTTCACGATTGATGAGATTCTAAGAAAATAAGTCCAATTCATATGGAGTGCAGAGTGTATTGAATCCTTTGAATTGTTAAAAAAAAAATTAGTGGAGGCACCTATACTAAGGTTTCCCGACTGGTCGAAACAATTTCATGTGCATGTTGATGCATCGAACATGGTAGTTGGAGTAGTACTTGCACAACCAGGTGATGACATGGTCAACCACCCTCATGCGTGTACCAATCATAATTTGAACAAAGTTGAAGAAATTAATCAACTATGGAGATAGAAGACTTAGCAATGATATTTTCTCTCCATAAATTTTGTCATTATTTGTTGGAAAATACCTTCACATTCTTCACAATGCACCAAGCTCTTAAGTATTTAGTAAACATGCTCATTCATCATGGAAGAATGTGTTGATGGTTGTTACTATTTCAAGAGTTTGAATTTGAAATCATAGTCCGACAACGAAAAAATATTGTCGAACCTAACCACCTGTCCCAACTTGAAACAGGAAAAGAACTGATAGGTATTGAAGACAAACTTCCAAATGCTCACCTGTTTCGAATTGAAGCGACCCCAATGGTGTTTCCAGACCTTGTACAATTTTTAGAAGAAGGGAAGACTAGAAAATATATTTCAGAACGAAAAAAGAAAGTATTAGCAATGGAGGCTTCCCCATTCACTCTCATGAATGAGTACTTATATAAATTGGGACCCGATAGTTTATTGAGGAGATGTGCCCTTGAACATAAACGAGAAGGTATAATGGATGAAGCCCATGTTGGTCCCACGGGTGGCCAATTTCAAGCAGATAAAGTAGAAAGAAAGATTCTTCAAGTGGATCTATGGTGACTCACTATCCATAGAGATTGTCGAAGAAAACTAAAACAATGTGATATTTTCCAATGAATGGGTTGACTGTTATGGAAGGATGAGATGCATTTGAAATCAATACACCCCATTTTACCATTCGATATCTAGGAAATCTATTTTAATGACCCATTCCCATAACGAGAAAGACAAGCAGGAGCCAAATACATTATCACAGTAGTCGAGTACCTGACAAAATGGGCCAAAGCAGAGCAAGTTTAATCATGTACCAAAGAAGTTGCGGCTAAATTTATCTATGAAAACAACGTTGCAAGATTCGAATGTCCACTAACCATAATTAGTGATCAGGGAACACACTTTGTTAATGGTACAATTAAAGTATTGCTACAAAAGTTCATGATCGGCGATATAAAGGAATCTTCTTATGACCCACAGGAAAACAACGTGGTCGAGTTATTCAACAAAGCATTACATAAAGGACTGAATACAATTTGTGGGATCAATCGAGACGATTAGGATGATAAGGTGCCAACAATATTATGGGCTTATAGGACTGCATACAAAATATTGACTGGTCATACACCCTTTAAGATAGTATATGGGAAACAAGTTGTAGTACCCCTACACTTTTGGATGAACACAACATGGTTGTCTTCTATCCTAAGGTATGACCTTACAATGGCCACACAAGAACATCTCCACAACTAAATAAGCTAGAAGAGGAACATTTGACTACATTCCATCACCAAGAGGCTCATAAGCAACAACAAAAGGCATGGCATGACCAACATATTAAAAGGAATGACATTAAATAAGGAAACTTGGTTCTCTTATAAAACAATCAGATTAAAGGAAAATCAAGGAAGTTAGAAACGACCTAGTTGGGCCCATTCATAATTGAAGATATCTGACCACCTAGTATAGTACAACTAAGAAATTTGCAAGGGAAACTATTTGATAAATTCATCAATGGGGCCTGAATAAGAAACCATCATCCACCTTAGAAACATTCAAAAATCAAGCGAGCACCTTAGAAAAAATGACCAACTTAAGAAAATCGACTACCATAAGAACATCGACCACGCAGTTGGGACCAATTGTGATAAAAGAATCGATAGCCCACATAATTGACTGGACAAGAAGAATGGACCAGGTCGGTCGGACCAACCAAAATAATGCAATCGACCTTTGGAAGATAATTGACCAAGAAGAACAACCTTACCAGAGAAGACAAGTCGACTGACTCGAATAGCTGAGGAGAATCGATTGCGCCCACATAGTCAACCGAGTCAACATAATCGATCAAGATAAGCAAGTTGACTCAACCAACTGTATACCAAAATCCATTCGATCAATAAATAGTCGGTGGTCTGACACATCTCTCGCACTTAATCGAAATTAATGCCTATAATAGACGTTGAGTTATGTCGATGGGACCTCTCTACGTGTGAATTATTTCACCCCGCCAAGAAAATTCTATAAATGCATATGCACCGCATGAACTAAACCCATTATTTGCATCCTTTAGCCATTCAAGAGACTAGTGTGAACAACAAGAGTGCAAGCCATTGATTGATAATCCTGTACATTTTGAACAAATCATCGACCACAAAAGAAATTTGGCATGCCAAGGACGAGAGGCCAAATCCACACCAACAAAACCCTGGTTGAACCTCAGAACAAGTACAAGTTTGATAAGATGACTACAACTGAGCTAGAAATAACAATTAATAACACCTAACAAGCTAAAATGGATGATATTTCCTTGTAAAATTACTGGGAGAACTTCACCAGTGGGGGTTTGGTGGCTGGAAAATGGAAGAAAGAAACCAATGAGCTCGAAAAATCCTATAGCAGGACCTATATGAGCGCCCCACTGGTAGCAAAATTCTAGGGATGGAAGAAAGCAATGACTAAGTTCATCATTAATCGATACCATGAAGGAACCCTTTAGCTCAACCGACCGTTGCCAATCACAGCTGGGATAATTCACAAAATCGTTGGGATGCCACACAAAGGAGAAAAAATCCCAAAGACGACCAAATCAAATGTTTAGATTGAAAATTTTATAAGGTCGACCACTGTGAATAACTCAAAATGGATAATCAACATTCAAGTGAAGGAGTCGCATGTCAAGTGGGCATGAGTAATTATTGCACTATGCCTTACCCCATCTGGCAGGGGGGTGTGAAGCTCACCATGTTAAAGGCCATAGGGAATGTCAGTTCCCTTCACTACTCATATGGATAGCCATGAGTTAGGTTAGTCCAATCGGTGAGACAACAGACAACGCTTATAAAGACAACAATTCCAACTATGTTCAATTACCAGTGTTTTACTAGCAAATTGGAAAGAATCAACTGAGAATATGCTCGTCGACCGAATGTTTAAAGAATGGGTCATGAATTCAAAGAATGTTTCACACATATGGAGAGTTTCAAAGACATGCACTCCCTGGCAGAACAAAATCCAGTTGAATTTAGAATCAACAAAGGTGTGGTATAACAACGACAGAGTCATGCAACCAAAGGAATTAAGTTACCAATAGACTATTGAAAATATTTGCAGTGAATTAGAACGAAAGTCAAATACATCCTAATTTCCAATTCCTCCAACAACTCTAGTTGAAGGAGATGAGCTTATGCTAACACTACAAAATGGAGAACTTGAAGAAGAGAAAGAAGTAGAGCTCTATATTGTGCCCTTTGTAGTCGACCAAGAAACCCCAATCACTTCACCACTAAAGAAAACATCGGCTGGAAAGAAGAATACAATAGCAGCGCAAGAAAATGTCCAATAACAAGGAGCATAAATTAATTGGTAAGAAATTTTATAGGGCATAATACAACACATTTTGAAGACCCCAAGTTGAAGAAAAAGTTGGATAAAGTGGCCCAACAGGTTCTTAAAAAAACTGCATTGAAAGGAAATTTGGCACGATGTGATTCGACCAAAATAAAACAAGTCATTGGGTCGAGAGTTGGACCCTCTTTTTCTCATGCAATGGAGCACACAAAGGAGCTTTTCGTTGAAGAGCTCAAAAACAAAATTGCAGTTGGGAAACAAATGGAAGCAAGGAGAGGAAAATGTAATGAGATGAAGAACATCAATAAGAATCTAGCATGGCCAGAAAAGGGCACCCAGACACCAGTAAAGAAAAATAGGCCTAGGTCATTGAATCAAGAACAAAGTAGACTAACCCTAAGCCGACTCAAATTGATCTAACCCAAGAAACTCCATCGGAATCACCGACTAAGGTAGTTCAAGATATATCATCCCAAGGAACCATACAGAAAGATGAGTAGAAAGACAAGAAGCAACAATCAGATGTTTCATTAGAACATAGATGGATTTGAGAAATGAGCAACAAAAGATGGACAAGGGGAAATAATAGCAGCAGTTGGCTAATAAGGAAAAGCAATAGCGATCGGAATAGAGTCAACAGTTGAGCCAGACAAATAACTAGTAACACTCATCGGGGCACAAATCAGAACAACAAAACAACAACCTTGCAGACCTAACCAACTAACTAACAAAATCATACAGGAGAAATCAACCAAACAACAAGCACAACAATAGGAGTCGACTCCTACATATGGCCTACAGAAGTCTAATCTCACATTTGAACAACATCACTCAGAGAAGGGAAATTAGAAAGAGCAGCAATTGGATCACATGAATAAAGAAAAACAACATCAGTCGACTGGTGCACTGAATGACTATTAGAAATATTGTACTAATCTTAATGTCCTAAACCACTTTAGGTTTACTTGAGGATATAATTTTTGTCCTTGGTAAAGGTTGGTTTGGTTATATGGATTATTATTGGTGGTTACCTATTTATGTATTATACATATGTACATTATGTTAATGAAAGTATGATTTGACTTGGTGTCTTTTTCACCATATTATTGTTAGGTTAAATTTGACTATGTAAAAGAGTCAAAGTTGTTAGATCAACATGGATGGTTTTGGGCACATGGTTTTGGTATGTAGAGAATGGATTGCATGTAATAAATCCTTTAAAAGGAAGGTCATACTCCATTGTAATGTGTTGAGTTGAGCGGTGAAGGCTCACTTGGATAGGGCTAGGAGGTTGGTCGGCTTGGCCGGATTTGGCCGACTTCCATTACCCCTCCAGTCAACACTCCGCAGAGGAAGTCGCTTCCATAATCAATAACTCTTCTTCTTCAGGTGATGGTGTGAGAGCGATTGCCTGCAAAACCAATGTTGCCGAGCCCTTACAGGTTTCCCATCTATTCAACACGGTCGATCAGACATTTGGGTCGCTCCACAGTATGGTAAACAACGCAGGAGTGCTGGAACCCAAGTATCTAACCCTTGCACGGACCTTTGATGAATATTGGGACCGAATATTCAATGTCCACTGCAAGGGGATGTTTCTGAATAGCAGAGAAGCCGCCAAGAGGATCGTCTGCGGGGGCGGCAATCGCATCATCAACATAAAAAGCTCCCTTATGGGACTGGCGAGACCGGGGTTCGACACCTACGCGGCCAACAAGGCGGCGGTGGAAATAATTCAACGAGAATTTGAATTGTATTTTTCATGCAGTTTCCCGAGCGACTCGTTAAAAAAATTTGGATGGAAAACAGAATGAGAAAAAATAATTACCTATTGCTAGGAATCTATGTTGACTGCTACATGCATCGTCCAGGGTCAGAATTTCGTCACCTCCATCTGGGCTAGCACTGTGATGGAGGTTGTGCTTTGAGGTGGTGTTGTTGTCAACGCTATGCATGATGGCAAGTGAATGAATTGATTGACGACTATGGTGAGAAGTCTGCTAACAAAGAGCACTCTCAAGGATAGAAGGAACTTATGTAGAAAGCTCTGCTTAGAAGAATACTGAAGGCGGTGCGTGGGATGACAGACCAGGCAATGAGTGCAAAGGTCATGGGCTTGAAACCCAGATCTGTTGTTAAAGGGTTTTTTTTTTTTGATGAGGTTGAGTGCGAGAATGCTGAGGTCTAGGATTTAGAAGACGAACATGGTTAGGTGAGAGGGAGGATGCATGCAAAGTGTTTGATAGAATGCATCAGTGAGATGATTGTGGACCATTATGATGGGTTGTCAGAAGATACTGATAGGCTTGGTCAAGCGAAGGTGAGAGGATTGTGGCATAAATGTCAGAATTGAAAAAGTTTGTTGCATGTAAATGAGCATACAACTGTAAGACCTAGTTAGGCATGTGTACCCTTGGTAACTTACTGGTAAATTCTAGACGTAGACCTAGGTGATAGGGGGAGGGTATGTGAGATTCATGCATACATTGGTTATAAACCTTGAGGGGGGTAGGGCCTAGAGGTGAGTGGTGCAGACTCACTTAGTAGTTTGGCGGGATTTGGTCAAGGGAAACCCCAAGTCAAGTTTAAAGGAGAGAATTTTAGGTTAAACTTGACTCAGTAAAAGAGTCAAAATTGTTAGGTCAACAAGGGTGGTTTTAGGCACATGGTTTTGGTAGCCCATGGTTTCACAAACCATGGATTGTATATAATAAAGCCTTTAAAAGGTTGGTTATACAACATTGCAATGTGTCGAGTTGAGCAGTGAAGGCTCACTTGGTTGGGGTTAGGAGGTAGGTTGGTTTGGCCGGGTTTGGACAAGGACAATAATAGATCTATTGTTAGCTAGTTTTTCATATAAGGGTTTTCTAGGATAAATATTGTTTGTTATGTGTGCATGTTGCTATGGTGTTTGTATCTCTCTCGTTTTTAATAATTATGAGTTATTTATTTTCTTGGTTATTTTCTTGCTTCGTATTTTTATCATGTGGTATCAGAGCACGTTTATGATCTGACAGCCTCGAGCATTCATTATCATGTGGTTTCATAGCAAAATCCTAGAGTTGATTGCTATGGTGATTGAATATTTTATCAGAGCACACCTGGAAGACCGATTGCCAAGTTTGTGATATATGATGGGCTGGAGTAAGTATTATTAAAGTTATGGATGAAGACACATTACATATTCATATCATTGACATCATTGGTATATTGATGAAGATAAAGTGTGATCGGCCCATAACCCTGAAGCGAGATTGATAAGGAGCATTATGTGTCGGTGAATGCATTCATTTGATTCATCTTTGGAAAGAGATACAGTGAGATCACATTCAGGTAAATATGTAAGTTTGTTTCGATAAAATATATTTTCTGACAATGCTCAGTTTGTAAAGAATTATCACGGTCGATATTAATAGAGATCGCGCCAAAGATTAGTATTAAAAGGTATGTGAAACAGACTAAAACTGACTAGTATCGTATTGACTCATTCGGTTTTTGTGGAATGTATAAAAGTGGTATGGTTGCATTGATGATATTTCATGTGATACGAGTCATATTGTATTGACTCGTTCGGTTTATGTGGAATGTATAAAAGTGATATGGTTACATTGATGCCTGAAAAGCATGATTGAAATTCATCTAAAGATATTGACTCATACGATCTATTCAACATAGCTCTACTATGCACCATATATGTCACCTTTTCAAAACTATTGGTTGTAATAATATCGTTTCTCGCAACATGTAAATTTCATATGTATCTAGGAAGCAATTAAATTGTGGATAAGTAGTAATTATGCAACATCTTTGCAAATTCTACACCATTAATATTAGCATTAGTTGCTCGGTCCCATTGAATTTACGAAGATTTTTCTTGTGGGAGAAAGAGTTTCTCCCTATGCCCATATCCAATTGATATAAAGGTGGACCTTCCAGACAATGCATGAGCTCTTAAAATCCATTCATTTCAAAGCACAAGGAATAAATGGTATCATTTGTAGCGCAAGGTTTTGAAAAAAACAATTGTTAGGGTGAATCACTCACGAAGTGACGGGGTGTTGTTGTTCTAGTGTAGAAAATTGATGCACGAAACACGTGAAGAGGGTTTGGAAGGGAGAGGAGATTGCAGGTTCGAAGCCAGATAAATCCTCAGGAAACGAGTTGAAGTCGATCGATTCCAACAATTAGGTATAAATCCAGTTCAAAGGTTCTATGAAAGTAATCTTGTTAGTAGGGAGCAGTGGAATTTAACACCTCTCTCTAAACCAATATTTCACCATGGGTGCCAAAAATATTGTTTCGAACAATGAAGCTTCTCTTGCCCCGGGCCAGGACATTGGATCAAAATGCATCTCAAAAAATTATTTATGGAAAATCGAGGGAACATTGAAAGAGGCTTGGTCTTTACATTTCCACTGTGATTGGTTGTGGGCCTTACATTTGCCATACATGCATTAAACATTTTGCATTGTTTGTTGATCAATCTTGCCACATGCTATGCATAAATCTTGTAAATAGGTTTTAGGCCTCTTGGCTTCGAGAGGTGCATCCTACAGCCTAGGTGGGGGAGATATGTAACATAACTCTTGTATTGTTTTCTTGGAATTTCGAAGTTATAAGGTTGAAAAATTTGTATGGAGTTAGAAGGGAGTTTTCTCCATTCTAATTGATTGTATTAGGAGTTATAAGGTGTTTGAAAAGTTATATGTAATATTTTTAACATTTGTATTGTTGATGTAAATTGGAGTAATAAGGATTCTTACCAAGATTTTGATAAAGGGAGTCACCTTTTAATAGAGTGATAAGCGGGTGTTGTATGCTCACGAGAAGCACCAACATCATGCTATTTAATAAATTGATTTTTTGGTCTCAATCCCTAGACCCTCCCGAAATTGACTAAGGGGGTGTTAGGAGATTTGTATGTGTGTCATATTGACATTTGGTGAGTTTTGTTTTCTCTTTGCACACATCACATACACATACAACAACATAAAGCACATCCATTTGCATTGAAAGAAATCAATTAACAAAGGAAAACAAGGTTAAACAAAAATATCAAAGTGCACATGCAATCTCATCTCAAGAATGTAAACAAACGGACATCCACATATTTTACAGTAGGTCTCTTGCACTTGTAGTTTGTAGCATCAACAAGACAAGTTTCTTGCACTTATAATTTGTAAAGTTTTGTGTGCAAGAAGTTTTGAGTATTTTTGCTTCTTTTGGTGACATTGTATGGTCTTTTTCTAAAGACACCATTGAGTCATGTCCATTATATGACTCGCTTAAAATTAAATAAAGGGGTTCAAACATGAGTTCGAAGTTGTGCATATAAAACCTGCCTGAAATGGAATAAGGGAGTTCTCAAATAGGTCACCTTCATAGTTTTTAAGGTGTTCTAAAAGAGGTCATATAAGTTTGCAAAGGTTTTCTTGCATATTCCGCACACTTCATAAATGGATAGGATTGGTATGTTTTAACATCAAAACACATTGATATCTGTTGAATTGAGTCTCCTTCGACATTAACATTTTGATCTCATATTTCTTCAACATAATCCATTGTTTGGATTACCTATTGATAATGAACAAGAGAGCATTGAATATGTTTCGGTTATGAATCAAATCAAGAAATTTGATGTAAATGTTAAATCAGATGAAGATGAATCACATGGCGATGCTCAAATAAGAGATGAAGACACTCGGGTGAATAATGAACTTAAGAAACATGAAGATGAGTTGGATAAAGTCACTGAAAAGACAGAGATGCACATCATGACAAATACAACGAAGGATAAGCTTAAGGATGATGTAGCTAAAATCGTTAGACCTTGGGAAGAATTGCAGCTAAAAAGGAATTGTTATGGCTTAGGATATGAAAAGGATATTGACAACATTGTTCATGTTCCTAATTATTACAGCCCAATTACATTTGTGAGCAGTGGTTTTTTAGATGATGATAAGGAATAGGTACAGGATGTTGCTACAATTAGAGATGATCAGGATGATGATGATGATGCAGATGTTGATGCAATTAAGGATGATCAGGATGTTGATGTAGTTGTGTAGGATGTTAATGTTTCTATAGGTATTGCATATTTGTATAATCATGATGATTAGTTGGACAAAGAACCCATACAGTACCAACACTGTCACCAATTTGTCCATGATGAGTCAATGTGTTTTGATCTTCACCCATGTAGTTTTTGTGAGAAGACCAATCACCTCTCAGTAAGGTGCTAGAAGAGAGAGAAAGTTCAATGAAAAACATATACATTTTGAATGGTTAGGGAATTGGTGTTGGCGTTTAGAAGCCACTCTATTGGAGCAGTCTAATCAACGGGTTCATACACAAGTTCAACCATGTTTACGAGGAACAATTTCTACAATGGAGGGTTATAAGTGTTTTGGATTTGATGATTTGAGGGAAAGATTGGGGCCCACTTGAGTTCGTCTTTTGAGTTGAAGATCGAGTCTTTCGACTCCATTCAAAAGCAGTATGATTAACCCTTTTCACTTTCGGGGGGGGTATATCTTATGATTGAGACTTCTCACCTTTCAATTGACAGGGGGGAACTTAGTGACCATATGTCAAACTTAAAGTTTCGAAGACTACCTTGATGGTTTGCAGTTCATTCAAGTCGATGTTTTTGAGGATGATGATGATTGATTAAGGATACAAGATACAAAATCGATATTTTTGACATCGGTCATTTTTGGGATTGATTTTTCATATGGACGATGGATTCATGATTGTGGATGCATTTATTCAGGATAACTATATTTTATACTTGATTTTGGATTTGATGATTTGGATTTGGATTGGTTAGTTTGACCCTCACTGGACTTTTGTCGAGATAGTTCAACACTTGACATTTATGATGGATTCAGGTTTTTGATGGATATTGGATGGATGGATTATTTTGGATGGATATTGGATGATGGTGGTTTGACAGTTCGACACCTTGATGACAGTTTGATCGAAAATTTGCATTTGTGATGGTACTAGTGATTCACTTGGATTACTACCCACAAGATTCTTATGGACACAAGATTTTGTGGATACAGGGTTTGGATGCCTTTCAACAATATTTTCTGTAAATGGGATTATTGACAATATTTTTTGTCAATAGGATTATTGACAATATTTTTTATGTGTTGATTTCTAAGAGCAGTTTGTGAACTTATTTGTTCACTTGATAGTCTTCGGACTTTACAGGGATGATCTTCAGATCTAGCAGAGGACAACTGTTTATTTTGCATTTGTGCTTGGCGGATTTAGGATTTTTAGGAATTTCCAGGACTTGGGAATGTGTTGGACATGTAGCCAATTCACTTCTAATCAGGGTTTGTTCTCATCTATTTTGGGTTAACTTCAATGAACAACTACAGGTTTTCCAACTTATTTGTTACACGGTGAGTTTTTTAGACTTGGTTTTTGCATCCACTTTTAGAGGCAGATCTTCATCAACACTCATGAGTTTTCAAACCATGAGCTATAGGTTGAAGACTTATCAGCTTTTTCACTAGTCCTTGTTGTTGAGATAATACATTTGTACGAACTTAAGATTAAGGGGGGGGTTGATAGAAATATTGTATTAATCTTAATGTCCTAAACCACTTTAGGTTTACTTGAGGATATAGTTTATATCATTGGTAAATGTTTGCTTAGTTATGTGGACCGTTATTGGTGGTTACATATGTATGTACTATATGTGTGTGTGTGTGTACATCATGTGAATGAAAGTATGATTTGGGGTGCCTTTTATGCCATATTATGAGTTCTTGATTTTCTTGGTTATTTTCTTGCTCTATATTTTTATCAATGACCAATAGAATAATCAAGGAACAACTGACCATGTTGACCAGCATCATACCAATGTACAACTAGAGCAACAAACATATGAGCAGATCAAAGAGGAAATGAATCTTGGGCTAACAGAATAGTTGACTAAGCAAATGCAACAACAAACAGATCGATCGATTGAGAAAACACAACAACAAATAGATCGGTCGACTAAGAAAC
Organism: Picea engelmannii; assembly: GCA_009831015.1. Taxonomy (NCBI): domain Eukaryota; kingdom Viridiplantae; phylum Streptophyta; class Pinopsida; order Pinales; family Pinaceae; genus Picea; species Picea engelmannii. The sequence continues at coordinate 364,928 of ML778174.1, read as the reverse complement.
CAGAGTAGAAAACGCAGATATCAACCTAGAAATCAACACCCAAAATGTTAAAGTCACCCAAGAGGAAAATTGACAAGCAAGTCTCACAACAATATAACAAAAATCCCATAGTATATACAACCCTTCGTTCAAAGTAGGAACCTAGTAGTATAGCCAAGGTTGTCTTTGATCCAATAGGTGTACTTGACAATCAAATTATAAACTTGTATAATGAACTCTCTAAAGAGTATGTCCTGAGTTGTGTTAAAAAAATAAAAAAAAATAAAAAAAAATAAAAAAAAATAAAAAAAAATAAAAAATAAAAATCCAAAATTTGCTAAATTTCGCAAATTTTTCTTATCTTCGTATGCTATGAATCATTTTCATGACTTTGATTTCTTTTTATTTTCAAGTTTGTTTGATTATTTGAAGTTATTTAGTCAATTAGATTAATCTAAAGTATTTTTTATAGTTTCATTTGATTTGTGTTTGCTATGATTTTGATGATTCTTTCTCTTCATTTGATTAGCATACTCGGAAGCATGTTTTACATTAAGGGATTTCTTATTTTTACCATACAATTAAGTAGTTTTTTAGTTATGGAGAAAGTTCTTTCTTATTCAATGTAAGTTAAGTGCTCATTCAAAAAAAGTGTTTATAACATCGTCATTAAGAGCACCATCCACATCATAACATAAAATTGACATTGGAAATGGGAGAAAACTATAGGCCTGGTTTTTATTCACCAAATTTTTTGCCAATCAAAGCAACTCTCATAATACCCTGCTTCTGTCACCCAATTGCTTATCGTGGTTCCTTTTAAATCTAATTTAAAGGGCAAAATTTACAATAAGGAAGTTGAAAGTACTTAAAGATGAACAAGCAAACCCGTCGGGGCTATGGACGCTTGCTGGCAACGGGTCAATGTTTGTGATTCTCATTAAAGGGGACATAAACGCTCGCAAATAGCAACGCAGTGATAATTTTAAAAAGAGACGAGGAACAAATGTGTACAAAAGTTTGGTTTGAATAAAAATTTAGGTCTTTGTTTGATTTCATGACTGATTAGAAGCTTTGTCTTATTATAACTAATGAACTTCATCTCTCTGCTATTTTTGAACTATTATGATAAGTAAAAAGTATCGTTGAATGAATAACTAATCATTTTAAGATATTAAGAATTGTACTCCTAAACTATTAAGTGAAAATGTTAAACCAAGTTAAATAAGAAAATATTGACCTTTAAATTGCTTCACTCGATGTGTTTCCACTTGAGGCTTCAATAGCTTTATTTTACATTTGATTTTGTTCTTGCTTAATTTAAAAGTCTGGTTTGATGATTTTCATTGTTGTTATTTAGTTTTCATGATTATAATTTTGATCATGGGGTTCTTGCGTCATGTCGCTTCGTCACATTTTTCTATGCATAATGATTGTGGCCATTTGCGTCTTTTTACTCTCTAATAATTCAACATGGTGTGATTACTCATATGAACATATGCAAGTTCATACCTTTGTTTGAGTAAATTGAAGTTTTCATCATAACGGTTCGTTAGTTTGTCTTCAATGAATTAAATGAGCAGTTTGACAGACTGAAATAATTCAAACAAAAGTTTAATTTTTAAAAGTCAATTCACGTCTTGTAAGAATGCATATTGATTAATGGAGATGGGTGGAAGGATTTCAATTTGAACAAATACTTCAATTTTACAAATCATAAACTTTTGTTTAAAATAATGCCCTTTTCTGCATTTTCATACTTTTTATGGATTAAAATAAATTATCTAAGTGTTAGATTTAAAGATTTTTTATCTACATCATAAAAGTATGTTTATAAGAGGTTGGAAACAAATTGGCAGTTTTGGATTTGGATGATACATTAATTTTTACACGTTTTAAATGTTGGTAATGTCATTTTAGTTGTTTTGTGTTTTTTTCACCAGAATTTGACGACATAAATCTGCACGAAATCACTATATTTTGTTGTTTCAAATCTATTTCTGAATGCAGAAATGGATTCAGCATGCTGAAAATTCCATAAGACATTATACAGAAATAATCACTCAAATATAGGGATCTAACAATTTTTTACCAGATTTCGAGCAAATATGTCTAAAAAAAGATTGACTAAAAACATTAATTTCGTAGAACGTTTAAACTATGGCTTTAAATTCTATTTGTGATTAGGTTTGGGTGCTAACCATGGTTTTACTTGGTGCTAAGTGACAGCTCATGATGGATTTAGCATTTCCCTCACTGATTTTCAAAACCACAAATCAATTCCCTAAATGAACAGAAAGATAACACGTGGCGTTTTTACCAGTAAACTTCGGGCGCAGTTTCTGGAAGGATAGGGATGAATTAGAAAAATCCGAGATATGGGTTTTTGGCGGAACGACCCAAATTAGCTAATTAGCGAGCAGATTTGTGAAATTATAAACGGTTTGGGAGATTTTTTCTGTTTTATTAAAGGTGAAATTGCCAGATTTTGTGCGTGGCCGATTTTGCAAAAAGCCCAGATTTGCAGGAGTTTTCAGGAAAGTATAGCAACCAATTCACCAGGTTTTCATAGCCCAGGAATCAAGATTAATACAGGGCATTAGTTACCAAATTACAGAAATATTCGCTTTCGCCAGAAACGTCTGGAAGATCGCGTGCCAAAGAATTGGGATTGCTGAAATAAATCCGGGAAGGCGTCCACCGATTTCAAAATTGCAGTTACCAAATGACTGGGGTTTGTGAGTTTTCACTATTTTGTCAAAACTAAGAACGTGGATATCAATTCATAATTTGAGCGAAGTTATCTTGCTGGTATATTTACTAAGCGAAGAATGTTTGTCCGGAGTCTATGTAACAACAGAAAGAAGCGTTGAAGCAGGCAACGTTTTTATCTCCACAAGTTTTCAAATGCTAAATTTCTACAAACTTTTACCAGAATGCAAAACACAAGATGACTCTCAAGATGACTCTTTAGGAGATGATACAAAAAGATAAGTCTCCAGAATGCAAACACAAGATGACTCTCGAGAATSCAAACAGTTAGCTCATSAAGAATATATATATGGGCCGTGAATCTATATATATATATATATATATATATATATATATATATATATATATGGGCCGTGAATCTATAGAATTTTACTTTTMTTTTAAATGTCAAAASTKATGAAAGTTCAGTTTTATTATTAGGGTTTTGTATTTTTTGTTTTTATTTAGTTGGTTTTTAATTGTTAATTATTTTTACTTTCGTTTTAATTTTATTTCATTTAGTTTTATTTAAGATTCAGTATAGTTTTAAAGTTTTTGTATAGTCTTAGTTTTAATTAAAGTTTTTACTTTAGTTACTTTTTATTTAGATTTAATTTAAATTTGATTTTAATATATGGATTTGTTTGGACTTAGATTGGAAATGAAGATTTTAGTTACTTTTTATTTAGATTTAATTTAAATTTGATTTTAATATATGGATTTGTTTGGACTTAGATTGGAAATGAAGATTTGAAACTAGAAATCAAGGAAGAAAAACAAACTCAAAGGGCTTATAAAAGGACGATGAGAGCTTCAAAGCAAGAGGAGGATTTTGGGGAAAGAACCAGAAGCACGCTATTGTGCAACTATACTTGGTAAGCTAGGAATTTTATGGCAGCTATAGGTTGTGTTATTGTATGAAGCTTTGTAATTCTCCAAGCTATTAAGGAATAATGTATTGGATTCATTGATCATTCCAATTAGAGCTTTGTTTTCTCTTTCTATTTTATGTGTTAAGCTTAGCTAAATGCCATAACTATTTATATATTTGGGTTAGAAGTGTAACAATTTGGTACAACCTCCATTGATGCAAATTATAAATGAATCATCTAAAGGTTGCAGATTTCCATATATATGTTGTGAGCATTGATTGGACCCGAGTCTTTATTATTATGCCTTGTGAGATAGAGGTGAAGCGTTCACTTTTATCCATACAACATTATCCATAACCCTGATACATTTTTGTTACATGCACTTCATTTCCTTTGTTGGATTCATTGTTTAAGATACCCAACAAATCATTTATTCTACATCTCATATTTCTAGAGATTGTTTTTGTCCTCTATATTATTTGAGATTTAATTGTCTTCTTCTTTTCTTCCTTCTTACATATTCAACTTTTGTGCTCTAATGAATGAGACTCCATGCCCAATGGATTAGGCATCTTCTCTTATAGGATTATGATTCTTTAATCCTTATCACTTGTCATTTAATCCTAAATCTTGCCTACTTTATCTTTACTTTTGTTTATATTTTAAATCTAACACCCAAGTTTAACGAAGTAAGTTGATGTCTAGTGACAGTAAGAAATCAATATCTTTTTGTCTTTGAGAGAGCCCTCTCTGACTGGAAGGGTCAACTTGTAGTCAAAAGTATGTTTGAGATGCCTTGACATTGTTTCTAAACAGCCAGGAACAACAAGCTGGACGAAGTCAACGAAAGTGGTAGATAGACTATCGACCAGGAAGGAAAAAGAAAAGCCCACATGGACAGAGTGCGTCAACCTGGCCCAGGAGAAACTACACATTGGCCTTGGCAGCAAGAGAATAAACAAATGAAGGAGGAAAATAGAAAATTGTGGGAAGAAAACAAACAAATGCAGGAGCAAAACAAGCATATGCAAAAAGAAAACAAGTGATTGAAAGTCAACCAGAGGACAACTATCTTGTAACATAATATGAAAAATTTAAAGACACAAAGCAAATCCATCAAGCGACCATCAAGCGCCTCCATGAATAGTAAACTCAACAATTGGCCTTTTCATTTTGCAAAGACATGTAGTCAATTAAAGGTGCAACAAGCACTCTTAAAGGACATAACTCACAAAAGGAACATCACAACCGACTGAAAAACCTTGGATGCACTAACTAAACAAATTGACAAGGAAAGGAAGGTCGAGACGAAGCTATTGCAACAAGAAAGACTATGGTTCAGAGAAGGTAAAAAGGCTCATCTTGAAGCAGGGAGTGCAACAGACCACATGAACCAGGTGATACAACAAGTACAACATATAGAACAACAGTTTAACCCCAACCTAGCATAAGTGCAAAAGGCTCCCCTCATGGAAAATTCAACTATCTAGCACAAATGAATCCATTGGGAGTACAAGCATAATGCACAGTTGAAGAGTGGCATACCTTCAACTAACAACTCCAACAAGTGGCATCGCATATTTATAACACAACTATGAGTCAACCACCACCTTGACTGCAGTCTACACCAGTTTCTCCTCCAAGGCCACGATTCATGTTTTTTTAATCCAATTGCATCATAATCCAATCTCTCATCCCCATGACCGCAACTAGCGACATCAACAATAGAGACAGAAGGACACACTTGACCAGAAACCATACCTGAAGGACATGTTGGTCAGACCATACATCCAAAAGCACCAAAGATTCAAAATGCTTAGCATCACATAGCATCAAGCACAACACCACTTGCAAAACATACCACCAAAATTGATTAACATTGGACCGACTAATTTTGTTAATAAGAAATCGACCAATAATTTTTTGTAATCAAGCAGTCTCTTATTTCGTAATTGTCAGTCCACATCTCCCTCTTCTTTGGGACGAAGAAGGATTTGAGGCGGGGGGGATGTTGGAGGGCCTAGTCGACTCTTTCGACTAGACCTGACCATCAACTGGATTAAAAGAGTAGTCGACTGAGAATTTAGTCAAGTCTGTAAGAAAAAAAAATTTAAGCAAAAGTTTTCCAATTTAGCTAAATTTTAAAAAAATTCAAGAAATTTAGGCTAAAATTTTCCATATTTTCATTAAGAATAAAAATTTTGTAACCTAATTTATGATAATAATTCACTAGACGTTTATATTTTTTGCCTAAAAATAAAATATTTCCATGAATATATAATAGGATTTCTTAACATTTTAGCCAAATCCATGATTATGAATCTTAATTTTTAAGGAATATTTGTTACAACTTAAGATTTATGCAACCATTTATACTCTTGGGAATACCATGAACTTGTATTGGAAATCATGTTAAGTGTTTGTATCAAACAACAATTTTTAGGACTTGACATTTTTTGTTCGTGTATTTTGACATGTAGATATTAGACCATGTTGTATATAATGTTTTCATAATGGAGTTTTTCAACAAATTGAAGAAAATATTTTATGTGTTTCTAAATATATTTTCCAATGCCATTGTTTTGGGTTGTAAATTCTCTCTAATTTATATGAAAGGATGATTTTTCTATAAATATTGTAATATAGGATTTATTATTATTTTTTGTCAATGATGCACATGTGACACTCATGTATTTGTGTTGTTGCCTAATTTTCAAGGTAGTAACAAAATATAAATGGCTCATCGCCTAAGATAAATGATAATTTTTTTTATAAATATGATTTAATCGTCAAACAATTTTGTAGGTTATGACTCATATGATTTAAAAAAAAAAAAAATCTTGCAAGTTGGTCGACCATCCAGTCGGGTCGACTTACAAGGTAGTTAAAGATGAGTATAAATACAAGCATGTATGCAACATAGAACAAATAGATAGTTGTTGTTGTGGTGGTATTATAATATAAGTGTTTTTTGTTGGTCTCCCTACTACATTTGTTCCCTTCTCTCTTCTATGTGTGTGTTGTACATTATTGTATAATACTTGTATATTGCTATGTGTAAGGACTGTTGGTAACACTTGCATACAAACCCCTAGATTACAACACACCTGGATATATAGTCAACAACATCCTTTTTCATTCCTGACCAAAAGTACTCATTGTTTACTACTACAATTCTCTTTTGGTGACCAGGATGTTGAGCATATGAAATATTATGCATTTCTTTTAATACTAGCTTCCTTAATTCATAAGAATTAGGAACATATACTTTATTTTTATGCATAAGAATTCCATGTTCCCCCAACTTATACTCTTTACATTTCTTTTGTACATTTCTTTTTTGTAATTTTTCTTTTACATGTAGGTAATGCCCATCTTAAACAACTTCTAAAATTATGTTCTTTAAATATGATTTGCACATGCTAATGGTTGTAACATGCATTACATGTACTTTTCTTTGGAGTGCATGAGCAACCTTGTTCTCTTTTTCTTTGGCATGTTTAATATCAAAGTCATATTCATTGAGAAATTCTAGTCATCTTGTTTGCCTGGAATTTAAATTTTGTTGCTCAAATAAATATTGCATAACAATGTGGTCTTTCCTTGAATCAAATTTCCTTCTTGTTAAGTAATGCCTCCACATTTTAAATGCATGTACTACAATAAACTCCAAGTCATGTGTGGCATATGTTTTTGCATGCTCCTTAAGCTTTCTGGACACATAACAAATCGCATGTCCATTCCGAGTAAGCACTCCACCAAGTCCCTCTTTGCATTCATCCATACACACCACAAAATCTTCTTTTGGATCAACAATCTTCAGGATTGGTGCACTAGAAAGAAATTCCTTTAATAGTTGAAAACTTTCTTCACATTTTGTTATCCACTCAAACTTAATTCCCTTCTTTTTAAAAGATGTAATGGGTTGAGCAATCTTGGAGAATCCTTCTATGAATCTCTTATAGTATCTTGCAAGCCCCATGAATGACCTTACCTCTATTATGTTCTTAGGTGTTGGCCATACTCTAATAGATTCAATCTTCTTTAGATGCATTGTTATTCTTTCTTATGAAATAATGTGTCACAAATAATAAATCTGATTTTGATAAAAAGAACACTTGCTTAACTTAGCATACAATCGATGCTCTCTTAGCATTGGTAGTGCCAAACTCAAGTGTTGTTCATGCTATTTCTCTTACTTGGAATAAACAATAATTTCATTGAAGAACACAATTACAAACCTATATAGGTAATTTATAAATATACCATTCATTAAGCACATGAAGGTAGTGTTGAGCACTCAACACACCCTAAAAAGACTTTATCAATTTTTTACTTTTTTGGGTACCACTTGATCTTCTGCACTGTCTGATTCGATTTCATTTTGGGAAATGTTTTGTCTTTGTTTATTTTCATGACTCTCATCACCTATTCATATTTTCTTGAACTTATGAAACCACGTGACTAAAAAGACCTTAACACCTGGATAAAGAATCGGCAGCCAAACACTTCACCCAACATGCTCAGGTTCGGCATCGAAAGGAATTCAAAGAAGAAAAAGGAACCACTTGGAAAACCATAGTTGTCGAGCATCGATCTCCATTGGCATCGACAGAAGGAATTTTTGGTTTGCGTTAATTTTTTCACATAAATATATCGCCGATAGCCAATTCCCCTTTGGTATCGGTAAAAGACAGGGAGGACATACATTAACAAGGAACGAAAAGATATCATTGATAGTCGATGCCCAATGCACTTTATCAGAATCGGGGAAAACCCAGAAGGATCACAACAAACATTTTACCACGATAAAATTTATCCCCGATCAACGATCCACGATACTTTTTTGGCATCGGGACTTTTTCAAGGGAGTCGATCCGAAAGCACTTTGATAGGTTTATCGTCAATCGTCGATCCTTGAAACTTTTTCGGCATCTACAAGCTAAGGTTTATTTTAGAACCAAAAACTTAAGGAAAGTCACGACTCCGATTAATACAAGCAAATTAAGTCACTAGTCTCCAACACCACGTGTCTTTACCAGGTAAGAGGGTCGTACGATCTAGTTCTATCCCAAGTCATTCTTGGTTCCCTAGGTCTGAGTCACACCTCTAAGTTAGCTTTGTCGCGTCAGCATTGTATGGTAAGATCGATCGGCGTCGGAGATTTTCGCAGGAGAATATCAACGAAAACATTCGTAGCACAACCCCGATCCCTGATCCACCCACTGAAATAGTGACACGATGGGACATTTTAGCATTAGATACGATCGGATTTTGATCATTTAAGGAGATAATTAATACTCGATCCTGCATTAGTTGCTACCTCGTACGCCAATCAAAACAGTCGTTTAAAATCACCGATGGACCACATCACCACCCGCGCCTCCATCGTCAACCCATGATGAATTTAAGTTCTAGAGATTCGGCGACAGATTTATTGAAAATTCACTCATAACTCGAATTGAATGGTTGATGTGACACGGTAAGATCTTTCCTGTTTAAAATCTCTTGAGTCGTTGTGATGGAAATCATTTTGTGCGTAAGAGAATTCCAGAGCATCTGAAGGAGCAAGACGAGCAACTCGAAGGCTGTATCGACCTCGTGATTATCAAAATAACAAGGTTTTAACAAGCTTCAGAGGTATGTATCCAAGTTTGTAAATTCGCTAGCTGTAATTTATATATGTGTGTTTTTTTCCGGTTTTAACACAGTCTCTAAAACTCTGCTTAAGTTGCAGGAACAATGCCACCGATAAATCTAACCACCAGATGCTCGTCGAGAGCACCAAAGCTAAAATAACCAGAGACGGGCGAAGGTTCTTCTCCAGGAACCGCGAGGCAATTGGAGTACGTCCCTAGGCCGGAGTTTGTCGTCAAGACAACAACAAAGAAGGTTTTCATCTAGCCTTAGGCCTTTGGCGATATAGAGGCAAGCACCAGGTCCAAAATGGCTCTCCCACATTGGGGGGGTATTTTTAAGATGATCAGCCGAGAAGAATACCCATAATATGCCTTGCACGGTGATCCAGACGTAAGGGCGCTCGACGACTAGGTGTTCCCGAACATCCAACGGTCATATTTCTGAACATCCAACGGTCGTATCTAGAACCCCCATTTTCCCCTACATAGAGGTCCTGAAGTGGCTCATCGACCACACAGACACACAAAAATGTTTAATCAACGATGACAATGGTGGGTGTGTCGAAGTTTTCGTCTCGGTAGAAGTTCAGAAATATTACAAACTCGGAGACCCAGAGGAGCGGCTAAACACAGACTTCATGGTGAAGTTTTACGAACACCATGACACCAGTCAGGTGATGGCCTCATGGTGGAGGGAGGACAAGAATTTTACCAATCGGAGCACTGGCTAGTATGGGACGGTTAACTTGAGGGAGCCATGCATCTATTTGATGGATCTCATCTATCAGTTAAACGGAGAGAAAGATTGCTCCAAGTTTTTGGAGCCATGGATGCCTTTGGCATACACAGTTGTGATCGTCGGGTGCAGCTTCAACTAGGGAGAAACAATCTCCAAGCAACTAAGCATATGTGTACAGTAGGCTCAGACGTTGAAGGAAGGGGAAGCACCAAATTTTTACATGGCTTCATACCTTCTCGATGTCATGTGCACTAGGAACGTCTTCACCGGCACGAATCTAAGTTGGCATGTTGCAGAACTCCCGGTCCACGTCTACTTCAGTGTGTATTAGGAAAACAGGTACAAGAAATCTTACTCCCTCATCTGCGATGAATTCATCGCTTGAATTTATTTCATTCTTTTTAAGAAGGAATGCCCAAGGCTATCGACGACAGCTAAGAAAATGATATTCAAGGTAGGCCATTGGTATTTAGACGAGCGTGCCACCTACATTAGGGTGTTCAGGACCACCGTAGCACCACATCTCCTACCAGCTCATGTCCCAAACCGGCTCGTCGTAGGATAAATATGTTATTAGACCATCTTGCAAGGCTACAACACCACCCTGGTCAAAGATAAGAAACGGGCTTTCATACCTTACGGTTTCCATGTAGGGTTCTATTTGGTAAAGGATACCGCTCAAGCCAAACAAGAAGGGATGATCCAACTTGAATTCAGAGGCCCGATAGGCCAATTTCGCAAGCACGATCCAAAGGGACTAGTCCTACAACATGCTTCACAGGTGTCATCATGCTAGTCGTATGCTCACGATAAGTTCGAAGACGAAGTCTTCACAGAGAATGCTCAGGACTGGGACAAGGTGGTGAAAAGGATGGTCGACCCGAAAATGACCAGGTTCAAGGCCATGAGCATGGATGAATAGGCAGAAACAATAGAGGAGTCATCTCAAGAGGCCCTCGAAGCCAGGGAAGAAATCAGAGCGGTAAAGGCAACAGAAGTGCAGAACAGGGGATTTTCTATGATATTGGAGGCACAGGCAAGGGGATTTCTTCTCATGGAACAGGCACAGAGGGTAATTAATCAGTTGTAGAATGACCGGGACCTCGTAGAAATGACAAGGGTCCCTGTCGACAACCCAATCGAAATTCAAGTAGGTCCAAGTGACCTAGAGCCAATACAAATTGAAGAGATCATCGAGTTAGATAACCCTGAAGTTTCAATGCCTCAAGCCGGATCACTAGGGGACGTTTCAGCTCAATCAGAGATAGAGAGGATATCAGGGAGAGAAAGTGCACCAAATCCCCTACATGACTTAATAACGATCTATGATGATGAGGATAGTTCGGAGGTTTCCCTTGTGACTCTGGTGCAGATCACAGAGGAAAAGGAACCCGAGAAAGCATCTTCCCCAGCTCCCGATGCTCAAATTAAAATCCTTCCACATAGTGACCAGGAGGTCGAAAGTGTCTTAGACACTGAGCTACTCGATGCACCGAGGACCCAAGCGGACAGCCCAAAGGACAAGCTAGTGTCGAGCGAACAAGAAGAAAAAATTCCACGGCAGGAAATCGACATCTCAATAGTTGATTATCAAGTAAGTACCGAGCCCACCCCTGATGCATCAATTTTGGCTGGTAATTTACCTCCCAATGAGAAACAACCAGAGGCTTAGCTTTCGGAACACATAGAAGAGGTTCAAGAACCCAGCCTTAAACATATTTACACCACCAGGAGCCTGGGAAACACGCTTACTTGGGGAGAGCAGCAAATCCCCGAACCCGTGGATGAGGTCGCCAATATACAAGCCATCGCCAATGACTGAAAGAGGAAATCCATCATGAAGAGAACCACCAAGAAGAGGAGGCTTACTCTGGACAGCTCCATCCTCATCACCATAGAGGAAAAATTGATTATCACAGAGCATGCCAAGACGTATGAGCTTATCGACGCAAGGATAGAAAGCATAGATGCCACCCTGGATAAAGTGAGGAAGGATGAAGAAGAGTTGGCCGCTGCGTTGAAGGAGTTGGAGCATCTACACCATTTGACGAAATATTATCAAGACTCCACACAGGCCACGGTGTTCTTGAGAAGCGAATTCCAGGACGCCTACAGTAAATTCATGAATGAGCGGCACCTTTTCACTACAGGGATAGCCAATTTCCAAGAAGACACCCTCATGGCACTAGAGACGTGCAAGGATATGGAAAGATGGTATGAGAAATCACACCAAGCAGTGGAAAGGATCGATTACATCAGCGTAGTTCAACAGGGTCGAAACGCCGAAGAGCATGGCATTCGGATACTAAGGGGTAGCAGCATCGACCGCATAAAGAAGTCGGTCGAATACTGGGTGAAAATGGCCCAAGAACCTCATTAGGAAATCCAAGAGAAATGGGTCGATTGCGAAAAGAGCTGGACCAAGATCAATGGGGCGATGAGGGACATCGACCTTCCAGAATTCGGCACACCCAACGACTTTGTCGACTTGCATGACATAGTCAAACTACATGTTGAACAAGACTCATCGTGGGTTGCGGAGATAGAAAAGGTGGCGAACATGGGGCCAGGTCAAGTACAGCGGCTCATGGAGCGCCCGATCAAGGCTCAGACAATGCTACAACAATTAAGTGCTAGAGTAGTCAAGTATTGAGCACGTGCAGTGGAGATAAAGGAGATCCTTTCGGCCCCGATGGACCAACACAGATTCCCGTATGCCAACACATGCGAGGATCTCTTCATCAAATGGTCGGATTACTAGAAGAGTCATCCACTCAAGTGAAAACATTTGATGACTATTAGAAGACTGAGAGATGAAAGTGCCATGTGGCAATGTTTTGTTTTACTTAGCTTGACTTTTGATAGTTATTTTTAGTTAATAATATGTTATAAATAAGAGGATCGACCTGTTAGAAGAGGTCGATGTTTTTTGCAAAGACCCTCATTTTTGGATTTGTTAAGAATTATTTCGGAGATACCTTAATTGAGAAGTTCTGCTTAGGACCAGAGACAAGTTTATGTTGATTTTTCATCAAAAGCGTGAGTGATTAGATCTGAAGAAGAATTATTTTTTATTTTATCTCATGAATGGATGTTGTAACGAGTAAGAGCCTCTGAATATGTTGATAAGTTATCTAATTCAATATTTTTATAGTTCTTATCTCTAATGATGAAAAGTAAATCATTGTGATAATGTGTGATCAATGATTAGAGCTAAGGAAACTATTTTTCTTTCCATCGTTTATTACATGTATGTTTTCTTCTGATAATTGTATCTGAGTCAATGATTGGAACACCAGCAGGTTAACGTATTAGTACTAGGCTTGTCATATGTTTAAGAATGATTGTCTACATGCTTGAGCATGAGGGTTATCCCAAGCTCAGCCTTCCTCGGTATTTAATCTTTTCCCTTTGTTACCCAGTTGGTTTATACTAGCATTTATCTTGTATCGCTCCCACCTATAAGAGAAACTACAAAAAGAGAACGTTCAAACTGAAGGAGGAGCTTTCACAAGAAGTCATCATGTCAATCACTACGTAAATCCCATTGATTAATTGTTCGGATCGCAAGATCTGAAGAACCGTTCCACCATTAAACGGTGTAGAGTCTAATTGGACCTCGGTGGTGGGTTTGGTTCCTGTTGTTGAGTTAAAGGGATTTAGGACCCCTCAATAGAATTGGCGCTATAAGGAGGGCCTGAAGAATGAATGGTTGACAATATTTTTTACATAATATTTCACACAGCCTATAGATTCAAAAGATCCCACATGCATGGCTAGTCATTCTCAAGACAACCCACACACACTAAGTACTCCTTAAAAAGTAACTCACCCCAGCAAGAGGAATAACACTTATTCCCTGAGATACCTTACGCTCTTCCTCACGAGGAGTTGAACCAGTTCAGAAGAATCACAAGAGCTTACGCCCGAAAAATCGAAGAACTGCCCTTAGCTCTGTTACTCCTCATAGAAAACAAGTAAGAAGACCAGTGGTCGACACCCCCAAAGACCTGATATATTTTTCCCTCACCAAAATCGAACATCCTCTTAATCTAATCCCTGAAACACCAGCCGGTAACTTCTTCAAGCCCGACGATTTTTCCAACGAGGAAGGTTTTAACTCAGAATGCTCTGTTTCGGGATCAGACGACATGGAAGATAACAATGATCATAATGTAGACAGGGGAAACCCACCTCATAATAATCAACCGTGGTTGGCCAGAGATGCTCTGGCCATCCCCGGACGAGTACATAATCTTCCCTGACATCCAGAAAAGTTACTCCCTAAAGTTGACCCTGAAACCTCAGGATTGTCTGAAGACCATATCAAAATATTAATACTAGCTATCAGACTGATGAATGTCCAACATGAAGACGTAGTATGAAGGATTTTCCCCTATACTTTTGAGAATTATGCCTCCACGTGTTATTTTAACTTACCTGTACAGTCCATAACTAGTTGGACGAAGTTTCAAAAGGATTTTCTAGATAAATTTGCAAAAGAAACCACTACGGGAGCTTTGATGGATGAGTTGTTCGCCACCACAATGAGTTCAAAGGAGAAGGTTAAAGACTTTAATCAACGGTTCACCACTATCCTAAACAAATTCCAACCCGAAGCTAAACCCACTCAGGAGTTGCAAATCGAAGTATACGCTAATGCTCTCCCAACTTCTATTTCCATGTTTGTGAAGAGGGTTGCCAAAGCAACCTTAGCTGAGAATTTTGAAGAATCCAAAACAATAGAATTCAAAATGAAGGGATGTAACTAAGGCCAGGTCTCATTAGTTAAGAAGGAATTTCAACCTCCTCCCAGAAGAGGACTCTTGTTGACTAGACCCCCAGGGAAACAAACTGAACAAGGTCTCGAAAAGGGAAGTGGAGACATAGAAGACCTACAACGCATGGTTAAGAAGTTGTCAAATGAAATCATAGACATGAAAATAAGTGTAGGGGAAGGAAACCAAGTCCAGAGGCCCTATAAACCTTTTTTTAAAAGAAATCCACTGTTCAAAGTGATTGAACCTCCCCCAGCCAACTTAAACATCGACCTGGGAAATGTAGCATCTGACTCATTCTGTACCTATCACCAAGAGAATCATTCTGAAAGAGACTACCCACAATGGGTGCATGCCATGAATTTGATGGCCAACCAGTTTCTAGATGAGATTTCCCTAACCGAACAATCAAGCATCTCAGTTATGAATATTGTCGATCAGGAAGAAGTTGATCCACGAGAAGAAATGACCATGATGATATGGGACTCTGACCTACCAATGCCTTATGATGACCTATTTGAGGTTCAAGAACCACCCACGGAGGTCTTGGCAATGCAAACACGAAGTAGGGGTCAGCATGTCTCAAACGACCTTACTACGGACAAAACTTTGGGAGGAAAACCAACTCCTGATCATCCGAAAGCACCTTTTGTCCCCCGAGGAAATCCTATAAACATCCATACATGAGAATCACCCAAGCTAGACTACAACATAGTAGAATATTTGAAAAGGTTGAAGGCAAATATATCGGTCATGGACATGTGTAGAATCTCTCAGCAAAAGGACTTTATGTTACAAGCATTGAAGTCAGTAGAAAATCCTACAACGAGCACTAACCAAAAAGAAAATCCAACCCTCTCGGATCTAAGAAATAAACCAACTGTGAACATCTACTCTGAAGATAATAAAGGAAGGCATTTTGTCCCACCGTTCCTTTTGACATTTGAAGTCTACAACAGAAACCTCCATAATTGTTTGGTTGACTCAGGAGCATCCTCTAATGTTATGCCATTGTCTATATGCAAGAAATTAAATGTGGTTCCTCTCAAAAGCGATAAACATGTGATACAACTAGACAAAACCCAGGTGAAGGTTATGGGAGAGCTCAAATAATTGACACACCCTAAAAAATTTCAAGTAATTGACATCATTTTAGTAGATATCCCAGAAGCTTATGGATTGCTACTGAGTCGAGATTGGTCTGAGAAGCTAAACGGATACTTTAGTACAGACTGGGCTTACCTTTGGCTTCCATTAAAGGGACACAAGAATATGATCAGGATCGACAAGGAAATATATCTAAAACATATTGTCGTCGACCTAGAAACCCTTAACAAGCCCTCATCGACAGATTTCCCCGTGCTAGGAAATCATTCATGTGATTCTGATTTCGGGAATTTCTCCCCCCTCTCATCTGATGTTCCTCTTACTCAAAACTCTAAATGATTTTTCAAGAAAATTTGCCAAAAACACTGGAGGAAACCCTCTTCTGTCAGGAACTAGTGTTAGAGACCACGAAACAGATAGGAGGAAAGGAGGAAAATGGTAGGAAAAATAAAACCAATGGTTTTTGCTCACAGATTTGGACCTTTGATGGATCTAAATCACAAGAAGGGTCAGGGGCAGGGTGCATCATCATTGATCCAAAAGGTAAACGAAATTTCTTCTCCTGTAGGCTAGAATTTGAATGCACAAACAATACCGCCGAGTATTAATCTCTAGTACAAGGGCTAAAGAAAGCCATAGACTTAAACATTGAAGAATTAAAGGTTTTCAGAGATTCTTAAATCATCGTTAGACAAGTAAGGAAAACTATACATTGCAACTCTCCCCACCTGAGGAATTACCAACAGGAAGTGCATAGACTAATAGAACATTTTGAAGCCTTCAACATTACAGTGATCCCCAGAACAAAGAACACTCTTGTTGATTCTCTGGCCACTACTGCCTCAAGGCTATCACCTCTAGAAGACTATGAAGCCTCCTGGTTCACTATGGAGCTACTCTACAAACCATCGGTGCCCAACAATATTTATAATTGGAAGGTATTTGAAGGAGATGAACAGATCATAAATTTTTTCACCAATCAGGATAATTTTAAAGACCTAGCTATTGACGATGAAGTATTTTAGGAGCAATTAGCAGAAGCTGATCCTCATACAGATCAACTGACCGAAAAACCAAGGTCTCACACGATACCGAAAGGGGTATCCAATTTAGAAAACCTTTTTGACTTAAGGGAAAGATTCAAAGGGTCAACAAACACAAAGACGGTGAGTTCATGTCCCATGTACAAAACTATAAATCTAGGAACTCCAGAAAACCCCAAGAATATAAATCTCGGCAAGACAATGTCTAAAGAGGAAAGGAAGGCCTATCTCAAACTTTTCAGACAATATCAAGATGTCTGTGCATGGTCCTACCAAGATCTGAAAACCTATGATACTCGCATCATTCAACACACAATCCTGTTAAAGCCCAGAGTGAAACCCTTCCAACGGAAGCTCTGGAAGTACCACCCATCCCTGGAGCCTCTCATGTGTCAGGAGTTAAATAAATTACTAGATTCTAAGATTATCTTCCATGTTAGACACTCTGCATGGGTAGAAAATTTGGTTCCTGTGAGGGAAAAGTTTGGGGAGATCCGCCTATGTGTGGATTTCAGAAACCTCAACAGAGCTTCAGAAAAGGAAAACTACCCAGTCCCACCAATGGAGAAACTCTTGCGGACTGTGTCTAGCTCTGAGATTTTCTCCTTGTTGGACGGGTCTTCAGGTTACAACCAAGTTCTAGTTTCAGAGGAAGACCGTTTGAAAACTACCTTCCGAACCAAGTGGGGAACCTTTGATTATACACGCATGCCCTTTGGGTTAATCAATGCAGGGGCAAAATTCCAGAGGGCCATGGACGTAGCGTTTTGGGGACTAATCAACAAATGTGTAGTAGTCTATTTGGAAGACGTGACTATGTATTCAAATAACAGAGAAGATCACATCCAACACTTAACCCAGATTTTCGAAAGGTGTAGGAAATACGGTATATCCTTAAACCCTAAGAAAACTATCTTTGGTGTCGAGGAAGGTAAATTGCTAGGTCATATCATATCTCAAGAAGGAATTCGCATGGACCCAGAATGGATTAGGGCTACAGCTCAGCTCCCATTACCCCACAACAAAAAGGCTATGCAATGTTTCTTTGGGAAAATCAATTTTGTGAGGAAATTCGCCCCCAATTTCGTTGAAACTATCAAACCCTTACAAAAAATGATCTGCAAAGATGTTGAATTTAAGTGGGATGATGAATGAAAAAGTGATTTCAACAATATTAAGGCTACAATATCTCAAGCCCTAGTGTTGCAAAGTCCCGAATTTAGCAAATATTTCTTCCTCTACACTTTTGCCTCCGACCAATCATTTGTTGCAATATTGACTCAGGAGGATGATGACAACAGCGAGGCCCCGGTCTCATTTATGAGCACTAATATCAAAGGGGTCGAACTAAATTACCCTTCTATAGAAAAAGGGCTTATGCAATATACAAGGAAGTGAAACACTTCAGATCTTACATCCTAAAGAACCATACCAAATTCATCGTGCCTCACCCTACAGTCTGATCCATGTTCACACAACAAGAGATGGGGGAAAGAAGAGGAAATTGGATGGTAGTAGTCCAATAATTTGATCTAGATATAAAACTTGCTAAATTGGTTAAGGGAGAAGGATTATGTAAACTGGAAGCATAAGCCCAATACCAATTAAATGAAGACCCTGTATGGGAGAATGAATTGGCATTATGGTGTGGTGAAGCTTCATATGTCTCCCCAGGGCAAGAGTCTTGGTATGGGAAACTGACTTATCTCCTACATCATGGGACTTGCCTAGAAAACCTAAATCCAAGGGAAAGGAGAGCCCTCAGGTTAAAATCAACACAATATTGGCTCATAAATTAGATACTCTTCTTTGTTAATTATGATGGGATACTTTTAAGATGTCTCGAATGCGAAGATGCATACAAGGTTCTAAAGGAGCTCCCTGATGGTCCTGCAGGTGGAAATTTTGCAGGAAACACCACTTCTCACAAAATACTGAGAGTTGGCTATTATTGGCCTACTATGTTCAGGGATGCTCACACATACGCTAGAAACTATAAAACTTGTCAAATGAGCGTGGGGAGGGAAAAGAGAGCAGTTGTCCCACTCCAACCTATGGTCGTTTCTAGGCCATTCGAGCAATGGGGGTTAGATATTATAGGAGAAATACACCGAGTTATTCAAAACAACATAGATGCATACTGACTGCCACGGACTATTTCACGAAATGGGAAAAGGCCATCCCTCTGACTCATGTAAACGAAAAGGTGGTGATCCAATTCATAGAACAACAGTTGATCACAAGGTTTGGTATGCCTTATGTCCTTGTTTTTTATAATGTCACTTACTTTTCTTCCACCCTATTAACATAGTTTTCTCTATACAAAGGAATCATAATCAAATACTCTTCAAACTATTATCCACAGGGGAACGGAGTGGTAGAATCAACCAATAAGAACCTAGTGAGGATATTAAAGAAAATAGTTCCAGACAACCAGAGGAATTAGCACAATTCACTCCATAATGCCTTATGGGATGATAGAGTAACACCCAAGGAAGCTATAGGAAATTCCCCATACTTTCTGGTATACAGATAGGAATCCATTATCCCGAACGGGTTATATCTTCCATCTCTTCAACTTGTTCAGGATTCTAGAGGACAAGCCTCATCAGTTATACAACAAAGAATTGATACCCTCCTCATGCTGGAAGAAGAGAGGGAGAAAGAAAAATCAAAGTTCATAGCTCATCGGCAGGTAGTTAAAAGGTGGTTTGATAAGCATAAGGCCAAAGATAAGAATTTTGAAGTAGGAGACTTAGTCCTAAAATGGGACAGAGCAAATGAGCCAAAGGGAAAACATTCGAAGTTTCAAAATTTATGGCTTGGACCTTTTCAAGTGGCTGATAAAATATGGGTAGGCACGTATCGGTTGAAAAATCTGAGGGGGGAACTTGACGCCATCCCAGTGAATGGCCAAGACCTGAAACAATATTTTCAATAAATAAATAAATGTGTGTTTGTTTTTATGATGTTTTTAGGTAGGCTCATTGCAGAGTGCATTTTTTTTTGTTTATTTCTATAGTACTTTTGCACTTTTGAAGATTGTGTTTAGAAAAACATTGGTTGCCCTCAATTCATGCGATATGACGAACTATGTTCCTGACTCACCACTTACATATGACACAAGAAGCGTTGGGAGACCTACGGTTGTTTTAAAGGGTTTTCTATCTAACTTGCAAATGAACAACCTTGGAATAGTGATGAAGTGTCTTCCCGGTGGTCTGGTAAAACCTTAAGGGAAAGGTGGTAAGCTGGAAAGGACTACATGTACCTCAAGACAGAGCTAGCGAAAAATTCACCTTAACCATCTCATTTTGAAAATAACAGACGTCCTCCTCTCTCATTCGCTCAGGTCATTCTACCAAAATAAAATCAATTATAACAAATGAGTGCAAAGTAGGAGAGGGTATGCAGATAACTCTATCGGGGCTATGGACACTCGTTGGCAGCGGAGCAAGGTCTGTGATGTCGAGGTGACTCTGTCGGGGCTATGGACGCTCGTTGGCAGCAGAGCAACACCGTAGCAAGTGAATGATGATAACTAAAAGGCATGCTACCAGTGAATGCTTTAATTGACTCTTTTCAAAGAGGGCGTGAGTCGGGGTTACAGGAAACGAAGGTGGAATAAAGGTTGAAATCCCACAAGCATACCCGGATGCATCAGCCAGGGAATTTCAAATGTAAGGATAAAAGAGGATCTGATAAAAAATCAGTTAACTTCTTAACTAGATTTTGCATCAGCTGAGCCCGAGGTAGGAACAAAGATTCTTCTTTCGCCCAGAAAGTCTCCATTTGTTGAGCACTCAACACACCCTAAAAGCCTTTATCAATTTTTTTTATTTTTTGGGTACCACTTGATCTTTTGCACTGTCTGATTTGATTTCATTTTGGGAAATGTTTTGTCTTTTCTTATTTTCATGACTCTCATCACCTATTCAGGTTTGCTTGAACGTATGAAACCTGATGACTAAAAATACCTTAACACCTAGATAAATAATCGACAGCCAAACACTTCACCCAACGCGCTCAGGTTTGGCATCAGAAGGAATTCAAAGAAGAAAAAGGAACCACTTGGAAAACCACAGTCGTCGAGCACCGATCTCCATCGGCATCGGCAAAAGGAATTTTTGGTTTGCGTTAAATTTTTCACATAAAGATATCGTTGATAGCCAATTCCCCTTCGGCGTCGGTAAAAGACGGGGAAGACAGACGTTAACGAGGAATGAAAATATATCGTCGATAGGCGATGCTCGAAACGCTTTATCAGAATCGGGGAAAACCCAGAAGGATCACAACAAACAATTTTACCACGATAAAATTTATCCCCGATCACTGATCCACGATGCTTTTTTGACATTGGGACTTTTTCAAGGGAGTTGATCTGAAAGCGCTTTGATAGTTTTATCGTTGATCGTCGATCCTGGACACTTTTTCGGCATCGGCAAGCTAAGGTTTATTTAAGAACAAATAACTTAAGGAAAGTCCTGAATCCGATTAATACAAGCGAATTAATTCATTGGTCTCCAACGCCACGTGTCTTTACCAGGTAAGAGGGTCATACGGTCTAGTTCTATCCCAAGTCATTCTTGGTTCCCTAGGTCCGAGTCACACCTCCGAGTAAGATTTGTCACGTCATCATTGTACGGTAAGATCGATCGGTGTCGGAGCTTTTCGCAGGAGAATATCAACGAAAACATTCGTAGCACAACCTCGATCCTTGATCCAGCCACTGAAAGAGTGACACGACAAGACGTTTTAGCATTAGATAGATCGTATTTTGAGCATTTAAGGAGCTAATTAATACTCGATCCTGCTTTAGTTGCTACCTCGCGCGCCAATAAAAATAGTCGCTTAAAATCATCGATGGACCACATCACCACCCGCGCCTCTGCCATTAACCCACGATGAATTTAAGTTCTAGAGATTCGCCGACAGATTTATTGAAAATCCACTCATAACCTGAATTGAATGTCTAATGAGACACGGTAAGATCTTTCCTGTTTAAAATCTATTGAGCCGTTGTGAATGAAATCATTCTGCGCATAAGAGAATTCCAAAGCATCTGAAGGATCAAGAAGAGCAACTCAAGGTTGTATCGGCCCCGTGATTATCAAAATAACCAGGTTTTAACAAGCTTAAGAGGTATGTATCTGAGTCTGTAAATTCGTTGGCTGTAATTTATATATGTGTGTTTTTTTCAGTTTTAACATAGTCTCTAAAACTCTGCTTAAGTTGCAGGAACTATGTCACCGAGAAATCCAACCACCAGATGCTCGCCGAGAACACCAAAGCTAAAATAACCAGAGACAGGTGAAGTTTCTTCTCCAGGAACCGCGAGGCAATTGGAGTACGTCCCTGGGTTGGAGCATGTCATCAAGACAACAACAAAGAAGGTTTTCATCCAGCCTCTGGCCTTTGGCAATACATTGGCAAGAAATGGGTCCAAAATGGTGCTCCCACGTTGGGGGGATCTCTGTAATAGGATCAGCTAAGAATAATACCCAGAATATGCCTCGCACAGTGATCCAGACGTAAGGGCACTCAACGACCAGGTGTTCCCGAACATTCGATGGTCGTATCTACATATGGTGGCAAGAAAAACCCCCATTTTCCCCTACATAGAGGTCCTGAAGTGTCTCATCGACCAAACAAACACACAAAAATGTTTAATCAACTATGACAATAGCTGGTGTGTCGGAGTTTTCCTCCTGGTAGAAGTTCAGAAATATTACAAACTAGGAGACCCAGAGGAGCGGCTAAACACAGACATCCTAGTGAAGTTTTACGAACACCACGACACATGTCGGGTGATGGCCTCATGGTGGATGGAGGAAAAGAAGTTTACCAACCGGAGCACTGGCTGGTATGGGACGGTTAACTTGAGGGAGCCATACGTCTATTTGATGGCTCTCATATGTCGGTTATACGAAGAGAAAGATTGCTCCAAGTTTTCGGAGGCATGGATGCCTTTGGCATCTAGAGTTGCCATCATCGGGTGCAGCTTCAACTGGGGAGCAATAATCTCCAAGAAACTAAGAATCTATGTGCAGCAGGCTCAAACGCTGAAGGAAGGGGAAGCACCAACTTTTTACATGGCTTCATACCTGCTCGATGTCATGTGCGCTAGGAATGTCTTCGTCGGCATGAATCTAAGCTGGCATGTTGCAGAGATCCTGGTCCACGTCTACTTCAACGTGCTATGGGAAAATAGGTACAAAAAATCTTACTCCCTCATCTGCGATGAATTCATCACCCGAATTTATTTCATTCTTTTTAAGAAGGAATGCCCAAGGCTATCGGCGGCAGCCAAGAAAATGATATCCAAGGTAGGCCATTGGTATTTGGACGAATGCACCACCTAGATCAGGGTGTTCGGGTCCACCAGAGCACCACATCTCCTACCATCTCATGTCCCAGATCGGCTCATCGCTGGAGAAATATGTTATCAAACCATCTTGCAAGGCTACAACGCCACCCTGGTCAAAGATAAGAAATGGGCTTTCATACCTTGTGGTTTCCATGTAAGGTTCTATTTGGTAAAGGATATCTATCAAGCCAAACAAGAAGGGTTGAGCCAATTTGAATTCAAATTCCCAACAGGCCAATTTTGCAAGCATGATCCAAAGGGTTGGGTCCTGCAGCATGCTTCATAGGTGTCATATTGATGGTCGTATGCTCACGATAAGTTCAAAGACAAAGTCTTCACAGAGAACGCCCAGGACTGGGATGAGGTGGTGCAAAGGATGGTCGAACCAAAAATTACCAGGTTCAAGGCCATGAGCATGGATGAACAAGCAACAACAATAGAGCAGTCGGCTCAGGAGGCCTTCAGAGCCAGGGAAGAAATCAGAGTGGCAGGGGTAATAAAGGTGCAGAATAGGAGATTTTCTATGACATTGGAGGCATAAGCAAGGGGATTTCTCCTCATGGAACAGGAACATAGTGAAATTGATCAGCTGCAGAACGACCCGGACCTCGTAGAAATGAAAGGGGTCCCTGCCGACAACCCAATCGAAAGTCGGGTAGGTCCAAGTGACCCAGAGCCAATACAAATTGAAGAGATCATCGGGTTAGATAAACCTGAAGTTTCAACACCTCAGGCCAAATCACTAGGGGACATTTCAGCTGAGTCAGAGATAGTGAGGATATCAGGGAGAGAAAGTGCACAAAACCCCCTACATGACTAAATAACGATCTATGATGATGAGGAGAGTTCGAAGGTTTCCCTGGTGACTCCGATGCAGATCACAGAGGAAAATGAACCCGAGAAATCATCTCCCCCAGCTGCCGATGCTCAAATTCAAAGCCTTCTACAGAGTGACTAGGAGCTCAAAAGTGTCCTAGACACTGATCTACTCGATGCACCGAGGACCCAAGCAGACAGCCCGAAGTACAAGCTAGGGTTGAGCGAACAAGAAGAAGAAATTCCATAGCAGGAAATCGGCATCTCAATAGTCGATTATCAAGTAAGTATCGATCTCGCCCCTGATGCATCAATTTTGGCCAGTAATTTACCTCTCGATGAGCAAAAACTAGAGGCCAAACTTTTGAAACACATAGAAGAGGTTCAAGAACCCAGCCTTGAACAGATTTACACCATAGGGAGCCTGGGAAACATGCTTCCTTGGGGAGAGCAACAAATCCCCGAACCCGTGTATGATTTCATTGATATACAAGTCATCGCCTACGACCGAAAGAGTAAATCCACCATGAAGAGAACTACCAAGAAGAGGAGGCTTACTCTGGATAGCTCCATCCTCATCACCACAGAGGGAAAATTGATTAGCATGGAGCATGCCAAGACGTCCGAGCTTATCGGCACAGGGATGGAAATCACAGATGCCACCCTGGATAGAGCGAGGAAGGATGAAGAAGAGTTGGTCGTTGTGCTGAAGGAGTTTGAGCATCTATGACATTTGGTGAAATATTATCAGGACTCCACACAAGTCACGGTGTTCTTGAGAAGTGAATTCCAGGACGCCTATAGTAAATTCACCAATGAGCGACACCTTTTCACTGCAGGGATAGTCGTTTTCCAAGAAGACACCCTCATGGAATTGGCGACGTGCAAGGATATGGAAAGATGGTATGTGAAAGCACACCAAGTAGTGGAAAGGATCGATTACATCAGCGCAATTCAACAGAGCCGAGACGCTGAAGAGCACGACATTCGGGTACTAAGGGATAGCATCATCGACCGCATAAAGAAGTCGGTCGAACACTAGGTGAAAATGGCCCAATAACCTCATCAGGAAATCCAAGAGAAATGGGTCGAGTGCAAAAAAATCTGGACCAAGATCAATCATGCGATGAGAGACATCGGCCTTCCAGAATTCGGCACACCCAATGACATCGGCCTTGCATGACATAGTCAAACTACATGTTGAACAAGACTCATCGTGGGCTGCAGAGATAGCAAAGGTGGAAAACATGGAGCCGGGTCAAGTACAACAGTTCATGGAGCACCTGATCAAGGCTCGAATAGTGTTACAACAGTTAAGTGCTAGAGTAGTCAAGTATCGGGCAAGGGCAGTGGAGATAAAGGAGATCCTTTCGGCCCCGATGGACAAACACAGGTTCCTGTATGCCAACACATGTGAGGATCTCTTCATCAAATGGTCGAAGTACGAGAAGATTCATCCACTCAAGTTAAACCATTTGATGACTCTTAGAAGACTAAGAGATGAAAGCACCATGTGGCGATGTTTTGTTTTACTTAGCTTTCACTTTTGATAGTTATTTTTAGTTAATAATATGTTATAAATAAGAGGATCGACCTGTTAGAAGATGTCGATGGTTTTTGAAAAGACACTCATTTTTGGATTTGTAAAGAATTATTTTGGAGCTACCTTAATTGAGAAGTCTTGTTTAGGACCAGAGACAAGTTTATGTTGATTTTTCATCAAAAGAGTGTGTGATTGGATCTAAAGAAGAATTATTTCTGATTTTATCTCATGAATGGATGTTGTAATGAGTAAGAGCCCATGAATCTGTTGATAAGTTATCTAATTCAATATTTTTATAGTTCTTTACTCTAATGATGAAAATTAAATCATTGTGTTAATGTGTGATTAATGATTAGAGCTAAGGAAACTATTTTTCTTGCCATCGTTTATTACATGTATGTTTTCTTCTGATAATTGTATCTTGGTCAATGATTGGAACACCAGCAGGTTAACGTATTAGTACTAGGCTTGGCATAGGTTTAAGAATCATTGTTTGCATGCTTGAGCATGAAAGTTATCCCAAGCTCATCCTTCTTCGGTAGTTAAGATTTTCTCTTTGTTACCCAGCCTGTTTATAGCAGCATTTATCTTGTATCGGTCCCACCTATAAGAGAAACTACAAAAAGAGAACGTTCAAACTGAAGGAGGAGCTTTCACAAGAAGTCATCATGTCAATCACTACGTAAATCCCATCGATTAATTGGTTGGATCACAAGATCTGGAGAACCATTCCACCATTAAACGTTGTAGAGTCTAATTGGGCCTCGATGGCGGGTTTGGTTCCTGTTGTTGAGTTAAAGGGATTTAGGACCCCTCAACGGGTAGCTAATGAATTTGTCATCCCAAATGGTTCCTCTACAAACATATTGATCTAAATTGGATCATTATATATTTTTTTTGTCTATCTTGGTACTTTTTGGGTTGAAAAATGGAGTATTTGGCCTACAAGGCCCATTTTAGTGGCAGTTACTAGTTAGGATATTTTGGGTTTGGAACCTTCAAGAGCCATTTTGAGGTATCAAACGACATTTGTTGGGGTCAAAACTTTGTGAGCTTAGCTCCCAACCTCTTGACATTGTTCTACACACCGATAACTTACCAATGGTGCAAATATTGCCTCAATCAGAGATCATATGAAAAACTTATGCCTCCCGCAAGTTGACCTACCTTGTTGACCACCATGGTGCAAGTGGATTCAATGTCACACTCATTACTCACACATGTGGGTCTAGCCATGTCTGAAATTTCAAGAATACTCTAGAAGGTCCAAAACCTTATCACTAATTGATGATTGAGGATGTAAAAAACCTAACCCTAGATGACTATCGGGCTATGTTAAATACCAAGCCAATGAGAGGAGAAGGGGTTCCATTCTTTAGCATTGTACTTGTTCCATACTTGATCATGGCATCTAGGAGTGGATTTGATAACATAATATAGGAGGAATAAGAATGTGTAGTAGCCAGTCGAGTTACAGTGTCAAAGGAAACTCTATAGTGAGTTCCTCTTTCTTTGTATTTGCATTTCATAATTGAAGAAAAGAGAGTGGATCATATGCCTCACCTTCTAGTTGGGTTTTATCCCATATCGGGTTTCCCGAGATACATATTGTGTTCAATGTTGTGAATGGTGTGTTTATTTTCTTGTTATTCCATTTAGATTTCAATTATTTCATAAATTCAAGCACCAAGCTAGTAATAATTAATATGGGATCTAAGGAAATTATTTACATAATCTAAGATTTCAAAATATTGTAAATTTGTTGTGATGAACTATTTCAGTGGAATGTCCATGGAAGTTTACATATCGTATTGGTATCAAAGTAGTTTTCTTTGGGGTATTTGTAGAAAGTTGCAGTATCCATGAATTGGCTTAAGAAGGAGGTCATAGAACCCTAGCCATGATGAATGAATATGTTCATAACAATCTTCAGGATGTAGTGGAAGATAGATTTTCAATTCTAGAAGAGAAAGCTATTGATATCTCTTGCAACATGGCCCTCCTCATGGCAACTCTAGAAAACAAGTTCCGAACTTTTGGGGAGGTTGGTGGTTCTAACTCAAAAGATGGATCTGATGAGAAACTTGTAGATAATGAAAACTTAGAAAAGGAGTCGACAAAAGAGCCCCAAGAAAGAGGAACCAAGTTCCAATGCCATCGCTCCTTCGAAACCTCTTTTTAAAATGGAAGCGGAAGTGGACATCAAACCATGTCAAGGTGAGATCAATGTTATTAAGTTTAATCATTGATTGCAACAATTACAAGTGTATTTTAGTGTCCATAACATAAATGAAGAGCGGGAAATTTGATTTACCCGACTAAAACTAGAGGGCCATTCACTAAAATGGTGGGAAAGCCACACAAAGACACTTAGGTTGGAGGGTAATCCACTAGTAACTAACTGGGAGGATTTTAAATCCCTCGCCAAGACCCAATTCTACCCTATTGGGTATGCAAAGTTCCAATGGATCCGTTGGCATCACTTCAAGTAGAGGCAAGGGTATATTCTACAAGAGTACACCACCAAATTCAAGAAGACGACAATCATGTTGGGTATCTCTGCCAAGAACCTATATGTACTCCTCATGTATCTCTAGGGTCTACACAGTCATTTTTGAAAGCAAGTGATACTCTTCAAACCAAGGACCATTGATGAGGCCTATATGCAAGCACAATACTTGGAGAACATAGTCCATAATAAAAGTAGCCAAGTGGTTCTAGATAGAAATACCACTAAGATGCTTCCAAGGAGGGGTAGAAGAAGTGGAAAGGAAAAGAAAAGAAGATGATGGTCATTACACATCAGTGAAAAGATCCAAATAACCATTGCAATATTGATGGTCACATTGAAGACAAATGTTGGAAGTTGCATCCAAAATTGAATCCAAAGAACTGTAAGAGGGATGCCAAGAAGAATAACCTACAAGGCAAGGATTTGGGCAACCAGGTAGAGAGAAAATCATATGTGGATGAGAATATTGTTTTCACTTCATTTCAAAAGGAGGTGAATCTAAGTATCAATCATCATAAGAAAGATAAGGAGATGACTAAACTCTTCTATATTAAGATCCAAGTAAAAAACACCAAGGTAGATTCTCTATTCAATCCTAGCTCACAGGCCAAACTCATAGAAAATGATATGGTTAGCAAGCTTGGGTTGGAGGTTCATGATCATCCGATCCTATATCCATTGGGACGGGTGAATAAGGATGCAGAGATCAAAGTCACTAAACAATGTAATATCAATTTTTCTATAAGTGAATATTTTATTAATGAAGTGGAGTTAGATGTAGTACCCCTTTATGAGTGTCATGAAGTGTTTGGAAGCCCCTACATGTATATGAAGGATGCAATATTCTCGTGGAGAGAAAACCAACACCACCTAATAAAGGATGGGAAATATTTCATCATCAACACACAGAAATGCAAGTCAAATATATATTTGGTAAGTGCTAACCAAGCCAAAAAGTTGATCAGTTCTAGCAAGAAGTATGTATTGTTTTTCTTAAGAGAGAATCAACCAATGGAAGAATTAGTAAGGGTAAAGGAATCCTTGGAGGGATGTACAAATGAACATAAACAACAACTAGAGGAGTTTTTGAAGGCATATTGAGGAGTGTTCCAAGGGCCTAAAGGGTTACCTAATAAGAGGGAAGTGAAGCATGAGATACACTTGTTGCATGAATCCCCATTGCCAAAACTTGGGTTGTATAGATAGTATGTTCTAGAAGCAAACGAAGTGAAGAAATAGTTGCAACAACTGCTGGAGTAGAGAGTAATTTGACCAAGCACTTCACCTCATGGGTCACCTATCATCACAGTACCCAAGAATGATGGGACTTGGCAAATTTGTATCGACTATAGATATTTGGACAAGATCACACTCAATAATTGGTACCCTCTACCCAAGATTGATGATTTGTTAGATCAGTTGCAACAAGCCAAGTACTTCACTAAGTTGGATCTCAAATCAGGATACCACCAGGTACTCGTTAAACATGAAGACGCCTAGAAGACCAACTTCAAGACAAGGCAAGGTCTATATGAAGGGTTGGTCATGCCTTTTGGTTTATGTAATGCACCAACTACTATGTGATTGATGAAAGATGTATTGTGTCCCTATTTAGATTCATTTGTAATAGTGTATTTGGATGACATGTTGGTTTATAGATTTTCGTGAGAATAACACATCTTGCATCTCATCCAGGTGTTAGAAACTCTGAAAGGCATCAGTTGTTGACTAACCTCAAGAAATGTGAGTTTTCTCAACAGTCATTGGTGTATTTGGGGTATGTGATCGATGGAGGGAAACCCAAGATAAATCCCACAAACATGGAGGCCATCATGAAGTGTCCAATTCCTACCAATGTCACTAAATCTAGGAGATGTGTTGGGGAAACACAATACTTATGGAAGTTCATAACATCCTTTTCAACGGTAGCTACACCAGTTCATGCCATAATAGCCAATGGTAAGAGTTTTCATGGGGAAAGAATCAACTGGAAGCTTTCGACAAGTTAAAATGAAATATCATTCAAGTACTAGTTCTCAAATTTCCTAACTTGCAATAATCCTTTTACAATGTAGATAGATGTGATTGGGTATGCTACGGGAGAATTTTTTATACAAGGAAGTAAGTTGATATGCTTTCATTTCGAGATGTTTCATGGGGGAGTTTTGCACTACCCTACATATGATCAGAAATTATATTCCCTAGTTCAATCTATTAAGAAGTGGAAACATTATTTGATGGGAAAGGAAACCATTATCCACATTGATCTCTAACCACTATAGTATTGCAAACCTAGAGTAAGCTTCAACAAACCATACATTACAAGTGGATTGTGTTTTTGCAACATTTTCATCTAGTAAACAAGAATAAGAAAGGCATCACTAATAAGTTGGCAGACATGCTTTCAAGGCAACCCACATCCAAGATTACATCTTTGGGAACTCTTATGCACATGGAACCTTTCACCCATGATGCATACAAAGAGGCATACAGAGAAGATGAGGAATTTAAAGAGGTGTTTCAACAACTATAGGGCCAAATTCATGTAAAAGAAGGTGATGATAAGTCTGAATATCATCTCCATGATGGGTTGCTCCACAAGCTAGACAACCTCTATGTTACTAAAGGAGAAATATTATAGATTATTAGAGAGGCTCACACCTCCAAGGTTGCAGGACATTTTGGTGTTGGGAGGATAGTTTCCAATTTATAGAGGTATGTGTATTGGTCCAGAATGCAAGAATATGTAGCATGATATATTAGAATATGCATGCTTATTTGTACTGGGAAGCCCAATAATAGAAAGCAAGGTTTACACCATCCCTTACCTATACCCACTACACTGTGGGAAAGAATTTCCATGGATTTTGTGAGTGGTTTTCCAACAACTAGGAAGGAACATGACTATCTGTTTGTGGTAGTTGACAGGTTTAGCAAGATGTTCATTCCCATACCTAGTAAAAATACCATCAAAGGACACGAAGTAACAAACATGTCCTTTGAATAAGTCTAATTTCACTTTGGGATACTAGGGAGCATCATCTCATACAAGGATACCAAATTCCTCAATGCCTTTTGGACTACACTTTGGGATTAGATGAACATGAAATTGAAGAGATATACAACATTCCATCCACAAGCATATGTGAAAATAGGAGTATTCAATAGGACTTTGGTTCAACTTTTGAGGGTTTACAATCAAAAGTGTATGTAGACCTTGTTTAAATGTTTGATAGTATTGAGAGGGGGGGTGAATCAGTACTGTGTAATTTTATTACTTTTTATTCTGATCTGATTTAATAACATAGTTAGGATTTATGCTTGCAGTCAGTAATAACATAAATGTACTAATCATGATCATAGAAGCTAGTCAACACATTTACAAATATAGAGGTAGAAACCCAGATTGTGAAAACCTTAAAAATATTAACAAATGAGTATCAATTCGAGTATGAATAGTTGTCAATGAGGACACCAATCCTCTATAGGAACCAACCTACAAACAGATGAGGACACCAATACTCTGTAGGCACCAACATACAAACAAATGAGGACACCAATCCTCTATAGGCACCAACCTACAAACATGCACCAACTTGCAAACAAATGAGGACATCAATCCTCTGTAGGCACCAACCTACAAACAAGCACCAACCTGCAAATGGATGAGGACATCAATCCTTTGTAGGCACCAACCTACAAACATGCACCAACCTGCAAATGGATGAGGACACCAATCCTATTTAGTCACAAACCTACAAACATGCACCAACCTACAATTTGAGCTCCAACTCGATATTTCCTTGCTCCACCCTACCACTCTTGAATTTGCATAAATGTCTTAATCTCTTTTAATAAACTTCTCCATCATGCTTCATCCTCTATGTGCTAAAGCTTCATTTCATTTTCAATGTTTATCAATGGCTTTTCAGGTACCACAGAGCCTCTGTTCTTCGCACTTCTGCTCGAACTCACTTTTCATGCCCACACATTCAACCCCTCAGCAAAGATAGAATGATCATCACATTTTTTTAGCGCTTGAGATGTTCTAAGACTGCATTTAGAACTATTTCAAGCACATATTAAAAGAGATTTGGTTTTTTAGGGTTTTATGGATCAAGTTAAATGGGGTTTGGATTTTCAACTCAAAGATAACTTTTAGACCAATACACCATGTCCATGAAAAGAAGGCAAATGAACCCAATACTCAGACAGTTTAGAGTAAATGGTGAAAAATGGAAGAATGAGAGGAAAAAAAATGTGAATACATAAATTTAACATCCTTCTGAATTAATAAATCCAAAAGACTAAAACATTCATTAATCAGAAATACTTTTCAATTAAGAACAAATATACTTAAATGATATTTATGCAATACAGGCAATCACAGTAAATCCTTCATTGCTCAAGAATATGTAGAAAAATGACCATAGACGTATCCTACATCAATATCCATCACATTCAAGTAAGCAAGAACAGAAGTGAAAACATAAGAAAGGCACAATTTGATCATGAATCCACAAGAATCATCAGTAATGAGACATATGTATTAAGTCACTGATTCCATGCAAGGATACGTCTTTTACAAACAATGGCCAATCTCCCCAAAACTGAACTCCCTCTTCATTTTACATTTTGTCGTTTATAGATACAAAATTGAATTCAAAATAGATCTAGTGTCCAAAATTATTGGATTACAACCTAATTTTAGGAACAAAATATTAATTACATATATTGTGATATGATTTCCTGATTTGGAGCATAAAATCCGATTTCAATTTCAGATCCACTTTCTAAGCCTTTCCCTTTGACTGACTCCTATCTTATGTTTCGATTACATATTCAAAACATAATTTCCCTTAGATGATAGATAAGCATATATCAAATGGTTTATCAAAAAGGAACAACAACTTTTCTGATTAACTGCATATTCGGGATTCACAAAATAACAAGAAAATGTTATCTTCAAAAGTTTTGGTAACGCTTTTATATTTTCCTATGTAGAAGTCGCTACTAGAATTGTAATCTCCAAAAACTTTGAATTACCCTTTGAAGTCTATGTATTGCTTCTCATAGAACACTCTAAACAACTTCTTGAAGTAGCTTAAGATTGTCCCTCTCTGGGTTTCTGAGTTTCTCTTGAATCCATTTCCTTTACAATTTATTTCCCTACCTAAATAGCTTACCATTATTATGGTATATTTTTTTAGCCCAATCACACAACTTATTTTGCTTGGTATCCAACTTGTCTTTCTTTTCAATGACCTTCTTTTTCTTCCTTCTCAACACAACATTCTCATGTCTAAGATGTTTGATCATGCCTTTAAACTTATTCAACCTTTTTTGCATCTTTTTAGTCTTCTCGTCAGCCTCATTGCTTGGATGTATCATTATGACTGCTTCTTGTACTGGCATTTTATCCTTATGCTGGTCTTTTTCTAGTTTAGAGTCTTCATTGTTAGAATAAGGTAATTTTTGAATATTTTTACCCTAACTTGGCTGAGATGAGATTACCTATTCTTTTATGCATGTTTCAGGAGCATCATGTTCATCTTCTTCAATGGGTATGAAGCTATGAGGTTCTAAGTCTCCCTTCTTCAAGGATTGATTGGATTCTTCAAGTTCAGGAGTCTTCTGCTCTATCTTCTTTGATCTCTTATTCATATTTATCTTCAGCTTGTCTAGGGTAGACCTAGAGAACTCTATCTCTCTTTGTCCTTCTTTATTCTCTGGAAAGGATCCCTCTGAATCATCATTTATGGTAAGAAGAGTGTCATTTATAGAAGGATCCACAATAGATTTTGCATTTAATCTCACTGATTTGTCGGACGAGTGTGTGGTTTTCTTGATACATACTCCTCTGGTGCTTTCTTTTTAGTTTTCTGAGATGATTTCCCAATTCCCTTTCTGACTGTTGTGCCACTAGATGATTTCTCGATGACAGGCTCTATATTTATTAAATCAATCATTTTTGTTCTTCTCTTTTTTCTGTTATATGCCTTTTTGACCTCCAGAGATGAACCTCTATGTTCTGGGATGGATTCTGCAACCTCTTTTTATGTGCCTTTTTCTTCAAAGGAAATCTTCCTTGCAACACTTTTATTCATCCTTGTAAATGATTTTGTTTCCTATTCTCCAAAGGAAGATTGAATCATATTTAAAGGGTTTTTAATATTTTCAATGGGGGTATTAACTTCTGTAAATTGTGGCTCATGAATTTCTGCATTGAAACTAGCCAAAAAATATTTCCAAGTTTTATTTGATCTATTCAACTCCTCCATGATTAATAATTTGATCAAACCCTGATGAAAAACACTATGTATGTTGTTTTCAGGGTGAGATTGAATCCCGACTGACATTTTCATTAAACTTTTTAACAATAAAAATGGCAGATTCATTCTTCTTTCTCCTGTGAAATGTAACAAAAATATCATGTGATACATTAGGGTAATATTATATCTACCTTCACAGGTTATATACTTATGAAACATATTCAGCAAGTCAACCCATTCCTCCTTGAGCCATCTCCTTAGAATACCTTTGCTCCAGTCAGGTTTTGATACTCTGGCTTCAAAAAGCTGGTTGATTTCTACATTGGTGATGGTTTTATTCTTAAACCACTTTTCTCCATCAGTTGGTAACCTAGAAACAACTAGAATGGATGCCTCTGAAACTTGTAAAGTCAAATATCCAAGGTTGACCCTATTTCCATAAAAAAAAATTGTGAATTCTCTAGTGACCTCCTGATCAGATCCTCGAAGCCTTTCACATAAAGAGAACCAACCATCTTGTTTGAATTTATAACCTAACTTAGAGTAGGCTTCTATCATTTTGATGTCATCTAGTTCGTTGTAGAACATTTCCTCCTTTGCCCATTCCTGCAAACTGAAAGTTTTATTGTGCTATGTCGATAATTAGAGTGAAAAGGGTTATTTCTCGGGTGAGAATAAAACTTCAAGGATTTGTGATTTTCAAATAGCTTAACCAACATGTGTTGAAATTATGTCGGGGATATGCAATCATTTTGGTGATTGGATGGCAAGTTAATAGACTTGGGAAATGATAGAATATAATGACTTGATATGGCACACGACTTAATGGATTCAAGATATGCAAGCATATG
The DNA here is from genome assembly GCA_009831015.1 of Picea engelmannii. Lineage (NCBI taxonomy): Eukaryota > Viridiplantae > Streptophyta > Pinopsida > Pinales > Pinaceae > Picea > Picea engelmannii. The sequence goes on along the minus strand of ML778174.1, from coordinate 329,659 downwards.
ATAACCTTTCAAACTAACCATCAGATAAAATTTGAATATTTTTCTTGTCATTTGTACCAAAAAATTACTATGAACACTAATCACCTTTCTAACCCTAATGTATAACTTCAGGTAGCGACAACTCACTACTATATGTTCAAACTTTTAATTAAATATAAAAACGGACACATATACTGCTTGGAGAATAAGATTTTTATTGAGCAAATTGACTAATTGACTTGACTATGACTCAAAATAGACTTTAAAAGGATTATTACATAATCCAAGGGATGTTGAAAAATAGACTAGATCAGGCAATAACCAACCAACTTAAACACACCATACTTAAAAAATTTTAGAAAGGATGAGAAAAAATATATCTCTAAAGATTAGGTTCTAACACTTGGCTTCAACTAGGGATGGAGTCCTTCCTGCAAAGCTTCAAGAACCTGCAGACCATGTGCCTTCACCAAAATTTATCTCTGAAACATGTGACCAATTTATTTTCTCATTTAAGTAATCCTTACTGAAATCACACTATATTCTACCAACTATGTTGTCCAACAAACTGAAGGAACAACCTGATAAAAAAAATCATGTGCTAGTGCTTTTCCATTGCGTTATGGAGTATTTATTCAACTAATATTATTTCAAAAACCACACCAGTATTTATAGTGAAATTGAGTCACCAATGTCTCTAATAAAAGAAATTTTTAATAAAACACCCATTCACAGATCCTCCAAATAAGTCTTGACCTTCAATATTTTTCTAGACAAACGTGTTATTTTCCAGAACCTTTGCAACCTTGAATGGCCCAAACCAAATATAATCAAACTTACCATGTTTAGCTTTATCTTCTCTCCTAGCATCCCACCTCAAAACAAGATCCCCTGGTAAAAATTCATCATGCTTTGTCTTCCTATCAAAAATAGCTTTGATTTTGTCTTGATGTGCCTGAGCATTTTTGTTCAGTAACTCTTGAGTCTGTCGCACTTCTATCAATTGAAAATTTATTCTTTTCATATCATTGGGTTCCTCATATTCATCCCACAGAAACTTCATTACTGGTGTTACAAGGAAAATCTCTATGGAAATGGGTAAACCACAACAAACGGAACAACACCCAGAAATCAACTCTAAAATCAAGTATGCTAGATAAATGGAAATGCTAACAAGAGATGGCCAAGAGCCTACCTCGTCTAGATGTCCAAAGAAGACCTCAACTGAGCTCAGGACCGAAAGCTTGATACCTGCAACTATTCCTCAGCAATCAAGATATACAAGCATATAGAAATTATATAGAAAGTTAGCATATAAACTAGCATAATCCATTAACATGTATGATAAATATTCCCATGGAAAGTAACACAAATATTTGCAACATATAATTGGATAGAAAAGAGTATTTCTATCAATGCAATAAATAGAAGTATATAGGTGACAAACTTCTATAACGACACATATCGGAACCAAGAAACTAAGTCCCTCCAGCTGGGCCTTCACCACTTCAATCCTCCATAAAGTCAAGCTCACAGATAGTAGGAGAAATTGAGTTTCTCCTTCTCAAGATAGGAAGAGCTTAGGGGTTGAACACAAGAAGTTCAGACTTTCAAGGACAAAGGGATGCAGACTCAATATGAAGTGAAATTTCTCTAGAGTATCTTTTCTCTCAATGATGTGTGTGTTCAAGGCTTGTATATTGCTCAATTTATAGCCTCCAAATGGAATTGAAGGGTTGGGTCATAGTGTTTCCAATATATGGAAGGTCAAGGATCATGGATATCGTGACATGGCGTGGAAACCTGACATATTTTTAATTTTTGAGCATAAGACCCAATGTACACGAGCTGTAATGGAGAAACCTGCGTATACGCGAGATGTCTAACATGGCCCGCGTATATGGACAAAAATTTGTATTTTTAATTTTGGAGTGAGAAAAAGGGGGGATCTTGAGTCTACAGAGGGAAATGGAAGGCCATCAAATCAAGATGCATGGGGTGTGGAAAAAATTGTTATAACAACTAGAAATCCTAATTGAACGGGAAAAATCACATTTTCCCCATACACAATTGAAAAGGTGAGGTTCCAATCGACTTTTTCGTGTTGATTATGTATGCCCATAGTGCATATTTTAGCTTGGAATCTCAGGCCTTCTTGTTTTCTGCTAGTAGCTTTCGTTTGATCCTCATCAGACTTTTATTTGAAGATTTGGCCAACCCATTACCTTGTGGATAGCATGTTGTTGAATGCTTGAGGATAATGTTATACGTGTTGCATAAATTAACCATATAAATAGACTTGAAACCTGGAGCATTATCAATAACAATATGCTTAGGACACCCAAATCTAGCCAAAATATTTTCTTCCAAGAAATTGAAATTACCTTGTCTGTTGTGTTCCTGGTTGGAATAACTTCTATCCACTTTGTAAAATAGTTTGTGGCTATGAAAATACACCTATGTTTTCCACTTGAATGAGGATGTATCTCGCCTATAAAGTCTAGTCCCCATTGTTGAAAAGGACCATTTACTACAGTAAGATTTAGAGGTAGGGGAATTTATTTCTGTTTTCTAGAAAATATGTAACACTCAACATAAGCCCTAAACTTGGAAAAAACATTTGTGAACAGTGTGGGCCAGTAATAAAAAACCCTCATGATTTTATATGATGTTGCTTTCTAGAAATGATGATCTCCACACTCACCTTTATGGAATTCTGAAATTACCTTGCGAGACTCTTCTTCATCAATACATTTAAGTAGCATACCACTAGGATCCTTCTAGAAAAGAGACTGATTCATAATACAGTATTTTGCAACCTTCAATTTCAAAGACCTTGTTTTTTCTTTGTCACAATCAAGAGGAGCTTGAAATTTTTTCAAAAAATATGCGACGTCTTTATACCATAATGAATTAGAAAACTTTGAGTGTACCTAAAAATTATCTCCAGCATTCTGAGTAACATTGAAAATGAAGTTTATCCAAGAGCTTTACAGTTTGACTCTGCCAACAACTTTTCCAAACCTTGTCCCTTAACCACCTTAGTAGGTTTAATCTCCATCTCATACTCCATAATCTTAGTGATCCACCTACCTCTTTTTCCATTACTATCAGGTTGTGTAAAGACCTCCTTCACAATACTACTGGGCACATAAGCATCCACTTTATAATGAAAAATATAAGTTTTGAAGAATGTTAATTCTTTAACCAAATCATATGCATGTTTTACAATGATGGTATACTTCAATTATGCATCCCTTAATGCCCTGCTAAAAAATGCAATGGGATACTCAAATCCCTCAGCATTCCTTTGCAAAAGTAAATCAACAATAATATCTTTCGAAGCAAAAGAAAATGTTAAGAATTCTTTAGAAAAATCAAGGTTGATTAACACCAGTGCTTAACTAAGGGCATGTTTGATAGTTTCAAAATACTTTCTAGCTTCCAAATTCCATTTTACTTCACAATATTTTCTAAGCATAACAGTTATGAATTTTACAAGCTCTGCAAAATTGGGAATGAACCTTCTTAGAAAATTGATGTTACCTAGGAAAGATTGAATCTCCTTCTTGTTCCTTTGTACAATAATATTTTGAATGGATTCAACTCTAGCTAGATCAATCATTATACCTCTTGGAGAGACAATATGAACAAGGAGTTTACCTTCTGTCATAGAAAAGCGAGACTTCATAGGATTCAATGACATCCCATATTTCCTACATTTCTTGAATGTACGCCTAAGATGTTGGAGGTGTTCTTCATCAGACTTGGAGAAGAAAATTATATCATCTAAATAGATAGAAATAAATTTATCCTTCTCTCATATGAATGCAATGTCCATGGCCCTCTGAAAGGTTGTTCCTGCATTCATCAGGCCAAAGGGAATTTTATCATACATAAACGTACACTAGGGTGTAGTGAAGGTTGTTTTCTAAAACATCCCGAACATCCAACTGGGCTATGCCACATAAAATTTTCGAACTGTATACAAAATTAAAACATACAAATATTTTGCAAATACACATATTCATACAGAATAATAATAGAAATACGCATGCAGCATACACAGGAAGAACCCATAAAAACAAATGCATAAATAGTGATGCAGCACATAATTTAACACACAATTGACACTTATCTTTGATAAAAATATCACCAACTACATGCAGACCTTCCACGTTCCTCCCAACCATAGACCACATTGCTCGTAATCTCAGCAGTGGGTCACCCCCAAGTTGGGGATAAACTCTACTAGGGAAAGGGGAATACTAAGACAGTCTAAGGTCTAACAAGCAGCATAATTGCTCATTCCAAGGTGCCCAACTGCTACAACTAGCCTACAGTCTCTCATTCCCCACATGCTTATCCCACCCTAGAAAGTGTGCCCCTTCTCTGCTCAACAATCCCTTGGCTTCCCCACTTCCCTTTCGGGGCTTCAACAACAGGTCAGACAGGAAGTCTCGGAGCCCTGTAGATATTGCCCAGCGCACCAAGGAACAATTCCGAGTATTTTCTCACTTAGAGAAACTACTCATGGGACTGAAAACCGTCTTCTTTGACATAGAAAATCTCACCCAGAGAGAAATTCCTATGGGCCTAACAACCCACCTATTCATCCTACAGTCAAACCAGGTTTCTAGTTGTCCACAATGCCAAACTTCCCAAGTACATGTATGGTGATGGTAGTAACAAAGTTCGGATGGTAGGAGAGAATAATGGTAACAATGATGAAGGAATGATGGAAAATTAAATAATTTCCCCCAAATATATGTGCATGTTCCCAACTTGACACTTGTCATGTTGGAACTACATGGGGGCCCTCACATGGTGATATGTTCCCCCTTAGGGGCTTAGGATAAAATTAATATCCCATACTTTAGACTTTAGGAATATTAATAAAATATTCCTTTGGGATTAAGCCCCCTTAGCTTAGCCCCTTTCCTAAACTCTTGGCTCCCTTACCCCTTTCTAGTGGAGTTTAGTCCCCCATCTCTTTTGTTTAGTCGGTATGCATGCAGACATATACTTAATTAATAATATGAGTATTATTTACAATTACAATATAGGCATGACGACCTTTAGCATCCAGGATCCCTGGCCTAATAATCATATAAGCATTCTAGCTTATAATAAGCTAGTTCACCAACCCATAAAACACAACATATATACTAATGCTCCCTGGCCTTAAGATCGCACACTCAATCTGATGTGCGTAGAACTCTGGAATGTGCACACTCTTATTTTGGTATGAGATTCCTGCGCACTAACTCAATGCACGCAGAATCATACCAAAGACCATGTATCATCAACTCACTAGCTTATAAGCATATTTACATTTACATTTACACTTGGGGTTCAGCCTAGGGGTACTACATTCCCCTCTCCCTTATTTATGTATTGTCCTCATTACATTATATACCATGTACATTTCAAAATTCCTCAAAAAAATCCATGTGTTTTCTAATGAAGCTTGTTATCCACCTAGTGCTTTGATTTCAAGCATTAATTCATGTATTCATACCGCAACTGGAAGTTGTTTTCCCTATTCCATAGAGTTGCTTCATGAAAGAATTCAACTCATTGTTCCTTTTGGCACACCCTCATTATGAAAGCTACCATGCCATAAGCATCCTTGAGTTGCATATTCATTGTTGCACTCACCCTTCTAGGCTCATGTATCCCTTCATTGCTACACAGTCCCTTAGCGATCCATCTTGCCAAGGCTTTCACACACAAGGAGAACACTAACTCATTACCAGAACCCCACCAAGGTTCTACATTTATAGGGCTCCAGTTTTTCCAACAATAGTTTGATCCGGGTGGATATCGGTGGCCACCCACCTATTTCACTAGCTTGAAAAATAGTTTTCCACCTTGGCAGTTTTTCGGGTTCCAAACTTCTGGGGTTGTTTTGAGGCCCTAAATGAAATTTTTTGGGGATTTGGGGCCCAGGGGATTGTTTAGGAAACTGCCCTAGGGAAGTTGAAAATTGTTCTTCTCGATTAGACCTTTCCAATGGGCTATCGTGCGCCTAAAATAGAGATCGTATGCAAAAGTTACAACCCC